>JAYGXS010000002.1:9941126-9969292 GCA_036362985.1 Ligula intestinalis | reverse complement strand
TCAACATTTCCTGAGATTATTGGTTGATAATAGTACAGAAATGGTTGCCGAAGTGTCCTATCGAATTCGCTGATACGAATGTAGAAAAAATGGGTTTATTAGGCAAACGCGTACTGTTATGCAGGGAGTATTCTCTAGATGTCCCATCTATTCTCCTGGAGAGGCAACCAATCAACTGTTTGATATTTGTACTTTCCTGATGATAAAAGCCAGTATGCAAGCGCACTGATGTTAATGCAATTACTTACGACAGAATATTCGAGCGAGAACGCTCCACACGGAAGGTAAAGTTAAATTGATACGAAACAAGGGAATTCAATTTAACTTGCTCTGACAAAATTGTCTGATTTATTTTGCGAAACAAACCTGTGTATAGGCAAAAACGTCCGGCGAAGGACAAGTAAGTAGTCTCCTTGTCCGTAGAGCGAAAATCCATTACTCACCTTCATAAATTGCATCTGACGTTAAGTGAATCATCTAAAAGCGAGGGTCCTCTGCAGTTATTTCGAGCACTGTTTCAATGCGTTTTGCGCATCATGAGGCTGCCCAAACTCATTTATAATCCATTTTGTCCACAACAGGATGGCAAATAACCCAGATATAGGACTCAATGCGGCAGAGGCAAAGATTCGAGACTCAGAGGAGGCTTCCAGTCGACCGGAAGGTGGTAATTGAGTTACCAACTGCCAGATCAGAAGTGTTTGGCTGATGTCATCCGGCCTTATCCACTCAGTTGCAAGTCTCTCTCTCAGGAAGAGCGACCGTTATTCTAAACCTTCCTCACCAGCTGCTTCTCTACCCAGCCCAGGGATTTAGTCCCGGCCTATACAGACACCAAGCTCATCTGAACACGCGTTCAAGAAGTGTGACTATATAGAGGTTCAACGGTAGCCTTCGGTGCTCGGAGGGCAGCTGTCTTCAATGTTTGAAAAAAGAACTCTTTGGGTGTTGTTCATTTCTCATGAAGAGTGCATGATGTGTGCTAATTCCAAACGGGTTGGACCGACAGAAGCGGTTTAGGAGGGTTGTGGGCTGAGAGGAATGGGGACCGCCAGTTCAGAAAACGAGCGCAATTAAGACACTATCGTGTTCTGCTCGGGGGAAACCAACGCGCCAACTTAAAGTTCGAGGTTAGATCAAACATTCGAAAAGCGCGGAAAGACTACGAAGCGAAAATTATCGAGCGGGCCGTAATGAAGCCAAAGGTGCTCTACAGTTACATCAACAACAGGCTAAAAAACAAAGACACAGTTGCAGTACTAAAAGGGAAGATAATGAGGAAATTATAGACAATCTCGAAAAGGCAGAACACCTTTGCAAGATTTTGCATCTGTTTTCACTGCGGAACTGCATTTTAATCCAACAGACTTCCATGCAGAGAGTAATGGCAGAATTATGGAGGACCTCCGTTTCACGTAAGATGTAAGGAATGAACTTCTTGCGCTTAATGAAGCTAAGTCTCCGGGTCCAGACAAAATACCAGCAAAGGTACTGCAAGAGCTGGCTTCGGAACTTTCAAGACCACTAACGCACATTTTTCAGTTGTCCTTTGATCGAGGCTTGCTCCCATCCGAGTGGAAAGTTGCAAAAATATACCCTATTCATAAGGGTGGATCCAGAATCAGCGCAAACAACTATCGACTAGTGAGCCTAACTTGCATCTGTTGTAAAGTTATTGAAAAGATCATCAAAAAGGCCACTATGAAGTTCCTCGAAAAAAAGACTTCTTTGATGGTGCCCAACACGAGTTTCTAGCAAACCACTCCTGCCTGACCAATATGCTTTATTCTATGGAGCAGTGGTCCAAGTCATGAGACGAAATTACTCCCGTAGATGTTGTTTACATAGACTTTAAAAAAGCCTTCGATAGTGTCCCTCACCAACGGCTACTCTACAAGGTTGGCGAATCCGGGATAAGGAGCAATTTACTAAATTGGGTAAGAGATTTTTTCATAGGCCGATTGCAGTCCGTGTGCGGCGGAAACGCAAAATCATCTTCAGTGCCAGTTGCGAGTGGAATGCCTCAGGGCTCTGTTCTTGGGCCACTATTGTTCCTATTCTACGTCAACGACTGTAGGCATGGACTGGTCAGTAATGGAGTCTTGTTTGCATATGATATTAAGATGTGGCAACCCATCAGAAACGCAAATGATGAAAAAACTCTGCAAGAAGGACTTGACCGCCTAGGTAAATGGTCCAAAAATTGTTAATGTGGTTTAACTTTGAGAAGTGTGTCACATTGCGGCTCAAGACGAAGAAATTGAGCGCGACGGATGACTCACACAACTACGTACTCGATTGAAGGTGCCTGTCGAACGTCAATGAACAAAAAGATCAGAGTATGGCTATTGTGCCATCCATGAAGCCGTCTTTACAGTGTGCTAGGGCTGCCAAAAGGGCGAACAGTGTTCTGTTTGCCATTAAGCAAACTTTTGTCAACATAGATTAGGAACTATTCGGCAAAATATGCGGAACATTTATTCGCTCACATCTGGAGTAGGGCATTCAGGCGTGGCGACCATGGATGCACAAAGATAACCAGATACTGGAAAGAATTCAGCAAAGGGCAATGAAAATTGTGAAGAGCCTAAAGTTTTCATCTTACGAATGCAGACTAGAAGCACTTAACGTTTCCCCCTTGAGTAAAGACAAATCCGCGGCGACCTCATACAGGCGTACCGCCTCGTGAGGAATCGGGAGTGCGCCCTGAAGTTTGATGATTTCTTCGCCGTCACCACTTCAACCAACCTCCGTGGGAATTCCCTCAAACTGCGGGGAACCCTATCCCATCTAGAGGTCCGCAAGCAGTCGTTCTCACAACGAGTCATCGGTGCCTGGAACGGACTGCTCGAGGAGGTCGTAATGGCGAACTCCACAGATTCGTTAAAATGGAAGCTGGCTGAACATCTACTGAACAGTTACCGTTCATATGTACAAGGAAGCAGGAATAATTTACGCCTCGAAAATGCTTATAGATAAAACTTTACATTTGTATATGCTACTCACTATTTTACAGAAATACAGTTTATGTTGGATATATTATGTATACAAGAGACTATTCTGACTGCTCACACGCACACGTTAAAATTTTGTACATGCATATATGTTACTCACTTTTTATGGTGAAATATTTTTTTGATATTTTATACATACTGTTTTCAATAGGGTCTTCAAAGGCATTGCCTACTACCTTAAATATACTGAACTATGCCGTGGCCTCTCTTCACTGATCAGCCAGATTTTATTCGACCATAGAAAGTCTGTCATAAGACCAATTGAAGAGGCTGAACTGAAGTACCCGGCATGTTTTGCGAGCGGTTCGACCATGATAGACACTGCTTATATCCACCCGCTTACGGGTTTGGTGCTCTGAGAGCAGGACTCTTCTCCGCACCTCATTCTCACCGAAACGGGGGAGGAGGGGTCGGATCTTGGAAGACGCGGACCACAAACTGCTGATATAGTCTCGACTCCCACTCCGATTTAAAGCAGGGCGCATCAAGGTGTCCAATCCCCGTCTGTTACCCTATGCGCATTTTAGTAACGCGCGGGGGACACACCTCAGATGCGTTTAAATGCCCGGTTATCGTTAAGGGTAGAAGGACCCTGTGCAAGAATATTCGTGCGAACAGCACTAGCATTGAGAAAGCACTGCGACGAATGGCTAATCTTTCTTTGGTTATATCGCGCTGAGCAATCCAAATGGCTTGATGAAAATATTGTGCTACGTTTTTCACGAAAAAGAAACCTTGCAATTCTGCCTTCTTGCAGTGCAAGCGAGTATATAGTGTAAGTTTTCAAAAGGCTCTAGACACTTAATGATTCTCACGAATAAACACACTGTAACACATCTTTAATTACGACATTACGGAATGCTTCGCATTGTCGCAGTCGGGTTTCCTAAGCCTCTGCCCCTACATGCGTTGTAAAGTCACATAAAATGCACTAATTAAAGCCTTAACTTCTTGTAGTAACTTCAAGTTGGAAAGATTAATCATGTGTGTCATGAGCATGGAAAAAAGTTAAACAGTTAAAGTTAGGCTGGTTCAGTCCTATTTTAACACGCGGGCAGGGTCTAATATATAAATCAAATTATTTTATTACTGTGAGATAGTCTCTTATAGGAGTTACGTGAGCATGTTGCGCTTAAGGTTCTCGGTTAGGATAGGGTTTTAGGGCTAATTAATGTATTAGAAATTAGTTTAGAGGTTAGGACTAAGAGTTATGTCACAAGTTTAGGCTTAGTACTTCGGGTAATGGAAGAAACTTTATGGTAAGGGTATGGTTAGGATTTGGGTTATCTTTTAGAACTTAGAGTTTCGGCTATTTTTTCCTATGCTCGGAAATTTATTGCCTACTAGGCTTTAGGATTACCCTCGGCTTCCATGTCTTCAGGCAGCTTACGTACTCAAACACGAACTGTTCCCTTTGCGCATTCTTTTCATTAGGCCCCTTGGAGTATGCATACGTTATGTCCTACACCGCTGTTTTAATCTTTCTTGCCCAGCTTCCTTATCCTACAGCCGCACTTTGTCTCCCGCATAAAGCCTTTCCTATGGTCGGCCTCGGGAACCAGGATTTATGTTTGCCCAATATTTTACCTTGAAGCACAACAGCCAACTGGTCTAGAGTCGACTACTCAATGTGGATACGTGTACTTGGCCAAAAAAGCAGGATTGTACTTTCAGACGTATGCCGAGGCACACACCAAGATTTCTTGATATCAATCTATCAAGAACAGAAAGGTGTCGCACAGGATGCCCTCCTAATTACAAGAATGACAAGGAATAAATAAACATTTTACCACCTGAGCGAAAAAAGAAGAAGTTCAAAGCTGGCGCGCAACTTACAGTATGATAGAATTCAGTGATGTCGCCGAGGGAGGCCTGTCGACTGTTGGAATACCGGCGACACTCCTCGCTGGCCTTATAGCGCAGATCCTGCAGGACACGATACCTTCGCGCACAGATGCCACAGCGTCCCTTGGGTCCGTTGACAGTCGTCAGATTGTGCAGCAAATCCAGCATCAGGGGTGCCTGCAATTCGTTATCATCATTAACACCTCCGGGAGCATAGAAGGTGGGAGGACCGTCGTACTGACGCTTGACACGTTCTACTGCTGTGGCCGGAGTGATTGTGGTTTCGCCTGTGAGGACTACAGGAGAGCAGACGAGTAGGAGGAGTACAGCGGGGAAGATGAAAAATAATCCGCGGTTCATGGTTTGTGGGGAGTGGGGCAATCCTTTGGCTCTGACCGGGGTATCTTCTCTAAGTAGGAATCAGCGCACACGGCGAGGGCAGGCGAGAGGTGGCGACAGCGATAGACGTTGAAAATTTTTACAGATCCATTTCCTCCCCAGGGGGCTTCGCGGTCTCCCGTTTTGGTTCGAGTCACCTTCGCGGCACTGTTGTCGGCAGTCTGCGACAGTAGTAACCCGTGTGTGTGTGCGCGTGTGTGCAGGAGGCAATCTGAGGCATGTGCTCGTGCGGGCGAGCGGGTGCGTGTATGCACGTATCAGACGCCAGCGTCCGATTCGGCCAGCTATGAAAGCGACCCCGCTGATTGGTTGGAGCGGATGCACCAATCAGGTTCCCGCGTCTGCAGCGAGTCATGACAGCGTGCCGCAATGACGCTAAGGGGTGGCCCTGGCCATGGCTTAAGCGGGGGGTTTCGCTTGTTATGGTGCTGGAGAAGCTTCTAAGACCCCAGTAAGCTTATGAGGCCTTCTGATTTTTAATCCACGCTGCTGTCATGCTTGAATCCAGTAAAAATACCCTGGAGATTTCTCACGTTGTTTGATCGAGATCTCGAATTTGTGCATTTTGGTTTGCAGATATTACTCAGGTTCACCATATGCAAGCACCAAACCGCTTTATATTCCCTGGCGGCCATGTTGTAAAGATCATTCTTTCTAGCGAACTAGGTCTTCGTGTCGAAAAGACTTATTCGTGGTAGACGAGAAAAAAAGTCACGAAGATCTATTGATCATGAATGGGAACGTGGGTTGGGACCCCTTATTGCTATCCGCGGAGTTTTTATTCTACTACTAGCTGTAGCACTTGTTACCATGTCCGATTCATTTAATAGGGTTCATGTGAAAGCAGGAATTTTTAAATAAAGTTTAGATGATAGAAGATGTTCTCGAAATTTTGGAGGCCATTTTCACCTTCAAATGCTATATCGGTTCCTGCCGTGAATTATCTAGTCATATCGGCAGAAATGCATTGGAAACGAGAGCATTTCAGTCTGTTTAGCAGTAAAATCACATCAATTTATGAGAACGCTATTTCAGTATGATAATCAGGTCATTCTAGACGAATTCAGGGAATAGAAGGCGCCAATTACCATCACAACTGTTGTCGTTGGAGGCTCCCACTCTTCAAAAGGAAATATAAAATTTTGTTTGAGATAAAAACGCCTTTGAAAAGGATCCTCTCAAACATTTACACATAAATTTTTACCAGGCCAAACGATTCCGATGCTTTATTTCTTAAATCCAAGCCTGCTCATTAGTTTCTGATGAAATCACACAAGGTTTCCTGTCTGCAGGGGAATCCCTGATTCCTACAAAGTTCTCTATTATTCTCACTCTGAAAATGTTACAAAAGTGTAGGTTACGATCCTAAGCAGCCAGTTTGCACCAAGTTTCGGAAGTGGTTAATCGGAATTTTAAACTGCTTGTGTTGATGGAAAGCGGATCCGGATAAATATAATTTGCTTCGAAAAGTTGCTTAGTATAATAAGCTATCACATGGCAAAGTTGTAAACGATTGACATGCTTTTAAATACTTCCGAATGAATTCCTTCAACTTTCGCCCTATATTAATGAAATACTTCGAAATCAAGCCTTCGGAGCAGGACTAGTCTGGTCAGGTACCCTGTTTTGTGTAAATATTTGATTTAAATTCTAATAAATTCAACAAAAGACCACACATTCAGGTTTTAAAAAATGTAACGAAGTATGTGTTCCAGACGCAAGATGTTCCGCCACACTAGTATTAATAAAGGGCTCAAGAACGTGATTCATAGGTTGATGAAGCCTGTTTTTGTGCAGCTTGTCTCGAAACTTCAGAAAAAACGCCGTGAGTTTCATGTAGCCATCGATCCTTTTTGAGGTTTGGCATTAATATTTAATTCGAAATGCTGAAAAAAACAATGATTTATTGTTTTTCTGTTGAGTATTTCCTAACTGTCAAAAGACTTTCAGCGTTCCGAATCAGTTACATTCTGACCGTTAGGTGTGTTACTAGGACGAGAAACGATATTTTCGCTACTTGAAAAATTCTGCTGCACCGATGCATTTCTCAGCCACTGTGTAATCGATAAGAAACTCAATGGCGTTTGCCTATACCTGTTCCCTAATAAAACTGACTGAACTGAACTACTAGGCAAGAGCAAGATATGGACATAATCGTTAGAAGGATTTGACAAATTTGCTTAATTCAATTGACAAAACTGTGAAAAATTCGCGGCCTTGGTGGGGGTCGAATCCACACAGCAGGGAAGGCTTTTGCACCACCAACGCTCTACTATTGAGGTACAAAGCTCACCGTGGGCCGCGATTTTAATAACACTTGGATCGGTTTTACCCGCCCAACTTACCGCTTATGTAGAAGCCACCATTTGGAACAGCAGGATTTCCTAAGCAATCATCTAGAATCCATAAGAAGAAAACGCGACCGTTGGAACAAGAGCCTTATTTTCCTGACGTTTCGGATTCCGTCGGGAATCATTAATCAGAGGTGATGGTAGCATAGTCTGAGTCAGATTCGCGAATCCACCAGAATGACTACTAGGCTCACTTAATTGTTGGGAGGGGGTGGGGGGTTGGCAGGTTTGTTGAATTCGGTTGACCCATTTTCGACCGAGGCCACGAATTTTTTACAATTTGTTCAACTGAAGTAAGCAAAGCTGCCAACAGCCCCCCCCACCCCTAACAAGAAAGTGAGTCTAGTAGTCTTTCTGGTGGATTCTAGATTATTGCTTAGGAAATTTTGCCTAGGCAGTCAGCTTGCTGCTACACAATGGTGAATTCCATAACTTGTGCGCATAAAATCGATGGAAGCGTGATTAAATTCACAGCTCACAGTGAGCCTCGTAGTTCAGTGGTAGAGCGTTGAATGCGCAGAAGCTTTTCCCGCTCTGTGGATTGGACTCCAATCGAGGCCCCGCATTTTACCCACTTGGGTCAACTGAATGGTCATTATTATAAACAGCAGTTCACGGCCTCAATTTGGTCTACTTGAAGGGAGCGTAGAAAGATCTCTAGATTATGAAGGTCAAATTTAATCAAAGAGAGAGAGAGAGCACTTGAAGAGAGTATCAAGGAAGAACCATAAATATTCTGCCTTGCTGTTGAAACTGGATTTCCTTTTTTCTCAATGCCTCTGTATTTCAGTCGTCTTCGTAATATACTTTTGGTCCTAGATCGGAGTTTCCAGTCAAAACTCATATATTTAAAACCGGCTAAATGCACTCTGGGAGGCTGGGTTAAGAGGAGGACAAGAGGATTATGTCTGCAACTTTGAGAACCGCACACATTCTGGCCACATAACAATCTTGGGTCCAAATGATACATACATATCTGACTTGCAGGGTGCAATTGGAGTGCTCTTTTTCGCGTCCATGATAAAAGTGTTAATGGACAGATTTGTTTTGTATAAGCATCAATACTATAAATAACTACGTTTTCATATCCGATCGAGGATGATAGATAACTATCTGAGCAGTGTGACTATCCACCCAAAACCTTTGCTAATAAAAGGTGAAGCCATTTCGATCACCGGAATCGTAATTTTATTCTTCTTAGCTGTCAGGCTCTTGCGGAAGTCCATCGTCAAAGATAAACCATCAACGAAAAATGAGCAAAAGTTATACGGAACAGGAGCCAATGAACCGTTGACGGTTTATCTCTGACGGTGGACTCCTGCAAGAGCCCGACAGCTCAGAAATATAAAATTATGATTAAGGTGATCGAAACGCCTTTGTCTCCTGTACACATACCTGGGGTGCAATCCTTTGCCTAAACCTTCGCTATTTTTTTCTTTTTAACTACCCTCTACCGTATATCTTCTGGTCAGGACATAAAGATGGTTCATCCAGTCTTTTACCTGTGAGTTTCTCAGCGACGTCCAGATTCGAATGGGTAGTGCCTATCCTAACTGGTAGAACAGAGTTTTATTTACCCAGAAGGTGTTTGAGTATCTCTTTTTTCATTATATAGTTAGACGTTATCTAATGTTAGGGGATGTTCAGGTTATAATATACGGCGTACTTCAATCAGCGCGGTCGTTAGGTTGTAGTGACTAGCTCCAGTCGAACGCACACTTAAGAACGCTAGCTATTTCCGGCCTCTGGAACAGCCAATCACAGGCTGACTTACAGGGGACCTCATGTGACGAATGCCGAGCGGACATCACTTCAGACGCCGTCTGCTGGCCTGCGGTTGTGCGGTCGTCTGCCAGTCAATTACTTAATGCCTTCTCTTAATTCCTTCCGTAGAGAATTAACTATTCCTACCATACTGGCGTTCCCATGACTTCCCTTCTCTTAAGGAACCGGGCCAGAAGATCGCAGTTGCTAGGGTTTAACTTGCTTAACTCCCTGCGATAAGACCACACGGAAGATAAAGGACGACCAGAAGAATGAAGTTATTCTGTACAGAAAAATTACACAATACAATACAATAGCTTGACTGCGGTCAGGATGCCTCCTGTAGACAGGGTCAGGTCGTGTCTGATAAGTTGACTGCAAGGTCTGTCGATTGTACTGGTGAATTGGAGCTAGGCCAAGGATTTTTATCGAGATACGCTTGAACTAATTAATTTTAGGCCTGATTGTCTTCATTGTTAGCGCGCGCGTGCGTATACACAGCTTCAGCTCGTAATGTAAGCTTCGGACACGCAGTGGATGAACGAACGTCAGCTAGAACAAAGACCATACACTAATGATGGCGGCGCCGAGGTAGGGGGTTTGGATCCCCGAAAGTGTCATCCATCATTGTCAGAGGTGCACTCACTTATTCGAAACTACATCTCTGCATCTCTTGCAGCTTGTGTGCTCCAAACGCTTCAACATATCGAATTCTTTTAAATCTGAAAAATTGCACTTATTTTGAAATATCGAGCATGAAGGTTATAGTCTCAGGTCAGATGAACCACTAAGCCCTTTTAATTTAGGGTAGTCAGATTAGTTCTAAGAGAATGGACCAAGTCAATCTCATATTGTTAGGGGGAGAGGTTGGCAGATTTGCCTGGTTTAATTGTTCCATTGGTTCAGTTGGTTTCAATTGTGAAAAATTTGTGGCCTCGGTGGCTCGTGGTGGGCATCGTAGCTCGGCTGTAGAGCGTTGGCTGCGCAAAAGCCTTCCCTGCTGTGTGGGTTCGACCCCCATCGAGGCCGCAAACTTCGCACAATGTGGTTAACTAAATTAAGTAAATCTGCCAAAACCCCCTAACGATTAAGTGAGTCTAGCAGTCATTCTAGTGGATTCTAGGTGATTTCTTCGAAAATCCTGCCCGGGAAGTCAGCTTGCAGTCCTTTTAATGGTAGATTCCGTACGAGCAGTAGGTTGGGTGGGTAAAATCGATGCAAGTGTGATTAAATTCACGGCTCTTGTTTAGCCTCCTAGCTCAATGATAGGGCGTTGGCTGCGCAATGCCTTCGATTCCCAGTGAGACCACGAATTGTTCACGACTGGGTCAAGTGAATCAAGCTCTCATATTTATCCGTTCTGTCAGGATGAAAAAGTCTATTTCACGCACGGTTATTAGTTTCTTAAAAGATCCTCCACCGTGACAAAGTATGGTTCAGTTCAATTCGCGTGAAGAGCGCTTACTCCAATTCACCGCTGTTTTATACCCTTCGGAAAAAAAGTCTGCACAATATGCCCCTTAATTCCCATGAAAGATTATAACTTGAAAATGGTGAGGACGCACTGAGGCCTAATTGCGCTTGGAGAGCACAGCGCTGGTTGGGTTTCGCTGGCGGGGAGAAAGTTCTCGACTTCTGCCCTGGCGAAGCACGCCGGAACTGGTCATTAACTGGCGTCAAGTAGAGTATTGCAGTTATTTTTAGAGCATTAGCTTATCATAAAATCCACAATCTAGTCATCTCAGCCTCAGTGAAGGCATCTTTACTGTTCACTCCTCTGCCAGTAGAGGACTTAAATAGGCTTGCTCTATCCAGCATTCCCGCACTTTTTTGATCTTAAATCTCGGAAGTTCCGCTCCTCCGCGTCCCCGGCAACAAAATCTATTTCCTCCTTCGCAACTCCACGCTTTTCCAGCTGAATTATACGCTCCCCACTCCCGTTTGTTTCACTCCCACGATGGGCGCGTGAATGGATCATCACGTCTTTGACAATGGGCGCACGTGTTGTGGGGTTGGGTACCGATGTGCTAAAATTGTACGTTAGAAAAATATTTATGTTAACTTGCTCGAAAAAGCGACTCAGTGTGCGTGCAAGAAATTCCAACGCGCATATATGTTGACCAAAAAATAAAACAGGGAAAGGCAGTCAACGGTTCAAGTCTACACTTTACCTACTCAGCAGACAGTACCGTGTAGTCAAACAGAATATGAAAAACAAATCCCCGTGATTGTCTCCTTCGTAGTAAAACTATTTACCACGATGGTGCACAGTCATAGTTGCATTTTCAAAAATTTATGAGGACCTTGTAGAACTCGTTTTTAGACACCAATAGAGGCCGGAGTATGAAAAACTCTGTGCCATAAGGCATGGTTGTTGTCTTGAGCTACCTCTTTGTAGTTTCATTTTATATTTTTCCTTTCGCGCACTTTCGTGTGTACTCAGTACAGCACTCATTCGGCCGCACTTTAGAAGTAAGCTTGCAAACGAAGTTTTTACCGGTTTGAGAGTGGTCACCCACTTTTCTCTCTCATCTAATTTTAGGGGCCTTGCTGTTCCTCAACCATTGAGGAGCACAAGTTGTGCCCATCATTTTATGTATAGCGTCACCTCGCGGTAGATGCTTCGGCAGCAGTAGCTTATGTAGGCCCACTCATTAACCCTTACCTCCTGCATGTTTTCCTACGAAAACGGTGGTTATAAGGTTTTATGGGTGGAGAATTAGGACACGCAGTGAAATATACTTTAACAAATGCTAAATGCATTTTTATTTTACTGTACTTGGAAGTGTTGTTGATTTATATCTGTAAATTTTCCTAATCTGTATTATCGTTTAACTCATTGCGGAAAAACCCAATTATCAAATTGCAGGTTTCTTAAATTTCCAGAAAAATTGAAATTGTATTTAGGAGGTCGTCTACTTCAACTTATCTGAGGTTCAACTTACCATTCTGGAGTTAGATTAGTATAGTCAGCGGCGCGAAGCCCGCAAACACCTTCAATTTACATGCGGAATAACTTACGCCCAGCGGCCACGAGAAGCAACTTTGACTACATTGCTTTTCACTTCATACTTATTTCTAAAAATTCCCTTCTCTGCTTATCCTATTTCTCTACCCCTAAAAACTCTGTAATCACCGTTTTTGCAGGACAAAATGCTGGGACTAGGGGTATATGAGTGGGCCTACATAGGTTACTTTTGCCGGTGTTTCGTAAAGGAAGCTAACACGCCGTCAACCTCACTCTTTCTCCCCACAAGCAAACACTGAAAAAATGGCTGTGGACATATTGGCTAAAAACAAATGTTGAGCATCTTTTAGGAAGTGTGGTTGAATTTATGCAAGTATTGGAAATCGGTTGAGTGCAGTGGAACCTCGGTTAACGATTTCAATCCGTTCCGGCATCGCACTCGTTATGTTGAACACTCTTAGTGCGAAAAGCAGCCAATGAAACTACACGAATTCACTGATTTACTGCAGGCAACGGATGAGCAAGACTCAACGTCGTACACAGGCACACACACACACCTATTGACGGAAGCTCATCAATCGAGCTAAGTTTCCTACCAGTGGCTCGGTCGCTATATTAAATACTCGTAGATGGAACTGCTCGTCACCCGAGGCTCAACTGTAGTTACGTAGCAAATGGAAAATGTATTTTATCGCCCGTGATCTAATCAGACGAACTAACCAAAATGCAGTCTGCTGAAACATGCTTTTTCTTGCCTTTTAACCCCACGTTCCTACACTGTTCCCGCATCAATTATATACCCTACATCGATGGTCCTCCTCACTTACCACGTCTGCCTGTTTTATGAGCGATAAGTTGCCCCTCCCCCCTAGGGATTAACCCGCTAGGGTCCAGTCCCTTTTCCGCCCGCAAGGCAGCTGATTTCACAGCCTTTGCTTCACTTGATTGGTTGCTTTCTCTGGCTGTGTCCCTTGTCTAGACAGCGAGCGAGGGCAGAGGGAACGAGACTGATCTGTGGAGTTTTGAAACTGTCGCGGTGCAAAAATTATCACGGTCTGGGAGTTTGCCAGTTAGGGGGACAGAGTGTCTGAACACTTTGACTGCGACTCCCAGAATAGCCTGTATGCCCTTGGTGCGACGTGTTTAAATCTGGATAACTCCAGTGAACAACTTTTGCTTGATATGTACTACTTATTTTTCTCTGATTAACGTTTATGACCTTATTATATGCTTTTATAATCCTTTTTATCTACACTCTTTCAAGCGTTCATAAGGAGATGACCCTCGTTGACGTCATATATGATTTTTTAATAGTTATATTTTTGAATGCATGTACCACATATGGCGCACGTCGCAGTCAAAGTGTTAATGTGACCCTTTAAGTATCCCTCAATTGAGAGACCCCATTTGTCAAATCACCGTTTGTGACCAATTTTAAAGAGTTTTACGCGTCAACATTTAGTCTAGAAAGCATGTACACGGGTTTTATTTCCACCTTTCCTAATTAGAGGAGAATCTTTATCTCTCTTCTTTCTTTATTCATATTTTCCATTAATCTCCCTCAATTATTTTGTTAGATATGTCTAAGACCAATTATCTTCTCAAAATTCACCCATATAACTTCATTCCTCTGTTACTCCTTTAGTTATTTTTACCTATTAAGTTAAATTCAACCATTCAATTTGACTCTTCAGTAAAGATGACTTGTATGTTTGCCAAATTATGGGGAAATAAGCTTAAGGTTAGGGTTAGGTTAACAGCCAAGTTTAAGATTGGTGTGAAGGTCCGTGTAAGGACTATAGTCTGGAGTATTGTAAGAGTTGAGGCTTGGATTCGTGTTAACTGTGGGGTTTAGGTCCATAGTAAAGCTAGGGTTAATATTACGGTTAAAGTTTTGCTTCATGGTACGATAAGTACAAGGGTTAAGACAGGAGAATATTTACCCTTCCTGAAATTTACCATAATGCTACTTATTTTAAGTAGACAGAGCATTGCTATTTCCGTGTCCCGTTTAGGCGGATATAAAAGTCCTTTTTGGATAATCTCGAAAGAACTAACTGGGGGAATGAGCAAGAAGTCATCTTTAACGTACCTTCTTTGAATTCCTCAATAATTTTAGGTCTTACCTGATCGAAAAAACAGTTCCAGGTTAAGCTTTCAATTGTTCAAAGTAGGAGGTTTTTAATGCATTTTGTTTTCCTTCATATTTTGTGGTATTCCCACCCTAGGATATGACCATCGATTTTGACAATGTGCACCGTGTGCTACACAAAAAGGATGTTGCAGGGACGAGAACATGAACCGGATTATTGTAAGAGTAGGCTTGCTCTGCATTTATCTCACTCTCTTCCCCCTCCCCTTTCTGGATCCGGTGTCAAGGCAAGGTCAAGAAGATGGGGTTTGGGAGAGAGCGCATACCTACACATTGTGGGCCATAATAAGCAGAAATTAACAGCAAATTTGTGGGCGGCTCGGATCCTCAGCTGAGTGGGAGCACCATAAAGGCCGCACTAAGGGGCCATTGCCACAGTCTGACTCCCAGTCCGCCAGCCAGCCATTTCCCACAACACACACACTGTGCTGACCATGCACGGTCCGAGTTATTCCGTCAGTTGGTAGCCATCTAAGCGACGACTTTTACTGTACCATGATATCATTGTAGCTACCTCGTATCCTAAGTCATGCTTTCATCGCACGCGGCTGGGGCAAGCCACACGTCTGGCTCTCGTGTCCACC
Source organism: Ligula intestinalis (assembly GCA_036362985.1). Lineage (NCBI taxonomy): Eukaryota > Metazoa > Platyhelminthes > Cestoda > Diphyllobothriidea > Diphyllobothriidae > Ligula > Ligula intestinalis. The sequence goes on along the minus strand of JAYGXS010000002.1, from coordinate 9,954,215 downwards.
AGCGCGTGCCCACCCTGTCTGTCTTAACTAGCCAATTACGTTCCAAGGCCGGTCTACAAAGGACCTTAATGCGGGAATTGCTTACGGTCAGAGAATCCCGGAACCGGTTACCTTACGATCGGTTGCAGACATTCGGACCCGGCGAATATACCCGCCAGAATGCGACTCTGGGATCCGGCCGCTCATGGCTGGACTGCACTCGTCTGAGAGTCACTTACCTATAACTAATATTCCACTCTTTCTACACTTAAGTAAATTGTCCCTAGCACTCTGGCCTTCAACAGCTGATCTTATCTACTAGCTTATAACCGTTGGGATACATTCATCTTCTATTACTTCGTGTACTACAGCTTCAAGGACGTCAGAATGTTTATAATGGACAAAAGGCGCTGAACCATTAACATCATTCTCTCTCTTTCAGCTCCAGCCTCAGGCCACCGTCCGAAACGGTGAATTGTATGACGAGAGGTGGACGGAGTGATTGATAGGGCCGGTAAATCCATCGGCACGCGCTACAACACGACCCGGCCCCTTGAGACACACTATGATCTTCACAACCAGGGAAAAAAGAAGGAGCCGTCGCCCCCTGCATTGTAAACCGCAGGATATACTTAGCAAGACGCTGACACGTGGCAATCATCAGCTTAAATGGCAGTCGGACATTTTGCTGCGGTGCAAATTTAAGGAGTACACTACACTGCACAGCACATACTGCATTTATAATGATAGAAAACCGCGGAAGTTCACAAATCCACAAATACAGATAATTTTACTTCTCCAATTTCATAGCACATCTGGGAGCATAATCAGAACCTACTATTAAAGTCACATTTTCTGAGGGAACTTGCGACCAGAATACAATGCCAGATGTCGCATAGCAAATTTAAGAGCTTTAAAGCAAAGTTTTCCTGTTACGAATTGGTATGTAGCAAATACTGCAAAATTTATTGGATCCATAACATTTCGGGAGCGCTCATCAGTTGCAGCCACTCCAGTGCGTTGAAGAATAATGAATGAGAAAGATATAAAATGGAATTGGTACAGAAAGGTTACACATCATAGCCACAAAAACTAACTGGTGAAGTAAGAAGGAAAATGAGTTACGGGAAAAAGGGGACAAACGAATGTACAAATCTGGGTGCCTGTTGTTACCAAGGCAAGGCTAGGGTAAGCACATGCTCCAACTGTTTGCATAGGTCTGGTTTAGGCGTCCACTAGTCCAGGCTGACCGATGGCTGCATTTCACGGAGGATCGTCCACAAGAATACCTCGAAAGGTCAGCACTTACATTATCTAAGTTTTATTCCCATTCAATAGAAACGTAACTTGGTATGTACCCATTTCCAGAGGACTAGAAAAATCTGTTCTGTTTTTACTTTGGACGGAGAATTAGGCTGTGTCAAAGATACCTTACGGGATCGTGGATATCACCTCAGTTTAAAGACAAATATAGTAAAGCCTTACGGCCGAAAATGAGCAAATGTTTGCCTCTAACCATCCAGTAGTTGAATCCTTGCCCTTTAAGGGTGATAACATTTTAAACACTAGCAAGAGGCGTTTGCTCAAGGCCTTAGAAAGAACCTATTACGCCGCTGAGCTCATAATCTGCTCTCCTTCTAAGCCCCTTCCAATTCCTAGTGCGATGGATGTCTTACCATTGCACGCCACCTCCAATTGTGTTGATGAATTCACATGCACTTGCGCATGCAAGCACACAGGGCGAACAGAAAGGCAAATGGTAGCCAGAGCCAGGGAACACCTCCCTAGTTGGTTATTCAAGCAGGAAAACCGATCCCCTCGTTCCTTTATTGCGGAACACTTGCTGGATATGGGTAATTTCGTGGACCTTATAACCTCATTCCGAGCTCTTATTCGAGCGCGAACATCTCGAATCTTGCGCTACATAGAGGCAGCCTATCTAAGGCGCTCTAAACTGCAGCTATGCAAACAGTTCGAGAATGTGCTTAACCTAGCCTTGCCTTGGTAACAACCGGCTCTCAGATTTACTCAGCTCCTGTTATTTTTTCTCGTTACTCATTTTCCTCTGTTTCTCCTTCCTCCTTGTTTTAACCTTCTTACTACACCAATTGGCCTCAGTGACTATGACCTTTAACCTTTCTGTACCAATTCAATTTCGTATTTTTCTCAGTCATTATTCTTCAACGCATTAGAGCGCTCCCGAAATGTTATGGATCCAATAAATTTTGCAGTATTTACTACATACCAATTCGTAACAGGAAAACTTTGCTTTAAAGCTCTTAAATTTGCTATGCGACATCTGGCATTGTATTCTGGTCGCAAGTTCCCTCAGAAAATGTGACTTTAACAGTGGGTTCTGATTATGCTCTCAGATGCGCTATGAAACTGGATAAGTCAAATTATCTGTATTTGTGGATTTGTGAACTTCCGCGGTTTTCTATCATTATAAATGCAGTATGTGCTGTGCAGTGTAGTGTACTCCTTAAATTTGCAACGCAGCAAAATGTCCGACTGCCATTTAAGCTGATGATTGCCACATGTCAGCGTCTTGCTAAGTATATCCTGCGGTTTAGAATGCAGGGGGCGACGGCTCCTTCTTTTTTCCCTGGTTGTGAAGATCATAGTGTGTCTCAAGGGGCCGGGTCGTGTTGTAGCGCGCGCCGACGGATTTAATGGCCCTATCAATCACTCCGTCCACCTCTCGTCATACAATTCACCGTTTCGGACGGTGGCCTGAGTCTGGAGGTGAAAGAGAGAGAGAGAGAATGATGTTGATGGCTCAGCGCTTTTTGTTCTTTATAAACAAGTTGACGTCCTTGAAGCTATCATGGTACAGTAAAAGCCGTGGCTTGTAGGGTTTCCAAATGAGTGAATAACTCGGACCGCATAGTCTGCACAGTTGGTGTTGTTTGAAGTGGCTGACTGGCGGACTGGGAGTCAGACGGTGGCAATGGCTCCTTAGTGCCACTTTCTTACTTTAACATAAAGCTTTAGTGCCTTTGACCTGTGGCCTTTCTGTGCCAATTCGATTTTATATTTTACTTATTCGTTATTCTTCAACGCATTGGAGTGGCTGCAACTAACGAGCGCTCTCGAAATGTTATGGATCTAATAAATTACGCAGTATTTGCTACATAAAAAATTTAATAGGCTTGGGGCAAACTGCTGTCACCTACTCCATAAAACTAATTTAGTGTTCTCTTCAGTCCTGTCGAACTCTTCGCAAATCGTTGCTGTCCTACCTTAGTAAAAACAAAACTTTCGAAACTGGATAAAACAGGGAGCTGGATTGAAAGCAGGATCCTGGTCTATGACAGTACTCAGTCAGTGGGTTGCAAGTGAAATTCTTGAAGCGTCAAAATGCACCAGTTCTCAGTGGGTGTTCTGCTTTTAAGCTTTGCTCAGTCAGCATACCTTTGATGGTCCGTAGATGATAAGTAGAAGCACTCATTGAAGCTTTGATCCTGTCGGCAGCCAGATGTAATAGGAAGTTTCAACTAAAAATGCATCAGCTATCATGCGACAGTGGCAAATATCAAACAATTAGACAAACAGGAAGCAATATAATCAAAAACTAGATGGTCGTTGCATAAAAAAATAAGCAATAACTTTAGTGTAGTGCGGTCTTCACAGGTGTTTGAACTCTACATCGAGTTGGTATAAGATGTCGCTGATATGCCAAGATTCAACACTGGGTAGGACCCAAGCCATGCTCGGTCGTTCAGAGGCACGTCGCAGATATAAGGCCATTATGAGGGCGTAATCCGTATAATAGCATACTCAATCAAAAGAGTTGATGGCGCCGGAAGCAGCCGCTAAACGATTGCGTGTCAATGCGCAAAGCAGTTATGCAGATCAAAGACCAGCTGTTGTTCCTTGTCAGATACCACGCTTCATTGTTCCTTATGGTGGTGATGATGGTGCAGCTTTGACCGGAAGTAGGTAAGTCACGCAAACACCGAAGCACAAACGAGCCCTGCGTAGGAGTGAGTCATTGTTGGGTGCACGGGGGGGGGGCATGGATAGAGCCTTGCGGACACAGAGGAGTTGCTGTAAGGTTTACAAACTGACGGCATTTCCATGGTGTTTCTTAGTACCGGGAGGTGCGATGGCTTACCAAGTGTAAAGACGCACAGTATCTGCACAACTCATCAATTTGCCTTATTTTTTGAATCACTGAAGATGATTCCTACAAGGACCCAAAAGCTCGGAGAAATAAGTCGACTGTAGGGGATTAATTCTCGCCCGCTTTTGCATTACACCAATACCCTTGTTTCCACAAAGTTGCCTTTTAGCTGCATAGACTGCCGTTGTTTCCTCACTATCACCCCATAGAAAGATATTGTTTTAAAGAATGGTGATCACAAATTGAACTTTTTGAAATGCAAGCTGCACCCGAAACTCGGAAAGGGTAGCTTATATGGGCCCCTAAGCAGAACACGGAAATATGAGCACCCATCAAAGTATTAAAGGTGACTCTGAGCACAGTTTCAGCAAGAGACGAGATTCCCTTATCCTAACTCTAACACTGGTCCAGATGCAAAAATAAACAATAGCCCTAATTGATGAAAGTTCACCGACGGCTAACGGAGCTCACTTGTCCCGCTCCGCATTGGGTCTTTTTTCTCGGGCCCTGACAACAGCCGTAGTGGTTAGTAGTCTAAGGCAGATAGTATTGTCGGCAAAGATAAGGGAGACTGGAATGACCATACCCAGCGTCAGTGTTCATCAATGGATGTCAATAGCTCCCAACCTAAACTGCCAAGACAACGAACCCGTAGTTCAGTAGTTAGAGCATTAGACTCTGATCGGAAAGGTCACGAGCTCGGGGCTCGAGTGTTGCACCGCTTGTGATTATGTATGGCTGGCTGATGATGACTTATAAGCCGGAAATGGCCATTCCAGTCTCCCTTGTCTTTGCTGACAATACTATCTACTCACAGCCCTTATCCTTACCCTATCATAAAAGCTTATTCTTAATTTAACACTGATGCTAACCTCAACCTTAAACTCAACTCTAACTTACCTCCATGACAACCGTAGCGCTCACCCTTAATCTAAACATTTTCCCCAGACACCTGTTTTGCGGGCAGTTCATGTTCTCGTGTCCTCTTTATGGGCTACATATAAATCACTCCTAACTTAAAATCTCGCAGAAGTTTACGCACAAAGGAGAAGGGCCACCGTAGTACGGGCGAAATTGCGTTCATTTCCATGGAGGGGGGGTACCGCGGTGGTTTACGTTACTAGGTAAAACCATTGCCACCAAGATTTTCAGGACCGGTTCCGTGCGGAAGGAGGCAAAGTGAGACGCCAGAAAGGAGGAATAGTGTATTTTGTAAAGAAGTAGTGGAGAATAGGCTGGCGGAAGTTGACCGTTGGACGAGCATGCAGCTGCGTCCGAGAGGGGCTTCGATCGAACTGCTGGTGTATGTGCACTTGCAAGAATCTGCGCATATCTCCGACTTTCCTACGATTACCTATGCTTAAGGATTCTTGACAGAAACCAAAACGTCAGGAAAATAAAACTCATGTTCCAGTGATCACATCTTCGTTTTCTGAACTGCTTCCTGGAACTCGCACATTCGCCCCTATTGGCATGGGGTTGAGTGTTAGCGCAGTTTGCGGCACATTTGATTGCCTGAAGTCATGTGACCCGATGCATGGCGTAACGATGGAGCTAGAAAGGCTGCAAGTGCACCGATTCCCACATTCTAACTACAACGTTAAAATTTCAAATCGCTTGGAATTAAGCGCAAGGCTCCCTGTAATTCGTGTGCGGCCACATATTCGAGAACTCTAATTCCAGGTGGATTTGTTTAAACATGTTCTGGCATATTCATTTGTCAATGAACGATAGTGCACTTTCTCCTTGTGCATGAAAAGCAATTGAGTTGAGTCTCCTATAAATTCAAGCATGTTGCTTCCCCATTGCCTAAAATAAATTCAAATTCACCGCAAAGGAGTAAAGATATTCGGCCACCCTCGAAGAGTATGGTGGAGCGATGTTCTAGGATTGATAAAAAGAAATGTTTAAAGCCAAACACTCCATGCATGCTAATCCCTCGATGTCCGCGTAAGGAGGGAATTTATACCCCACAGCTCAGAATTTTGCATTGATTTCACTTGCACACGACCATTTTTAGCTAACGGTTAGGTGGCATGCGTTTTAAAATATCCTCCACGCACATTAGGGACGCCCTCAGAGGCATACATTTTTGTTCCTATCATGGCACATTCCCCTGCTTTTCGTGGGCGGGACCAAACACTTTTTGAGAACCGAGTTGACTTGAGCTCCGCTGAAGTGTGTTGTAACGCGTGGGTCTGTGCGTCCTGGCACACGCAGCATTCTCTGTTAGGTTGTCAACCCGCTTAGCGATGAGACCTTTTTGCTTTTGAAACTGTGTAGATGGAGCGTAACTTACTGCACCGAAAATGATGAAAGCTTGCATTTTCTGTGCATAATGCAGCAGAAACTGCTCGTGTTATAACTAATAATAGCTAATCTGAAAGTTTAGCAGCCAGGCAATAGGCCTGAGAACCGACGTCTAGCTCCATAGTCCACCCACAAGAGCTCAAACGGGAGAAGAGGGCTGACAGCCCAACCGTTGTTATCCGACGACAGTTTGACCGTGCAGGGACGGTGGCTCGCGTGTGAAGTAGATTGAAGTGAGAGTAGACTTGCGATAAATCTACCACACACTCTCTTCCTTTCACAGGTCTGTCCCCATGGCAACGTCAAGTAGACTGGAGGAGAGGGGGGGGGCACGCAGATGGATGGCGCGAGCTGTGCCGCCTCTAAATGGGCCACCTTTCCCCTCAATGTTCCGCATTTGTTCTGGCAGCGCAACCCGGATAATGTTTGCTTTCGATACTGACATTTTAGTAGACGAAGCTGCCTAGGAATGCAGATTTGTCTACGATGGCCAATTGTGCCCAATCGACGGTGATGTGGGATTCTCCTATCACTGGAGGTTAAGGTATTTAAACCCTAGCAACTGCGGTCTTCAGGCCCGGTACCTTAGGTGAAAATACGTCATGGGAGGCCAGTTTATTCTCTACAGAAGGAAGAGAAGAATAAGCAGGAGGAATTTGACTGTCAGACGGGCAAGCAACCGCCGGTCACAGCGCCGCATCTGAAGTGAGGTGACCGCGGGAATCGTCACAGCGTCTGGAGCGGCCTCTGTGTGAATCAGCGTTGACAGGTGATTAGTCAGACGCATTGGCTAAGTGTCAACTGTTGCCTTCTGCGTGCTAGTGTTCAAAGGTGAGGGGGTCTATGTTCCCTTGCATTCGCATACATGTACACAGAACTGTGTGTAGAAGGATGGGTAAAATGGTCTACTCATCTGAAATCTTGCACTCGTAATTGAGTGCATCATCGAAATTAGAATAAAATAGCTAATTCGCAGTTTTAAACAGAACCGTCTTGGTCCCTGTTGGTTGCTCGGTTTCATTCTTCCTGATAAGCCCTCGTCTTTTTTGCTCAAGGGGTGTATGACGGCTTCGTATACCATCGGTCGGTTGTTCCTGCGGTTTCTCGAGTTGGCGTCAGATATTAAGGGTTCGACTGTTTCTGTTTTCTGCTCAGCCGATCTCTTGTGCACTGTCAAAGCCGAATTGATGGTAGTTTCAGACATGCCCACGGTTATATACAATCACACATATTTTCACTTCACTAATGCCTACGGGATGCTTCTCCTTTGTCTGTCATGTGGCCGGACAGTCTAGACAGCTGATAAGGCAAAAAACCTCTGAAGTCTCCCCCTGCAATAGTCGCCCTCTCATCTCAAAGAAGGAAAAAGCAGGAGTGGACCCAAGTGGCACGGGAACCGATCACGAGCAAGCATATGCCGGGAGCGTACGTAGCCCAACTACAATCTGGATCTGACGAGGGCACAATTGCCAGTGATGCCACAGCAACCACCACTCCAAAATATACCTCCGTACTCCACCCCATTAGAGCTCTTACGGGAAAAGACGGCTGACAGCCCGACCGTTGTTATCCGACGACAGTACGACCGTTCACTCCACAGCAGGGGAGGGGGGGTTCTGGGACGGTGATCTGCGCGTGAATTAGATTTGAGTGACAGTAGACTTGTGCAGCATCTCTCTTCCTTTCACTAGCCGGCGAAAGGGAAGGCAGACGGTTGGCGCGAGTGGAGCCGCCTCTAAGCGGGCCACCCCCCGCCAATGTTCGGCCTTTGTTATGGGAGCGCAACCCGGATACCGTCTGCAGCCGATCCTGACGTTTTGCAGCACGAATCTGTCTAAGTATACAGATTTGAGAAGTCAAGTTGGCAAACACAGTGTTGTCAGCAGATCAACGTCAGGCCAGAACATTTGCAGGGGTGATTAAAACGGTACAGTTAGACAGGGTTAATAAATATAGTCTGATTTTAATTCATCGTTTACGCGTCGCCCGCATGGCGGGGTCGGTGTGTAGAGGTTCGTGTATTGGGGGAAGGGGTGGAAGCAAGGGAATAAGATTAGTGTATGGGCGTTGATCAGAGGTCAGATACACGGAGGAATAATTGCTGCAATTTGCACGAAGCGATCGACTGTCAGTAGGGGGTGGGGGCGAAATAAAATCTTCACCTGTCGTCGGGGTCGGCCACGGAAGTGCAAGGGATTCTGTCAGCGTCTTCTGACAACACAGCGCTAGTTTAGCTAGCATTATAGCCACTGATTCAGCTGTTGCAAGCACCCGTTAGCGTAGGCCCTTGGAAAATTGAGCTGGTGTCCGGTAGACAACCTGAAAGGCTTTGTTAGTATCATCTCGATGATTCGCATCGACGAGATGTGCGAGAATAGAACTCGAGATTGATCTAGTTTAACTTTTACTTAACCGAGCTGGTATGTGCTCAAGTATCCTCTTTTCCAGGCACTTTGTTGTTCGGTCTATATATCCTGTTCCACAAGAGCAAGTGAAAGAGTAAATAAACATGAATGTGGCCTTCAACGGGAGTCAGCCTTTACCTCCCAATCGTAGCAGGGAAGAGTTCGTGAAGACCACCCGTAAGTTTGCTGCTGGGAAAGCGCTTGCGATTGCAGTTCGCAGGCGTCGTCTGACCAGCTCGCTTGTTGCAACGCATAGGAAAGGCAGTCTTATGAAAACGTCTTTATTTTCTGCGGTTAAGATGGCAGGCTTTTTGACGCTCTCGCCAACATACAGATTTGTCAACGTTGGCGAATTGGGTCTCATGAAAGGTGAGGTGGGGTCCTCTTATCGCAGGGGGTTAGGTAAGTTAAACGCTAGCAACTGCGGTATTTAGGCCCGGTCGCCTAGCCAGGCAATATCCTCGGGGAACCAAAACGTAGCTCCATACTCCACCCATTAGAGCTCTGACGGGAAAAGATGGCTGACAGTTCGACCTGCGTTATCCGACAATAGTTCGACCATGCCCTCCACAGCAGGGTGATGTAGGGACGGTGACTTGCGCGTGAATTAGATTTAAGTGATAGTAGACTTGCGTTGAATCTACCGTACACTCTTTTCCTTTCACAGGTCTGTTCCCATGCCACCGTCAAGTACACCAGATAAGAGGGGGGGGGGGCCACGCAGATGACTGGCGCGAGCGGTGCCGCCTCTAAGCCTGCAACCTCCCTCCAATGTTCGGCATTGGTTATGGCAGCGCAACCCGGATAACGTTTGCCTTTGGTGCTGACGGTTTGGTAGACGAAGCTGCCTAGGTATGCAGATTTGTCGGCGATGGCGAATTGAGCATCATTGATGGTGATGTGGAGTCCTCATATCACTGGATGTTCAGTAAGTTAAACCCTAGCGACCGCGGTCTTCAGGCCCAGTTCCTTAGGTTAAGACAATAAATGGGAGTCCAGAGTGGAAGGAACAGTTTATTCTGTACATAAGGAGGAGGAAAATAGGCAGTAGAAAATTGACTGTCAGACGAGCGAACAACCACCGGCCACAGCACCGCATCTGAAGTGAGGTGACTGCGGGAATCGCCACAGCGTCTGGATCGGCCTCTGTGTGGGTCAGCCTTGACAGGTGACTAGTCAGATGGATTGGCTAGATGGACGGGTGTAGGTGTCCAGTGCATGTGCAGTCATTGGTGGCAGTGAGCCTGTACGGAATGAGCCACAACCCTGTCTTATCTGTCTCTGGTGCCATTTGATTGTTAACTGTTGCCTTCTGCGTGCCAATGTTTAAAGGCCAGGGGGTTTATGGGCCCTTGTATTTGCATACATCTGCGCACAATTGTGTGGAAGGCTAGAATAAGGCGATGTCTGGGTAGGATGGTTTGATCATCTGATGCTTCGGACTCGTACTTGAGCGCATCATCGAAAATGGAAAATAGTAGCTAATGCTTAGTTTTAAACAGAATCTTCTGGCTCCCTGTTGATTGTTCTATCTCAATTTTCCCGCTCGCCCTTCTTTTTTGTTCAAGTGGTGTCTGACGGCTTCGTATCTTGTCGGTTGGTTTACTCTGTGGTCTATCGAGTTGGCGTCAAATTGTCAGGATTCAACTATTTCGTTTACCATCGTGTTTTCGGCTCAGCCGATCTCTTATGCACTGATGGGTTTTTTCAGAGCTGCCCATATTGATATACGATCACACATCTTTTCATTTGCGACTTGACTATGCTAACACCTAGAAGATGCTTGTAGTTTATCTGTCATGTCGCAGTAGGTGATCAGACAGTCTAGACCGCTAATAAGGTAAACAACTCCTGACTTGTCCTCTTGTGGTAGTACCCCTCCCTTTGGGCTTAATGATTGTATACTATATTCGCCTTCCAGAAAGCCCAACTTCTGGGTTTGGGGGAGTGGCCGCTTAGGCAATGTGACAGCCGAGGCCTGGTGCAGCGGGAAAATCTCCAAGACCAGCTGTGTGTAACCTATCCGGACTCATCTTAACAAAAAAGAGCAGGATTGATTCAAAGCGGCACGTGAATCCAATCACGAGCAAGAATATGCCGGACACGCACGTAGCCAAACTTCAATCAAGATCTGACGAGGGCACAATTGTCAGTGCTGCCATAGCAACCAACATTTTGCGGGATGACGAGAAAATAGGCGGACAGACAAACGAGAGGAAACAAAATTGCCCGCCTAGGACCACAACTGTCAATCCGGGTACGGCGATGACAGCCAACGACTGCACGCCAGATCCTAAACGCACTGAGAATGTCCCATCAATCCTTTTCCCGTTTCCCTGCACGCCACGGCCCACCTGCGTATGTGAGTGTCGAAATATTACAGTAAAAACACCCCTCTCTCTGCCTAAACAAGCGGCATGGGGATTGACGCGATTTCCTTCCACCAGTTACCCAACCAGTCACTTCGACTAAAGTGATTTACCTTTTTCTTTCTTTCCCTTTGGTAGCGTGAGCGTCATCCTGTAGAAATGCTATGAGGCGCCATACGACACTCGTATAAGTCCCTGTGTTCAGTTTCTTCTCTCGCAGGGGGGGGGAGTGTTAAGTACTTTTAACCCTAGCAACTGCGACCTTCATGCCCGGCTCCTTGGGAGATGAAAAGTCCTGGGAGGTCAGATTCTATACAGAGGGAAGAGGAGAGTAGGCAGTGGTAAATTGACTGTCAGACGGACGAATAACCACTGGCTAGAGTGACGCGTCTGAAGTGAGGTGACCGCGGGAATCTCCACAGCATCTGGAACGACATTTGTGTGAGTCAGCCCTGATGGGTGATTGGCAAGACCGCATGAGCAGGCGGAGACATGGGCGTACCTTAGCAGCACTGAGTGTCCATAGCGGCTGTCCGTAGCGGCTGTCCGTAAGGTAGGTCGAGACTTGACATCACATGAGGGTCTGCACGGACTTGGGCCACTACATGTCCACAGTCCATTGACAGGTTCGGAGAGCTGACATTAGGAAGGGGAGAGGCGCTAACACTGGCAAATCCACCCTCAAGACGACCTACCAGATCATCCTATCATCTAACGTGTTGGACTCTATTGCGACGTGCTAGCGATCTTGGGCGGGGAGGTTGCTCACTAACAGGCGGTAATTCCGTCTTCCTCTAAGGACTTAGAGTCTGGCTACAATGGGTCCTTCTTTATGTGGCTTTTGTGGCGTTCTCAGGTGTGTGATATCAGTGCCGCTCGCCCCGAACTTCGGTGAGTATCACGAAGCAGGGTGGTTGTGGAACGCGTAGACGCTGTTGCATCCAGACCGGAAGCCACATGATGTTCTAAATCACTAGCTACAGCCTGAAAACAACTTATTCTTACGAGTTTTCAGAAATATCCTCTGCTTGTTCCTCTTTATATAGGGAGCTACCCACATTATTATCAAACTCTATAGGTAGGGCTTCATACCTTTGTGCTATCTGACCATGATTTCAGGAATAAGTTGGCATTGCTTTATTTTTGCCCTCTACTGCGCAGGTAGTGATTCAAGTCAAAATAGTGCAAGTGATTATTACTGACCGTGTCCAACAGTGTAATTTTTTAGTGTGTTGCCGAAGCACGCCGATTACTATTTGTGCTGGGGATGTCGAGACAGTGTTAACTTCCATGGCACCATCGGCTCCAAAATTGTCACATTTGTCATTTCCTTTTCTTCCGGCCTGGCTAATGGGCAACTAAGTTCGGTTGAAGAATATTTCTAGCGGCAGGATGTCAGTAGAGGTACCGGGAAAGAGGTACGCTAATTGCAATGACGCCTTTTTTTAGACGAGTGCCAGCAATTCGCCGCGTTTAAAGTTATAGCTTTGAAAAATTGTATACGCTCAGTCAAAATGCATTCATTTGTAGAGTTTAGAACTTATTGAGACCCAAAAAGAAGAAGAAACATATACTTTTCTTGGATCGACAGTGAAACAGAGCTTCAGAGGAACATACTATAAGTAAGGATTGTTTAAATGGTGGCAAGATGCTTCAGAAGGCACAATAGAATGCGCATTTTTTATAAAATAGTTTAACATAATACAGTGGAGTCCGTTTACTGTGGACAGTTGGCCAGGAACGGAATTTCTCCATAGTAAAATCCTCCGGTTAATCCGGACAGCCACCGCTTAATGTGGACAGCACCAAGCTGTCAACCGGTCGGTCGACCCACAGATTTTGTCAAAAATCCAGTCCAAATCGCCCGCGGCGGGGAATTCTCGCGGCATTGGCCGTACTC
>JAYGXS010000002.1:9826166-9941116 GCA_036362985.1 Ligula intestinalis | reverse complement strand
AATCTGCCAAAACCCCTTTACCATTATTCACGTTATTAGTGACCCCGTTGGGATTCAAACCGCACGTTTATGCCTTCCGATGTCGAAAGACTCCACTGATTTAGAGATCTGAGGGGCCTCAGCGAAACATTTTGGGTAACCTGAAGGAAATGGCCTGGGTGCATTTTTTATCTTCACCACGGGGTGCGCGCAAGAAATAATGGGAATCCAGGCGACGATATAACAGTCTATCAGTCGCGTGTTTTTCGAATTGGCAAGTTAAGGAGCAGGCTTTTTCAGCCCAGCTGTTGGTACATCCGCTTTTACATGTATCTTGTTACAAACTTCTCGGGCTGCCATTTTTGCAAGACAGATCTTGTACGCTATCTGCAGGGCACTTAAGTCCACCTCGGTTAATTAGGAGCTGAACTATTTTTCGCTTCTGACGTTTTATTACTGAATACACTTGTTCTAATTATTTCTATAGATACTCCACTGAGTAAGGTGCCCAAAAATAACTTGCACCCTTACCTTACCCTTTAAAGCAAAATTTAACGCTACATGATACGAGTCAATTTTAATAGGATATTTTACAAGCAATAAACTAGGCTGAAGTGATAGCAATCTGCTTATAGGCCTTTAGAGGTCTTGTGTCACCGAATCAACTTTGTCCTTTAGAATTTCCCCAAGAAGGCGTTCACTTATTGGAGTTGAAGGAGAGATCCCATCGTTATACTGCCGATCTAATCGGTAAAAATAAAAAGAACTGTGAAAAAAGTGGGACATCATTGGGACGTGACGCTCGTTGATTAAAATTCACCAATCGCTAATGAAATATACTCGTCTTGCTCTGCCCTGAAGCTCATTCTGGAGCTCCGTCAGAAGCCGAACAGTGGCTAGTAGTCTAGACAGATGGCATTCGTGGCCAGTCTCTCTCGTCATGGTCGGTGAATACAATAACCCTTTGAGCTACGAGGCTCAGCCGGGAGTCGTGCATTTAATCACGCCACCGAGATCTTCACTATTGGGTCATATGCATTTTTCAAATCTGTCAAAGACTCCTACTTGTTAGTTCAGCATCAACTGTGCGGCGAAGAAGGCGCGCTACTAGGCTAACAACCAATACTTTTCTTGGAAAGTTGAGAGGTCCGGATTTAATATTGTCTTTGCATATATGTGCAGCTTTGCTTGGATTCATTTGATCCAATAGTTGGATAATCTGAGTGGTATCACCTTGCCCTCAATCAGTTTTAGTGCTTCCACTGGCCACTTTGCATTTGAGTGAAGAGAACTGCACGTTAAGTTTCAACTGCAGTAGAAGGTCAGGTTTGTGTATTGGTACAAAACCAGAACACGTATCGAACTTTATGATGCATACCTTTATATTTTCATGCTGCTCTTTAAATTTTCCGGATGGGCTCTACATACGATTCCTGATGGCTTTGTTCCAAGGCACTACCAGCAAGAATTATCGAGTGAAAACATGAAGCGTGCGGCTTTCTTCGACTCCTTTGATATTAGTATTTTAAATTTAAGGCAAGTTTACCCAGGTACGAATTTAAAGTTGGCAAATCAGCTAGGTTTATTGAATCCATGACATTTTGGAGTACTTGTTTGGTCACGAAAAACTCGCACCTTGGGCTACCTGGAGGCAGCCTTTATACAGCGGTCAAAACCTGACTTATGTAAACAGTTGGAGCCTGTGATCAACCTAGCTTTGCATTGGTAACATCCGGCTCCCTGATTTATACAGTCCCGTGTGCACTTTTTTGCCTGAATGCCTTTTTTCCTGTTTTTCCTTCCACATTGTTTTAAGTCACTCACTTTACTATTTATCCTTAGTGACCGTACCCTATGACCTTTCTGTACCAATTAAACTTCGTATTTACTCATGCCTTATTCTTACAACGCAATGAGAGGCAGTAAATGAAAAGCTCTCCCAAAATGTCATGGATCAAGTTAATATTGCTGTTTTGCCATCTTTAAGTTAGGTATTTCCTCTAATATCAAAAGTTTTTTGGCATCTGCTTGGATTTTGAGAAAAAAAACAAAATTTGTGGTCTAAGGTTAGTGGTTGAAGCAACGATTAAGTGCAAGTCAATTTTGTGTAATTATGAACGCTTCAAATCAGACTATTGGAAAATAAGACTGCACTTTCACTGACATAATAATAGGAAGAACTTTTGTCCATACCTCTTCGGTCTGCCTTGTAGTCCCGGTCTCAAGATAACAGCGAAACTTACTTCGTTTTTATTCGGTCAGTTTTCCTGATATTGCCAGGTTTTAGCGTAGGTTATGCTGCCCATCGTCACGCTTCAAATGCGTACCTTCTCCTCATCATCTGAGAAGGCACCACCGAGAATTTAGGAAATCCTCTTGAACCTATTTTCCTCTGCCTCGTGTCCCCCGAGAACCTAGATGTCTGCATTAACCACCACTCAATCAAACGAAGCCACGTTAACGTACTCAGTCTAAACTGCTACCATTTCGTTGGCTGTTTTATTCTCTTACACGCTTTTTGAAAATGGAAGATCGTTGAACTCTGCCTCCATTTTTACTGTACGAGTTTTTTCAACTGCCTATATTTTTAAGTTTATCATTAATTGCAAAATGAAGGACAATTTCTGCTGACATTATTACAAATTTGTACGTTTATCTGCGCACATTTTCCAATTCGCTTTCGGATTTTTTAACGAAACTAATTTTGTATTGATAGTGTCGTTTTGACGCTAATAAATATAAATTGCAGATTCCAAATGGTTCTTGGCAGCTTTCCCAAAGGTTCTGCTCATGGCGATTTCTCCGATACTTACGAGGTTGTTTGTCGTGCACATATATCTACACAGTATTAACTAGACCTGATAATGAATAATCGAGACCGTGTACTTACAAGCTTTGCCATCATCAATAGTAAAAAGAAAGGTTGTTCGGTTAATAACCATCAGTTTATGTGGACTATTGAGAAAAAGGGGTAGGGGCAGGTACTCCTGTAATACTGAAATAGTGGTAATTGGTACGCTTTAAGTGGAGTGAAGGAAACGGTTGGGTAGCTGTTTTCGGTAGTTAAACGTAGAAAAACGTAAATTTCCGCCATTAGCTGGTTTGAATACACGAATAAGGCGCTTTTGTTTATGCAAACACGTTATTTGAACGTCTAGAATTTAGGAACTGGAAAAAAGGGGCGAGTGAGTGCAACCAAGGACATTAATTATATATTTCAGTCGAACTGATGTCAACCTGTGGTGACAACTGACCGCAAAGGAAAAGGTGTGTGTTAATACTTCACCCTAAATGCGACTCCTGATAGCCGCGACTGAGGATTTAATGAAGTTTGACAACGTCGTTAGCCTAACCTCCCAAACTTAAAATTAACGTAAAGCCTATTCTTAACTCCCGAACCTATCATCCTAAGCTGAACGCTTACCCAAAAGTTTAAACCTGTTGGAGGCGAGGTAGTTCCCAATGAGAACATAAAGCACCTAGCTTAATTGATATTAAGTCTTTCATCCAAATTTATAAGGTTCTCGGCCTAAACCTGTGGACCGAAACTTTTTGATTTTTTTATACAGAAAGCAGAATTGTTCAACCATATGTTAGCATGTTAATCAATTATTTACTGCAAGTCAATTTATTGAACTTATCAACGCTCCACTTAAGACCATTGGAAAAGTAACCTGCGCTTTCGTTGGGTTGATATTAACAGGGAATCTCGTCCACATCTATTCAGTCGCCCTTGTTGTCATGGTCTCGAGATGACAACGAAATTTACTTCCTTTTACTTCGATCAGTTTGTGTGATATTGCCACTTGTTTACATAAATTATACGGCCTGCCATCGCTCTTTAAATGTTTACCTTCTAACTGGTTCTCGGCAGGTTTCCCAAAGGCTCTATCCATTATAATTATACGCCCTGATAATGAAAAATCGAAAGCTTGCGCTCATGGGCTTTGTCTTCGTGAAAAGTTAAACGATATTCAGGATATTTGCTTCGGTTAGTACCCATCTGTTTATGTGGGTCCCTTGAGAAAGGGTGGGGGGATGAGCCAAATCCTCCTGTAACTTGGAAAAGGTAGTATTTAGTATGTTATAAGCGGGATGAGCGAAACTAGTGGGTAGCTGTTCCCGGTAGGCAAAAGGAGAAAAAAAATACATTTACTTAAATTTGCGAAAATTCGCATTGACAGTTTCAGAAGATGAATTGGTGAACATACGTTTTGTTTCGATAATTCCCATCATGCCTTTAGATTTATATGGTTATTAAGTAAATAAACTATGCGGGTTGGTAGAAAAATAGGACGGTTGTCAGGGCAGGGGGAGTCGGGGCGGGGGCCAAAAATCTGATCAGCGTTAGGGGGAACTGGTACTGAGGTGCTAAGCTGCTGGCTGTTGGAGTAGCGGCTTTGGACCATGGTAACTGTGGCGCCGCGACGAAGTTCTTTTGGGCGCGCAGGACCGGTCGGCGTAGCCTGATGGCGGCCGCTTCTGCCGTAGCAAACAGACGCTATTCAAGAAATTTTGAATAGCTTGAGGGTACCTTGCAGATCACTTGGAAGGCCTCTTTGGTATCCACCCGATGGTCTGAGTGTACCAGATGCGTTAGAAGGGAACTGTTTACACCCTTTAGTGGACCCTTCCCTAACTATGCTGGAATTTTTTCTCGTACTCTTTTGGACAAATGCCGGCTCTTGCGATCAGATTTCGACCCCTTTTCCTCCCCCCACTTCCCCTGCCCTGACAACCGTTCTATTTTTTCTACCAACCCGCATAGTTTAGTAACTTAATTACCATATAAATCTAAAGGTCTGATGGGAATTATCGAAAACAAACCTGCGTTCACCATTTCATCTCCTGAAATTACATTTCCATTTTTTCGCGTAAACAGACAACTTGAACTTCTAGAACATAGGAGCTGTACACGATTGGCAAATAACTACAACCAAGGGCATTAATTATATATTCCAGTTGGACTGATCGCAACCTGTGGTGTCAAATGACCTTGAAAGAGCAGGGGTGAATCCTATACGCTAAATCCAACACCCGATGGTCGCGAGTAAAGATTTAATGAAGTTTGGCAACGTTGTTCACCCAAAGTCCTTAACTTAACATGATGTCTAATGCCTAGTCCTAACTCTCGACGCTCTAACCCCAAGATGAACACTGACGCTAACAGTAAAACCTGGCGTAGGCATGTCAGGGAACGTGCAAAGTGAAGGGTGATAGAGAGAAATGTGCCTTATATCGAAGGTAAATATCCAAAATTTTCAGCAAAAGTGGCCCCATTCACGGAGAGCAAGGGGTAAGGTAAGGTAAAAAATAATAGAATACTCAAAGTTTACAATTTTACAAGATATCCACATCTGCTATGGAGACAAGTTGGCTTTCAACCTCTGCATTTTCGTTTCTTCTCACGTGAGGTAGCGTGCTAGGAATGCGAGTACAGAGTGCTGATATGCCGATGTACCGCAAAACATATCATTGAAGCCTCGGCGCATTGTATGGGAGGACTTCGCAGAGTGGAGTGGGTGAGTGACATCACCAAAAATGCGGTCAGCAACTTGCTTGACCGTTTTAAAGTGTCAGCTTAAAAAAACCAGCAGCTAAAGAGAGTATTCGGCGGATACGTTGAAAAATGGCCAGGTCTTTTCTTAAGTAAAGCTGGATAAATAACTGGAGAGCGTTAAAAATGATAGAGAGAATGCAAGTATTTATCAATGAACAGATAAGGGCTCGTGGTGCACGATATGAACGCAAACGGTGGATATGGTATAAAAGTTCACGGATTTTAATAAAAAGGCCTTCAACATGAAGAGTAAATGAAAGGTGAGATGCCAGCGTAACACTAAGATACCGGAAAGAGGGTACCTCGTTGGGCAGAATGGCAATGATTCCAGGATTGGGAGGGAGTCGCAGTCGAAAAATATACTGGACTGACTTCTGGTCGTTTAGTAGAAGGCCATTTTCTGACGACCATACCGAGATATGGTCTGGACCATCTTTCCGTACTTAGAGATGTATCTGCCTCTTGAGAGGATGTCTAACAAACATATAATCAGCATATTTAAAGCACGAACATTCATTTGCCGATCGTAGATCGTCAGCGTGGAAGGAGAATAGGTGACGGAATAATATAGACCCTTGGAGAAGTTCACCGGTTGGCAGGGGGGGGGGAGATCAAATTAAGTCCACCCAAACGAAGCAGATAGGTATGTTTTTTTTAAGGACTAGCTGCTGGCAAAAACCCAATCATCACCAAATTATAAGTAGCAAGTAATTTCCACAGAAACCCAGACGTGCACGTGCCCGGTGGGATATTCGGAGTGTCACAATTCACTCATTTTCTGACGCCGTTCCCCCTCCCCTGCTGTAGTGATCAGTAACACATCATATGTTGTCGATTGTCGCTGACAACTTGTCAAAGCCTGGCTCCTTCTGACGTTGCAGCCACTGGGTGGGCAAAATGAAAACTGGAGGCAGTTTTGTCACTCCGCAGAGTAAACACACGAGGAACCCCTGTCATCATCACAGGGAAATCCGTCATTAAGGTGCTTCCCTGTGTATAGCAGAAGCTTTTTGTGTTAACGCTTCTTTCCAATATGTGTGCGTGTGGACTTTACGCATCTAATTCATTGGAGGTTGGGTGTGCCTGAAAAATCCCAGAACATGAGCTATCTGCGGAAGAAGATTATTTTAGCTGCAGGCGATGGAGAATAACTGCACGTGACTTTAACATTCAGATTAAATGCAGGAATTTAAGGCTATCACAATTTCACACACACAGCACCTATTCGGTAAAGGAATATTTTCTCTCTAAGAGGGCGTCGAGAGGAAATTTACTTATAGTTGCGCGGCCAACGAGTTACGAAGGGATAATGTTCAGAGCTCGGAATACAGCGAACAGGAACCAACTGCTTCAAGAAATGCTGTCATGTGTTGCAATAGTTTTACACGTTGCGGGATTAAAGACTTGACAATCTTGTATTTTTTGTCAGAAGTACCGCAGAAAAGCCATGGATTGCTATCGCACAAGGTCACAGAATTAGGCTAGTCCCCCTTGGGAAAGGAAATAAACCGATATCGCAGAAGGATATGCGAAAGAAATAAAGTTATAAGAGCACCACTCCTTTTTAGCCACATTTATCCAAATGTATGATAGTTCATTGCTGGAAACGGTAACCGGTTCGAGTATAATCGGAGTAAAGTCACAGTAGGTTTATGTTTTCATGTACTTCAATGCACCCAGCCTTGTAGGTGGTATAGTTACTACCATATATTTGCAATTTTGCAAGTCTCTAGGTGCACACTTACATGTTATGTGAACACAACTTTCAAACGTTGAAACTGTGTCTTGCATAAAATCAATAACGCACATGAGAAAGACTTTTCTTAAAAGTAATGGGTAAGCAATAAAGTACTCTGTAAAGCCTAATTATATATAGCGAGAAACTGAAGTAAAAAGAAAAGGCAATGGTTATACCTGCCATTAGGGTTTATTACAAACACCTGTTTGAAATTGTATGGTTTGAACTCGAACTTAACATTTAGCCAAAAAGTATGGTGAGCACAGTACAACCCTCTACTCAAAGGTAAGACGTTATTGACCACATACATACACTTGGTGCGCCAACATGTTCCGGCGAGTTAAATCTCTACTTGCACTTACATTGACCGCATGTTTTATTTTGTACCCCTTTCCATAAAAATGTACTGGCCCGATGAGCATTCATCGAAAGCTCGCCATCTGCTTTTCTGAACTCCCTGATTGGAAATTTTACAACCTATATCTGACTTAAAATCAGACTTTTTCTTTATTGTTCCCTCGCAAAATTCATACCCTAATGCTGATTGCAACCAAATGAGCACCTGTATGAACAAGGAAGTCCAAGAGAGGAAGAAATAAAGTTTAAAATCACGTCTAAACATGGTATACGAAGTGTCATCTAAGTTTTGGGACGTGAAATCGAAGGTTTAAATCTTTGATGCGATAAAGGCATATGGCCATACATGAAACCGATCTATAAGTAAATCATACAATACATTTAGGCTTCCTTTAACATACGTACATCTTAAGGCAGATGAAGGATGTGTCCAGTTGTTAAGTTTCCAAGTTTCAAACCGAAGTAAAATCTTTGTCTGCGATCCTTTGGAACCAACATTCCAGGCCCGCTGCCGAACTTCGTGTGAACACTCTTGCTGAAGGCTGCTAATTCTAGCGGGATAACTGTACGGTGTGAACTCATTTCTCAGGCAGTGACAGCAGTCTTAGAGACCAGTGATTGTAGGCAGATAGTATTTCCGGCGAAGACAAAGGAGACTGGACTGAGCGTTTCCGGCTTAGAAGCCGTCGTCAGCAAATCTTCCTTGTCTTTGCCTGTCTGTCTGAGACTATTAGCAACTACGACTACTGTCAGGGCCCTAAAACTGAGACCTAATGAAGCAAAGGACAAGTGAGTTCCGTTGGCGACCGGTTAACATTTATCAAAGAGTGCCGATATCTCTCGATCTTACATCGGTAAGACAACGAGCTCGTGACTCAATGGTTAGGGCGTAAGACTCTGATCGGAATGGTCACGAGTTCAGGCCTCGGGTGAGGCCTACCTCGGAGCTGGGTAGGACTGCCTGACGACGACTTATATGCCAGAAATGGCCATTCCAGTCTCCCCTGTCTTTGCCTGCAATGCTATCTATGCAAGACTGCTAGCCGCTAGGACTTTGCGAACTATCAAAAACGAAAATGAAATCTGTGCTATGGTGATCTGTAAAGTGGTTTTATTGTCACGTGTATTCC
The DNA here is from genome assembly GCA_036362985.1 of Ligula intestinalis. Lineage (NCBI taxonomy): Eukaryota > Metazoa > Platyhelminthes > Cestoda > Diphyllobothriidea > Diphyllobothriidae > Ligula > Ligula intestinalis. Next base: position 9,932,352 of record JAYGXS010000002.1, on the reverse strand, counting down.
AAACATTTTAGGGATTGTAGCAGTTGTACCACTCTGCTAACGTCCCAATCTTACCGATACCTCCCTGCTTGCTATTTATGTGTGTCGCATTGGCCAGCACTGACGGAACCAAGGGAACACGTGACCTAATTTTTCCCCTACAGATGATAGTGTGCGCACCGAGGAAACAGAGCAAGAGAGAGAGCGAAATATATAAATTATCTGCTCAGTGCCCCTAGAGCGTACAGAGAAAGTTGTAAAGACCGCCCAGAAAGCGGATGGAAAACAAAACACGAAAAAGCGCTTAAAAGCCTGCGAACATGGGGGGCAAACAAATGATTTATGCTCCTGGTCGGCAAGTGGACTTCACTGCTCCCCCCAGTGACCCTTCTTTGACTTCAAGCGGACAACTATAACAGGACTGGTCTCAGTCAATTTAGAAGCCACTACTGTTTTTTGCTTATCTACTGCAATAGCTTGGGTTTGCGGCAGATATGATTTACATTGTCTGCTAACAGGATTATATTTTTATTACGAGATAGAGAGAAATATGCTTTCTTTTAAAGGTAATTTCCTCATTTTTCAGTCAAAAATTGTTCCATTCACGGAGAGCAAGGCGTAAGGTAAGGTTAAAGGTCATCAAATACGCCAAGTTAAAGGTTTACACGATATCCACATCTGTTATGGAGACAGATCGGATTTCAACTTGTGAATTTCCGTTTCTTCACACGTTAGGTAGCGTGCTAGGAATGGGAATATATAGTGCTGGTATGCGGAGGTGCAGCAAGACATATGACGGAAGCTTCAGCGCATAGTAGGGGAAAACTTTACAGCCGTGAATTCGGGGTGCGTAGTGGATGAACAGCATCATCAAGAATGTGAGCAGCAAGTTGCTTGATAGTTTTAAAGTGTCGCTGTATCATCATATCGGATCAAAAGGGCAAAAAAACACCACAAGTGAAGAGAGCATTCGAAAGATAGTCTAAAAATAGCCAGGTCTTTTTGTGAGTAAAGCTAAAAACACTGGAGAGCAAAGGAGGGGAGAATGCAGGCATCTGTAGATCGCCAGATTAGGGCTTGCGGTGTGCGACATGAATGCAAACGGCGCATATAATATAAAAGGTTACAGATTTTAATAAAAAAACCTTCAATATGAAGAGCAAATGAGAGTTTGGATGCCAGAGTAAAACCAAAATACCGAAAAAGGTCTTTTAGAATTCGGGACTACAGTTTTCTCTGGAATGGACATACCATATTTTTTCAGATGAGTATTTAAAAGTAAGGTGGCCTCCTTAACCTTCGATATTGACGGCCACGTTATAATACTGTACGATGCAGACGATTTCATTCAGACTATTGCATTTAAGAAGTCGTTTATTTGGGGATTATCAGTTGGTCGGCTTTCACGATGTTTCTGCTTACGAAACCGAAGATATTTCCCGAGCATTTACATAGAATAAAAAATATGCTTGAAGAAGAACAGCACGCCTTGGTTTAACTTGTAAATACGGGCTACACGCAGTATAATTTGTGACCATCAACAATCGTCATCGATACTTCAGTTTTTACTCCGATCCAGATGTGAAAAAAGTCGGCGGCCTAAGTGGCGCCTCGTGGCTCAATTGGCTAGAGCGTTGGCTGTACTAAAGTCTTTGGGCTGCTGTCATGGGTCCAAATTCGGCGGAGGCCACCAAAGCTTTCAAAGCGAAGTATTAAAATCTGTCAAAATAGCCCCCCGCATAACTTTATTCTGTCTAGTGGATTCTGGATTTATCGCGTTGGCAGTCAGCTCACTATATTTAGAATTGGCAGATTCCATACGTTGCAGTAAGGCAGGCGGGTAAACTGACTCGAGTAAGATTAAACTCAGGGTGAACCGCAACTTTAAGTTCTATTTGCATGATATCAAGAATATCTACAACCAGAGGAGATTAGCGCTCAACCGGGACCCAGCATCTACACGACAGAACGGGCCTTTTCTTGTCAACTAGGGAAAGAAGTCATTCGAGAACTCCAATAATTATGAAGTTTTATCGAGAGAAATGAGAAATGAGAGAAATGAGGACACTTATCAGCCAGCCATGCTCGAACATGCGGTTTCTGCAAAACGATGAAGGATCCCAAGTTAACTGGTTAACCACCTGCATCAAGAACTCATTGCTAACCAAAAGCCATGCCATTTTTAAAGCAAACTTAGCACCTTTATGGAATATGGCGTCTCTAACCGATCGGAGACCTTCATTCACCGGTACCAATATCAAAAAATAAAAATTGAATTCACAGTTCTGTGTTGATTGTGGCGCAGGAAAGGGCTTAATAATTTGTTCTTTCACCATTATTTCATCCTTTGACAATGTAACTCCAGACTCTTCGGTAACGCTGTGGAAAATTATGAATAATCAATCATAGTGTAGAGGACAATAAAAAGAACACTTTATAGCTCCTTAAAACATAGTTAAGTTGATCAGTTTTCTTTCCAAAAATCGGTATTGATTTATCCAAAGGACTATCATACGCAAAACAAGCATCCCCTAGTATTTATGCTTGCGAGTTGTATGTATCAAAAACTGCTCCTGTGGAGCAGGGTAAATTGGCCAAAACCAAGCACCTGGAACAGAGGATGCGTGAACACAAATCGGCCTGGCTGAGTACAGGTGAAACTAGATCGATTTAGAGTTGTGCTGTGCTGTCAGAAGACGCTAATACAGACACTCTCCCTTCCGTAGCCGAGGCTGACCACAGGTGGCGATTGCATTTTACATGCACCCGCTAATGATAGTTGTTTCTTCCTTGCATGTGACAATGATTATCGTTCCGCGTTCTCGATCCATGACCAGCACTCATAGACAATTCCACTTCCCCCTCTTCCCTTTCTGTCACCTCTACATGCCGGCCACATCTTGCATGAGATTTGATAACGACGAGTTTAAGTTGTCAGACAATTATAAACCCCACCCAACTCTCCTATTCTAATTATCAGTGCAGTGTTAAGGGCTCGATAATGAATTTCCAAATACACATGGTTGCGTGCTAAACCTTAAAAATAAAAACAATTGAAAAGAAGTAAATTAAAAAGAATGGCTCTATTTTATAAAAACGTTCAGTAAATGAGATTTTGCTAGCCTAAAATTTTGATTTAACTCAATCGAATATTGGCCTTGTAAATAATTCGTATGAAAGCATACGTCTGATGAGCTCTTCTGCAGAACAGAGACCTCAGTTTCCATGCGTTTTTGATTTACTATAATCTGTGCATAAAGTTAGTCCTCTTGGATGCGTTCTACAGTAAATCTTTCTGCCCATTTTGATGCTAGAGTGGCATTATGAAGCGAATCTGCAGCGGAACGTATTTGAATTTTTGCTCCTTTACCGTACATAGTCCCCCCATGATCATCCAGTAGTCATATGGTGGATCCTGGTTTGATTGCTAAAAAAATCCTGTTTGGGCAGTCAGCTTACTGCATCAGAAGTGGTGGATTCCATACGTTGCAGGAAGCTGGGCTAGTAACTTGACCCAAGGCCGGTGTGACCATTTGCAGTACTCAAGTATTCCCCTTGCTTTCATGGATTTTAATTCCACTGAGGCCACCGAGTTTTTCTCAAAAGGGTCCGATGACTTTTTCAAGATACGTCAACACACCTATTTATTCAATTTGCATTTTCTCAACAGGGCAACAAATCCCTGCGCAACCTTTCTACCTCGCCAATAAAGGCTAACCCTAACGAAAACAGTGGGTAGGATTAGGCCTTGGGTTAATGTTGGGATGGATTGTAAGTCGTCTGGATAGGCAGTTATGCAATATTTTCCAATTAAGTGTTAAATGTTTAGCTCCCTTGAACAATGACATTGTGAATATTTTCCCTGTCAACGCGTTATCCTGCAGTAAGAAGCTAACGGTACCAGTGATAATTTATAAATATTTAACAACACCGTAATGTGAACCGGAGAAAAGCAGCCAATGTGTATGCAAGATGTTAAAAGAACCTTACAACTCTGTGATAAAGCCAAACAAAGCCGGGATATACCTTCAACGTTGTGTCCCACCAGTTTAAAATAATGGAACTTTACCAAAAGAAGGCTACAATTTTTAAAGTCAATTATTCTGGAACCTCGGCACAAACATTCCTTTCCTACCTTTAAACTGCTTACCTGCCTTGCCACCGTTCGTCTATCACACGCGTACCTACCGATTGTGTATTAGTGGGTAACACAAGCATGTGTTGCCGCAAAAATGTGTAAGCAGTATCTAGGGCAAAATAGGAAACATTTTTATAGAAAGCTTTTGCTGTCACACCCTGAACGTTATATTCGCTAGCTTCCTCTCGATCAATGTATAATTCCTCTTAAATATGCAACTCACCTAAAAACAGTCCGTTTTTATTGTGAACGAACAGAAAAAGTGGGCGTATTTGGGAGACTGCTTGAAGCTGCCGTTGAAAAAAAGACTATCGCAGATAATCGCAAGTGATGTGAATTGGCTGGACAAGGGCATTTTTATTCGTTTCCAACTTCTCGCATCCAGCTTATTCTTTTAAACTTCACGCAAATCGATATGCACTGGAACGACCACAGCTTTAACTTGAGAGCTCAGAAAATTAAAATGAATCCCAGCGCTTGGTGTCTAGGCCAATGATATGGCTTCCGTGGAATTACATTAAGAAGCACGCGAGAGTGCTTTTTACCTGATTAACCTCCTTCTAGGATCCATGTCGAGCTTCGAATTTCGCCTTGGAGCCGGGAGTGGCAATTCTGTATCCTGTACATAATCCACCGTAGATACGAAATATTTTCTATCGCACAAAATGTCAACAAAATTCTGAATTGTGGTTCTGATTCGAATTAATAATTGATAATATTGATTATGGTGCACGATAATTCTGAGAGATGCCGGCTCCATCAGGTGGAGGCTTTTGAATTAAGTTCTCTGCTGCTGCCTGTGAAATCTAAAATCTGTAGAGAAAAAAGATAACTTCAATAGGATACACTTTTCCGCGGATTTGCGATGTCCTTTTAAACTAAAATATATTTTATAGAACGTATCTACGAAGATAGTCCTTCTTGTCCTCATTTGGTAGGAAGGTGTGTCCGCTTCATATTCCGTTACGTGAAGAAAGTATGCCTTTTGGTCGAGAAAGTTAATAATTATAAGGTTTTGAAGATCGTACAACGCCCATTCATTAGCCAGCTTATCTGTCCATTTATTAATGTTACTGACACAGTATACAAATGGGCAACAGTAGCTTATTAATCCCTACAACCTGCATGTTTTCCTACGAAAACTGTGGTTATCGGGTTTTATGGGCGAGAAATAAGGATATGCAGTGAAATAAACTTTAATAAATGCTAAATGCCTTTTTATTTTTTACTGTATTTAGAAATGTTGTTGATTGATATCTGTAAATTTTCTTAATCTTTATTATCATTCAAGAGTTCATCTACTTCAAATAACCTGAGGTCTAACTTACCGTTCTGAAGTTAGATTAGTAAAGTCTGCGGCGCGAAGCGCCGCACACACCTTCAATTTACATGTGGAACAACCTGCTCCCAACGACCGCGGGAAGCAACTTCGACTAATTTTTTTTCACTTTACACTTACTTCTAAAAATTTCCTTCGCTGTCTATCCTATTTTCCCACCCCACAGAAATCTATAATCACCATTTTTGCAGGACAAAATGCTGAGACTAAGGGAATATGAATAGGTCTACATGAGTTACTTTCGCCCACCAATAGGTCCGCGCGCACAGCACATTTTTCCGCCTACTATTTGACGTCTTCTTCATGGTGTAGAAGTGTTTCCTATCCCCCATACAGAATGTATACAGCATGTAGTGCGAATACCCTAAATACACGTGTAACGGCAAGTCGGGTGATAAATAATCAAGCAATCAACAAAATCTTTTAAAGGTAAAAGGTAGCAGCATAGCCGAAAGTAACAGTTTGAAAGAAGACGTACTCTTCTACCAGCCGAGTACAAGAAAGGAGATTCCCGTGTCCATGTTCTATAAAATATATTTTTTATACGAGCATCTCAAATCAGTGGTAAAGCTTGATACTATTAACGATAAAGATTTTTGGGAAAAATAATGTTAATTTTGTGAATTTTCGAGTCTGATCCGCCAGCTCGGCGTCAGACAAATGAGAGATGTGCGAAAACGGTAAACTCAAAATGATGACTAACACAAGATTCTACGGTTTCCAAATAAATATTTGTTGGTTAAAGATGCTAATGATATGGTTGTTGGCGATCCTCTCAAAATGCAGATACATCTTCAAGTACTGAAAGATTACCTAGACCACTTCTAAGCATGGTCGTCAGCAAATGGCCTTGTACTTAACGACCAGAGGTCAGTCCAGAGTCCTTTTCGATTGCGACCCTCTTCCAGTCCTGAATCCATTGACATGCTGCCCAACAAGGTATCCTCTTTCAGGTATCATGGTGTTACTCTGGCATCTAAATTCTCATTTACTCTTCATATTGAAGGCCTTTTTTCTTGAAATCCGTAAACTTTTATATTGCGTGGAAGTCTGTTATACCTTGCAAAACCAACCTTTTTGCACTCTTTCGTTCCCTTCAAAACGTATTTGCGGGACGAGAGCAGACTGTCTTGCAAGGAGGCTGAACTCATTATTTGGGCAGAGAACCTATCCGGCCTGGAGGTGCCGCAAAATAGGCTGCAATCATTACCCCAAACGTGATGCGTGCAACTGCACAAGTCCATTTTTAGGTCTGAAGTCCCAGAGACCTTCTTTTTAAGGAGCGGGGGCTGTAAACACTAGTCTTTTTGGTTCTCTTAAGACGCCAATGGTCAATCTTTGTGTGCTAGCAGTCGATCAGTGCGCTATCTTCTGTTGGACGCACGCAAACGCAATTTTGAGTAGTTTGGACCGGTGATATATGCTTTCCAAGCCCATGGCAAAGTACCTCTAGGTGTAAGGAATTGTTTGACATACTAAAAAGAGTAGAATGATCGGGAGGTTTGGTTGAATCAACCGCAGGTACAGAATCCAGGAAGGTTTATTCTCTTAGGGATACTAATGCAGCCTATATGGTAAAATAATGGTTTTAAGAGCCTAATTTTTCTAAGTGACACACTTTCTGCACATGTCAAGATTTCGGCACTCCAGAGTGTTAGATAAGTGTGAGATGGTTACTTGTCCCACGGTACGCTCTCGATCGATACAAGCCACGCGATTGATGAGGTCAATCAAGCCCCTGGCCGTGATTAGTGTTCTGCCCTATCACGTCGGTCAACTCGAAAGCCACTCAGCACTTTAGCCCGCTCTTGAGATCACAATCCGATTGGCCCAATCTGTACGCTCGGCTTCCCATGAGTACGCTGTATTAGTTATTCTAAAAGAATTCTACTTTTGTGATCTTCTTGTTGTGTTCTTCCGTGGGAGCGTAATTAGGCGGGGATATCTCGGCTTTCGGCTAACATTACAACACAGAGCGTTACGTAAGCCGATGACGTACTCTCCCAAAATGTATTGAGCAAAATATCTTTAATGATGTATACGCCTGCTCTATTCGATAGCAGAAAGAATGAAGATCATGGTCACTACTAAATGCGAAAGTGCATAGCTTCTAAACTGACTGTTGCGGCTCAAGAAATCCCTCAAGTGTTTCTTTTTTTATAGTCTGCAAATATTCACATGAAAAGGGATCGGCTCTTGTACCTGTAGACGGTGTAACTATCAGATTTTTCAAGTATGTTGAGAACTGCAATAACTACAATATTTAGGCATTCGGTTAGTAATGTGCATGTGAAAGAAAATATAGATATCGTGTAGTGTTAGAGAAGGCTCTTTTCGCTTCTACTTCTGCAGCTGACGGTACTTCTTGGCATTTTTTTGTCCTGCGTCAGCGTGCTAACCAGTTAACTCGATAGAAAAGTACACAGACAAAAAAGCAAGTTTTTGTCTTGTGAACGCTTCTAATTACTTGTGCGATTAGCGTTGTACTACGTGTGACGCCTTGGGATAACCAAGGCACCCACCCGGGCCAACGGATCTTTGTTAGTGAACTTGCTCTGGAGACCTTCTTGGGAAGCAAAAACACACTAGATAACTCGATTTGTGAAATCAAGAAGGCAGGTGCGGTGCTGCACGTGACACAGGCGGCAAGTTTTAATGACTTCAGTCTGGTAGAAAAGTTTCATTTCTGCAGAGCATTCACACCCTCCGATGGTTTGTCTGTGTCCCAGCTTGCTTAAGGTGTAAATCAGAGGTTTCAGTAAACTCAAAAAATAAATAATCCTTCATATCTGAGAGTGGCTTCTGATAACACGTCGAGATTCTGCAAGAATGCAGATTCAGGCACCCGATGTCACGGTTTGAATGTTCAGTCTAATGCTGCGAATTTCAGTGGATGCATTTCCCTAAGCCAGAGAAACCCCTCATATTCGGCCACCCTTGTCTTTTTATAGTAACGTGAAGTTCACTGTGCCAGTTCGTGCCCTATATGTGCAATTTACCCTCCCTCCTCCACAAGCATCCTAAACTGCCTGATTTCTATGGTCACGATAAACGTTATCTCATCCACAGCTAATAAAGAGTTGGGCCGAATAGGGCTATCAAAAGATACGGACTCGTATTCCGAGGACCGGTTAATGACTACCTCTCCGGTTTAGCAGGTAAAAGCCAAGGCTGTGTTTGGGCGTGTAGCCGTTTGCCAGGAAACCATCTAAAGTGGCTATCGTGACCACTGAGGTAATACCATAGAGCATTACATCTGTGCTTATTTATGCTTGTCCAAATAAAACTGCCAACTAATTTTAGTGACTTCATGTACGATCATGTGCGCGTCAATAGCTCGAATTTCGTTTGGCATTATTCAAAGGACTCCCATCACCTGTCAGTTCTTTTACTCAATCAAACGGTTCTGGTTATTCTAATCTGAATTGCTGAAAATAGGCTTTTTGCGCAAATCTTAATGTGATTGAAAGACAGCTGGTAAGGGTAGATTTTGTCCTTTGGTGACATATAAGAACGCTTTAGAAAGCAAATATAGCTCAATAAAGACTCTATTCAATCAAGAATAGCCTGTGGACCGCATTTTACTTACCTACTCAGACTCGACATGTAGCCGCATCAGTATGAACTCGTCCTCTCAAAAAATTTAATTTTTTTGGCAAATGTAATTCAAGTTGTATACCTCATATACCGCTAGTTTCAATATTTTTGCATACAAAAACGGTGGTTATAGGCGTTTCGAGCGCGGGAAAATAGGATAAGTAGTGGTGAAAATTGGTAAAAGTAGGTTTAAAGCGGAAAAATGTAGTTAAATTTGTTTCCCGCGGCCGCTGGAAGTAAGCTATTCCGCATGCAAATTGAAGGTGTGCAAGGCACTTCACGCCGTGGAATTTACTTATTTAAATCCATAACGGCAAGTTAGACATCAGATAAGTTGAAGTAGATGACATCCTAACTAATATTTCCATTTTTCCAGGAATTTAAAGAAATCCACATATTGGTACTCGGTTTTTTCAATAATACGTCAAATGATAATACAGATTAGGAAAATCTGCAGGTATAAATCAACACAATTTCTGAATACAGTAAAATAAAAATACATAAAGCAATTACTAAAGCATATTCCACTGCCTATCCTACTTCCCCACCCATAAAACCCCTATAACCACTGTTACCTTGGACCGAAATGCTTGGAATAGCGGTATATGAGGTGCACTACTTAAACTAATGTTGCCACTTTTTTCCTGTTTGGCAAATTTTAAGTTCTGGCGTGGCCTATCTTAAGCAATTGAGAAGGATCTAAGTGTTCTGCGTTAACCAAGACAACATGATTAACTTCGTCACATAGTTACCAAATCACGGTATGAATGCAGTGCGCGATAATTTATGCCTGTAATTGAGAAGAAGAAGACTCGATCGCTGGGACAATATGTTTATTCGGCTGGCATTTCGATATCCATCGCGGATTCGTCATCAGAGACATGCGTAGCAGAAAGGTACTACTACTGCTACTCATGTCTCTGATGATGAATTCGCGACGGCTATCGAAACATCAGGCTATTAAACATATTGTCCCAGTGATTGAGTCTTCTTTTTCTTCTCAATTGCTTCCTGGGGCACGGATGTTTGCGTGCATCGGCAAATTATGCCTGTAATATTATATTGCTACAAAAATAATTTTATTAGGGAACTCCTAACATAGTATGTGGATGTGTGGCGCAATTTCTACAGCATCATTTCCACGATGAAAAATATCTCCTCATTTCTACCATAAGAATGCAGCTCTATGGACTCAGGATACATAGCATTTTATTTAAATTTCCGTTGGATATTAAGGAATTGGTACGTAAATATTTAAGGACAAACTACTAAAGCCTGCCATCAGATTAAGCGACTGAGGTAATAATTGCAACCTGCGTATGCTTAACTAGTTTTGCAGCGATTTGAATTTTTTAGAGTTCAGTCTATGATTGTTTCTCTGGCACTAACCGTTTATTTATTTTTGAAGTTGAAGCAGGTACGTCCGTTTCTATACCATGAACTGGACATAATGATTCAGGCTCGTTCGCTTTTATAAAGAGGTTTAAACCTGTATGGAATAAGGCTAAGAATATCCTAGAAAATTTAGAGCAACATTAAACTCCTTTCATTTAACTCATCTCTGAAAAAGTTGCAGTCTCGGTGGGAGTCGAATCCACATAGCAGAGAAGGCTTTTGCACAGCCAACGCTCTACCATTGAGCTACGGGGCTCACCGTGCGCCGTGAATGGTATCAAACTTAGATAGATTTTATCCGCCCAACTTACCGTTCTTATGGAATCCACCAATACAGAGCAGCAAGCTGACTGCCCAGGCAGGATATCCTAAGCAATCATCTAGAATTCAACAGAATGACGACTAGACTAACTTGATTTTTAGGGGGTTTGGCAGACTTGCTTAATTCACTTGACCTTTAAAAAACAATTCAATGTGTTTTCTGTGCTAGCAGATAAGGGCAATTTTTCAGTTCTGCTGCTTTTCAGCGCTATTCAACTTCACAATGTCAGGAAGACTCGAAGGACTTTCTTCATCGGCAAAATTCCACTACTGTCCTCAAAAAGAGGGAAAGTGCCTCCTACAATTAAAAGCATATTCTTTGTTCCATTTATTAACTTAAATCTACTTCCTGCCAAAACGCCGGGTGTTAATGCAAACTGGGGCAAACGGAAGCTTAATTATCTATTTGGTTAACTGAGCGCAAACAAAATTTATTCAACACAGGATGCATGACTTACCAGTTCGTTCTTTTAGAAATATACGTGGGAAACTCCCGACCCACTAAGGGTTGAGAAGAAGAAGAAAGATTGTTTTTCTTACGACCAATAGTCTTAAGAATACAGCTTTGATCTAAGTGAGGAAATAAACTCCTTCGCTTTAGGTCACAAAGCATAGAGGACGATCAAAATTGTCAGAAGTCTTTTTCCGGAATCACAGGAATAAGATTTACCCTATAACATATCCCAGAAAGTATAACTTTGAATTCGTAGTTCTCACAGATAGAGCAGAGGTAAGATCTCACATCACCTAAATTACTAAATAATTTCAGCGAACACTTTTTTTCTGCTGATGAAATGACTACTTGTGTTTCCATCCATTCAGTATAGTTAAGTGATGAATACACCTCAGTGTTTTGAAGGCGGGTCGTAAATGCTGAGGTTTACATCATTTGAAAAGGCTAATTGGTCGTTTCAGCGATTCTTGCAAAAGCATTAAACATAAATATGACTCGGAGTATGATCTCACGAGAGTGTAAAGGACAAAAGACAAAAAGGCTCGGCGAACACTGCAGATGAAACAATTTCGGGCGGCTTTTGTACTTCTAAAAAGGTGGGTGGTCTTTTGGCCAAAAACCAATTCTTGTAAAACTGATTAGCAGAAATGAACGGAAAGTAGCAATAGTGGACATACGTATTTTCCGTTAAGTAATCTTCAAGAATTGAAGAGGAGAAGGCGCTTGAACGATAATTAGAAAAAATCATCAGCTTGCTTTCAGATAGAATCTGCTCTCTTTAAACTGTTTAAGAGGATTGCAGGCTATGCTTTATTATTATTCATGTACTTTCAGTGCTCAACTCTGGCTTACCCTGACAATAGCATTTGTGTGGTATGCAAAAATATCCAAATAACAACTTTCTTCTCAAACTTGTTTTGTTTTTTTAATTTATGTGAGGCTTATCACAAATTACTTCTGTCAAGGTTTATATCATGCAAGTTCAGCCACAATCGGACCTAGCTCTATGGGATTTAAACCCCTTTTTCTTTAGTGAGCATCTTTGGATCAACAAGATGACAATCGTACCGGCTACATTTATCGTCCAGCCTCTTACCAGAATAAAGCGGTCTGTTCGTAATTGTGCTGTTTATGCGTTGCTAGTTGGATTTAAAATGAAATTCAGGGTCAGCAATCACTAACTCTTGGGGTAGAACACTTGTCTGACTATCAGTGTAGAGCGTAACCCAATGTAAAATTTAACAATGCTAGAAAAGGGCAAAGACCGAAAGGCATGTAAAATATTACGGAAAATAGTTACAACCTGCGTGTTGTTATACACGAGGATAAAGTTCTACCGGTGTTTTCGGTGCATTCGAAATCTAGGGATAATCAAGAAAAAAGGAGGTGGGAATGTTCAAAGTCACAAATAGTCGGGGACTGCCACAAGTCCTTTTGAAAAATAATGAAATTTCTCCGCTTTTTTTACTGGAATACACTCTAGCTCGCCTATTATACTACGTCTGATTTATATTCTAGAATCTAGCCTGTTCGCCTACATCTGGCTTTATTTCAAAGAGATTGGAATTCATAAGTTCTTTAAAGACTATCATTTGCATACAGGCGTTCTTTCGTGAATTCGGTCAGAAATGTCACCGATTCAGTATACGGGAGGTTCAGGATTCATCAAAAAATTGGCCGAAACTAAAGTCCATGAAGGACAAACTAAGTCCCAGTCGATTGTTTACTTGCACTCAAAATGTTATTGCGTAACGTTCCGCCTACACGTCCGAGTCGGCTGATTCATTGCTAGGCTGGTCCAGTCTGTCACAGGAAATCTGCCTACGCTTATGGACGCAGCTGGATGCGCTTTGGGGGTCAACTGAATTTTCCGATAAAGACCGTGAGAGGCCAGGCAAGTGCATGGGGAACAACTTAAGCACAGGCAGTATTCTAGCTTCAAAAACAATCATAAGATTGGTGTACTATTAGAACGTCATGCTGAACCGAAATCTTTCTCTCTTTTTTTCTCACTCCTTCTTTTTCTCTCGGAGAAATCAACTTCATACTTAATGAGCTGAGCATGCATAGTAATACGAAATCCCCGGTGTTACATGTAGCATTGAAAAAAAAATCCGGGAAGGATGAATATTATCCAGTCTAGCTGGTAACCTCAGCGTCAACCCTGATTGCAAAGTTAACGCTCAAATTATCCCCTTGAAATAAAAGCAAGGTACCCAGAATCAGAAGGGAGTCCTATTTTCATGTTTCTGCCAGGAAAACCTGAAGAAAAAAATCCAAGAGGTGTGTAATTTTGAGTGTGCCTACGTTTTTCAGGAAGTATATTAGCGTAAGAGCCTCAGGGGTCTGGTATGGCTTTAAAATACACTACAAATACTCTGGAAGGTTCATATTGCATTGTATTTCTTTTTAGAAGACCAATTTTCGTTATTTGGACAGCTAGTATACCTAGTAAAAATATTATAGTCCTTCAGAAAATGGGTCAATATTGCTATATGGGCACCCACTGATCGGCTGTCGTTCTCACTCTCGAGCGCTGTCAGCAGTCATAGGGCGGCTGGTATTATAGACAGAAGAAAATTAAAGCCAAAGAGAAGAAAGGCTGGAATGGCTGCTTCCGACTTATTAAAGAGCATCAACCAGCCATAGCCAGCCATAACCTGTTGACTAGAAATCCATCACCCTTACCATTGACCCAGTAGCTCCCCTAAAAGACCCCCCCCCTCCCAAAAAAAGACCGCTACGAATGGTGTATAAGAACCCTTCGCAAGACCTTGTATAGAAAAAGAATGATAACTATGTCCCACATTAATTTCATTCCCCCATTCTTTAATTAAGATTTTCATTAGTCATTCAAGCTTCAGGAAAATGGAGTGTCCAGTTCATTTGAAGCCGCTTAGTCTTCAGTTGCTCAGTCTCCGCAATTATTTTCTGCGATTTCTTGTTCTCATTAAGTCATTTAATGGCTGCTACTTGGCATTTCTAAGTATTCGGACAACTGGCCAATGGAAGTGATTTATTAAGTATTCACTAGTAAACTTTAGCTAACCACTTAAGAAGCCTGCTTAAGTCCTGCACTTTAACGAGTGAGTACCAGGGGAAGAAGGGGAAGACCAAGAATAAGGGAAAGGAAACAAAGAAGAACATGAAAAGTGATAGGAAAATAATATGAAACGAAAGTTAAGTGAAGCAAGTAAAAAGGTTGAGTAGGAGGAGGAGGAGGACGATACCCACATTAAAAAGTGAAACTGTTTTGTCCATTTATGACTTATTAGCTCTTGTCAATGCCGTCTCCCAATTAGCAGGTAGGGCCAGCAACCGCGGAACGCTGAGCGAGAGAAGACGTCGTGGATGAGTGAGACTTGACGGGAGAGCATGAACATCAGCTCTCCGTAGCAGAAATTCTTTGGCATCAGTTAAATTGGCTCAGAGGTCAGCAGTCGTCATTTCGATGGGATCATCCACTAGAATGTGGCTGGTGGCCTTGCGCTTACCGCGACCTGCTCTCGGGGCAACGGGAGGCAGCAGGGGAGGTCTTAAATCGGTCCGATGGAGAGTTGTGGGCCTGGTAACCTCCAGGCGTCCGGGTAGAAGTTGTCTAAAAGGGGTTTGAATACCAGTAGCTTTCCTCGGATTTACTTAACTTCATTTAGTAGGCTTTTTGAGCACACGCTTACTCCATCAAACATTCGCAGCCTGCAAACACAGATTCCGAGTTGCTAAATAGACGCTACTTTTTTTCACTTCAAGTGGAAAATGAACCGAAACTCCCGCAAAATTTCAGATTCCATCTTCCCGTGCATGGTTCATAATTGAAAATGAAAAGGAAGAAGAAAAAGTACAAAAGAAGAAAGGAGAAAGGAGGAGGTTTTTGGTTTCGTTCAAGGGTTGTCCATCTTCACTGTTCCGGTGTGTATGTTCGACCATCGCTTTCGATGATATCAACCAAGTGCACCAACAGGTTGGCACAGAAAGTGACAGTCTTAGGTGAATAACGATGAATAACATATGCTTATCACTTTTTGATGATATTTTTTGTCCATTGGTAAACATACGTTGTAACCTCTGCCTCCAAAACCTCTAGTGCGACATTCCCAGCCCTCGCTTTTAATTTAGTCTGACGACGAATGCGTGATACTTGTTCGAAAATTCACGAGTACAACTCGATTTTCCGAAGATCTTCTTTCTTTTCATACTTGCTAGTATATCTGGTCGGGAAAACCCACGGACACTCCGTCAAAATCTTCAGTCCCATGGCCTCTGTAACTTCTTCACTGGAGACTGGGAGTGCTAGTGCTCAAGCATATTTGCAGAACTTGACGACCCACTGCGGTTAAAGGTCAATATTTTCTTCTTCCACCTGTAGCAAAAGAGAAACGTATAGACTTGTTCGAGAATGCATTAAAAGAAAATTACGAAGACACAAACATGTACATTTAATAGATCTACAAATATAACTAATCTTTTCTCTGGAAATTAATCGTCAAACACTTAAACACCATACCAATTACCACTCTGAGCATTTACGACCTTAAGAACAGCAGGAACGCAATTGCAATATCTTTTCGGATTAGATGCTAATTCCCAGTAATTTGAGCGTGGACTTGCGTGTAGTCTATTAATTAGACGACCAAAATCCTCTTGTTCGTATTAACGTACTCGGATGACGCAGAATGTGTTCCAGGATGAAGTTTCTGGAGTTCGTTTTGATAGACAGGAAATATAGTTGACATTTTATCCTATTTGACGAATCCCATAGCTGTGAATAACGCAAGTGGTAGGCAGATGAAGACGGTAGAAACTGGGACAGCAGTTGCTTCCGTCTATTCAAGCTGTTTGCAAAAGAAGATACACTCGACTATCGGAAGCTGTCTGAAGCCAATTTATACGTCCACGCAGACACGATAATTTGGTGGTCGCAAATGACACGGTCTACCGCGTGCTCAACGAAGTGAGTATGATCACAGGTGGCTTGGGCGAATTAATCTAAAGTGAGACAGGGTGGTGCACCATCGACCACCGTTTATTTCTTCCCTAAACCACCTTTCGCAGATGGCGGGAAAATTTTAAGAAGATCGGAGATGGGCATGAGCACTGTATTTAAAAAAACCAAACAGCCCATACACATGTGACACACACAGCCTGGTTTATTATGAACGTGTGTGTTCGACCATCGGTTCCGATGAAGTCCACCAAGTGCACCGACAGGTCGGTACCGAAGGTGACGGCCTCAGGATTTAGTTTAAAGTTATAGAGGACGTAGTTAGCGCTTCCGCACTCTTCAACTTCTCCCGGAGTCTGGAAGACTAAACGGGATCCAACGTGTGCTGCTGTATCAAATGCAAGCGAATACACCATCTAATTTAGTCTTAAAGTGACAGTAGACTTTGCGCGGGTTCTACTGTGCTATCTACCCTCACTCACTTATAGTAAATGTCTAGCCAGACTTAAGTAAACCAGGACTGGTAATGCTACTTCCTTATAGTACTTACTAGGGTGTAACTTAGTGATAGTATTTGTTGGTGCTAGTACTGACTGTTTGGTACGTCAGAAGTGACGTTGATTAAAGTCAGCACGCAGCACTTATCTCCCAAATCACGGCAAGACGTCTAATAGTACTGGTGCTGGCACTGACGCCACCATTTATCAGAGGTGACGCTGATACAGCGAACGCTAGGGCTCATATCCCCTTGGTATCAACCGGGAGTGTGAATCTGCGTTGAGCTATTTCGGGTAAGAACATGCTTGGGGGCCTGTGCACAGCAGCATTTGTCTTGGTTTCCGCACTCTCAACTCGATCCATCGAGCAGTGTACGGTTCTGCTAGGTACGGACTGATATACTGCTGCTATAGGTACGTGCCTTTGCTCAAGTGCTAAATTTTTAGTTATCATGCTTACGAAGGCGAGTAGATAGTATGCTATAAGCACTGCCTGTGTGTGCGTTTAAGGAGGCACACCCAGTATGTTCTCCTAATCTGTGTGAGAAAATGGTGATTAAGATTAAGATAATACTAGCGCGTTTGTAATGTAGGGTGCAAATCACTAACATGTCCGTATGTCGAGCAGTTTGCCGTTTTTCATCCTCTCGCTTCTATATACCAGCTCTATTTGCCTCCCCATGGCCTCAATATCAGTAGTTCTTTTCTAACAACATCCAGACCTTTCCAGGACGCTTCGCTCTACCGCTAAACACCACCTTAGCAGCGACAAGAGGAGTTTTCGTCCTCTGCCCTCGAAGGAGTTGAACGTCTTAAGCGCAGCAAACCCCTGCTTTATCTGGAGTGCGCCTAGCGTCATATCTAAACAGTAAAGTTCAGGTGCTGTCCTTCGCGCACATAAACACGCGGTCAGACACTCACCTGCGTCAACAACAGAGACCTCGCTCTTCGAGGGACGGGCCTGACAGTTAACGTGGCCCATTGGACGCCCCCCCCCCACCTCAATTCAGCCTGCGTGTGGTGTGATGTGTATGGGCGTGGCACACGCGCACCATTTGGACTGTGTATCGGGCCAGGGATCTGCTTGTGGGGGGGGGGGGTAGAGTAACGTCTGGAGCGACTGTTTTCGGAGCTGACGAGCGCGATCTTCATGGACATATAACCAAGTATAGATGCGGCCGCTGAGCTTTGTCAAAGTGTCTAAACGAGCTTCTTATTACTGCAGAATGCAGGTTCTCATAACTTTGATATTGTGCGTGTGTGTGATTTGATTGCTGCCCCTGATCCTCTTCTTAGAGTCCATATGGACGACCTGCAAAGTGTACCGACTGCGAACTCGTCCAATATTTAGACATGTTTGGCGTAAGTTCTTAGAAGTTCTGCCCACCTTTTCATGGGAGATTCGAAAATATATTCCGAGTGAACATGTAACTCTGGTATGCAGCTATATTATTCGTTAATCAATCTTCCAGATGTAGTTTTTTTCGGTAAATCGGGAAAGGTACTCATTCTGGTTTTGTTTTTCGTTTCCTTTCATGGTTCATCGCTCGTTTTTTCTCTCTCTCTCGCGCACAACCTGCCTTACAATGCTCATATCCAAATTGTTATCCTTTTAGGACCGTGCCCATCCCATCTCAGACGATCTATCAGCTAGGCGGTAGGGGAAATGAGTTAGGTCGACCCTCAACACATTTCTTTCCTCACTATAATCCATCTGATGCGCTTGAAGTTATCGCCGTGCGCTAAAAGCCGTGGCATGGAGGGTTACCAATCGGCAGGATAACTTGGACACCGCAGATGGTCCATTGTGTATCTTGTTGTGTGGAGTTGTGCTCACTGCGGGCTGAGAGTCAGGCTCAATGGCGCCTGCTTAATGTTGCCTTTATGGCCTTCCCAAGCGGGAGCCTACCTAGTGAGGTGTGCTGTCGGTACGCGTGTTGGTCGCGCCAGCCGCCTGCACCCTCCCCTATCTCCGGCCTTCTTGACTTTTGTCTCGACACCGGGTCGCGATGTGGGAGTGGTAAGCGAGTGGGTTTGATTCTCCTCAAATGTACTTCCACTAGGATCCCGCGGAAGTCACCATGTTGTTTCAGCATGTTATCTGCGTAGCATGATTACCCCGCTAGCGATCTTATCAGCCAGACCAAACGGCCTAAACATTCACCCTTGATTCGACCCAAAGCAAAGTGTCGAAGATCTGGACGGATGCCTCTGTTTCTCCAGCTCCGTTGGCGGACTTTGCAATTAGCAAGGAAAAAGCAGGACGCGGCTTCCACACGGTGATGATCCTGGGATCCTTTGCAATGCCCCCCCGTTGGAACCCTTCTTTTTTCTCCTAAATCCCACACATTACCCCCACAAGAGCGACGGTTCTTCTCCTAAAAATCCCTGAGGAGTTTTTCACTGTCTGCTCCTATTTTCATCCTATGACACAGGACAACTGGCCTCGCCAACAGTCTGAGAAACAAATTTTCTGCTACCACTGCACGCATGTACAAATAGGGCACTCAAAGGAATTTTTCCTACATATCCTTCAAGATACTGAAACTGATACTGATATTGAAGCAAGTGGTGAACATAGTAAAGAGCGACGGTCGCAAGTTGTCCGTGTACATGGGCCTGGCATAGGTTTAACTATAAGCATAAGTTAGACTTTCTATCGGACCAGGCCCTGCTTGTGGGGGGGGGGGGGGGGGGTAGACTATCGTGTGTAGCGACTGGTTTCGGAGCTGGCGAGCGCAGTCTTCATGGGCATAGCTACCAAATCCGGCCACTGAGCTTTGTCAAAAAGTGTGTCTCAACGTGCTTTGGATCCAGGATCTCGTTTCTCTTTAAATGTGTGTGTGTGATTTGATTGTTGTCCCTGGTCCCCTTCTTGGGCACCATAAAGACGACTGTGAACTCGTTTAATGTTTATTTTAGACGTGGTTGATGTAATTCATTAGAATTTCTGCTATCCTTTTCGCAAGGATTTGAAAAATATATTCGGAAGCGAATATGTGGCTCCGGCATGCAGATATATTGTTGATTAATCGATCTTTGTGGTGTGGTTTTACGGTAGGTTGGAAATCATACTCGGTAAGGGTCACTATCGCCTCAAGACAGGGCAGGTAACTGCATGTTGAATGAGCTCTTGTGAGAAAAAAATTTTGCAGCACATACATGCTCAATAAAAGCGAACATACGGGTCCGAGAAAGCAATTGAGAAGAAGACGACTCGATCGCTAGGGCAATACTTATATTTGCCTGACGTTTTGACATTCGTCGTGGATTCTTCCTCAGAGACAGGAACGGAAAGCTGTAGCAGAAACGGGTAATGAATGCACAGAACTTTGCAGCATTTATGGGCCACAGTCATTACTGCAAACCTATAACAGCAATTAACGATAATTGCCCTCTTTTGCGTTAATTGCCTGCTACCCGGCATGCGGGCACTGACTCGCTTAACTTTCATCACGCGTGGTGAAATTGGACGTGATGATTATTGCGCCACCTGGTTCCTTGGTGTTGGCGTAAGACAACGCGATCGCCTCTGCGTTCCCCATGTGGCGAATTGCTTCGGCCAAATTGAGCCTCAGCCCCGAATATGGATTGAGCAATTTATTACCCTTTTTATGGACTGGGGGCCCGTGAACAATGGCTCAAGTAATCCTCGGCTCACACGATTATCACCTCTAGCGAGAATTTCGGCCTCAAAATTTGAATGTGTGGCCGGGTCTCGTCGAATAAGCCGCAACTTGAGAATTGACTGCATTTCACCGCACTGCTGCTGCGTGTTCGGCAATTCGCGTCTTGAGATGTCTGCCAGTTTCTCCGACGTAGTTGCTTTGTCCCCCAGCGCATAAAAGAGTGCGACGACCTACCCAATACACATGCGGCGCTGAAGCTCAATTTCGCCAAAGCATGTCATCCCTTGGGGAACGCGCAGGCCACCGCGGCGTCTTACGCCAACACTAGGGAACCAGGTGGCGCAGCAATCATCACGTCCAATTCCACCACGCATGAGGGAAATTATCAATCGAAGAGAATATGCGAGTTCCAGGAAGCAGTTCAGAAGAAGAAGATGCGATCCCTGGAACAAGAGTTTTATTTGCCTGACGTTTCGGATTCCCTCAGGAATCCTTAATAATAGGTGATGATAACGTAGTCTTGGTCATAGTCATCGTTAATTTTCTTTATGTGTCCTATGAATATTGAAACTTTCTGTGTATGTGTTACCCATTTCTGGTACTGCTTTCTGCCCATGTCTCTGATGAAGAATCCGCGAAGGAAACCCAAATTTCAGGTGAATAAAAGTGTTTTCCCAGTGCTCGAATCTTCTACACCATCTCCTACACCATTTTTGTTCCCATGACAAGAATTCATACAACTGGGGATGGGTCTGACCACACTGCTTAAACACCCTTCATGCGGACAGCCCTGGTTTTTGATACTGCAAGTACGCGGTCAAACTTAAAAAGAGTTCACCGAAGTCCCATTGAGAAGTGATGTCATGAAGGCTGCGCTAGAGAGGCTACTGAGCACTGAATTAGTCTGTTAGCTAGCAGCTTCCGAAATTACTACCTTTCACTCGTCGATGAACGTTCATCCGACCACTAACAGAAGTCGTCCATCCAGCTCTGTCTTGGCCCTCAACAGAAGTCCTGACAGCCGTAGCACCTAGTAGTATAGGCAGATATTATTGTTGGCAAAGATAAGACAGACTAGAATGGCTATTTCTAGCTTAAAAGCCGTAATCAGCCGTAGAAGCTTAGAAGCCGTAATCAGCAGTCAAAACCATAACCAAGTGCTGTCCTACCCAAGCTTCGAACTCGCGACCCTTTTGATAATAGTCAAACGCCCAAACCATTGAGCCACGAGCTCGTTGTCTCGACGGTTTAGGTCAGCGGATATTGATGCTCAATGACGAACATTCACCCGACCGCTAACGGAAGCCATCCCTCCCGTTCTACCTTGGCCCTCGACAGAATTTCTGACAACCCTAGCAGCTAACAGTAAGGGCAGATACCATTGCAAGACCACCGGCAAGACATCGAGGTCGTGGCTCAATGGTTTGGGCGTTGGTCTTCTGAGCAATAGGTCATGAGTTCGAGACTCGCGTGGTGCACAACTCAAGTCTGGGTATGACTGGCTGGCTGACGACAGCAAATAAGCCAGAAAGGGACATCTCAGTCTCCCTTGTCTTTGCCGAGAATATTATCTGCCTTTACTACCTATCGGCATTTTGCGATAGATTAAAAGCGTGTGTGGGCGTCGAAGTATGTGCTGACCCTGCCTTAGGTCAGTCACAGTCCCTTTTTTCACATACAGTGTTACAGCGATTAATCATATGGCATTGAGATTGGCCGCTATGGCTGGTGTGTCGTGAAGGCTCCGTCCTTACGCGCCACCCACGCGCCAGACAAGCACGCAGACTAGACAGACTGGGTTGAATAGATGCTTAAAAGAAGAATTTATTGCAATCATTAGAATTGTAATTTTATTCTTCCTCCTCATCGGTCGATCTCCCACTCCTCTTCTTCCCCATCCCCCTCTACACCCCCTCCCCTATAACAGTTGTTTGGTTTCTGCCCCCTATAACTGTTGCTCTCTTTTCGTTGACGGTTAATCGCCGACGATGGACTCCCACAAATGCCCGAAAGCTCAGAAGAATATAATTACGGTTCCTGAGATCGCAACGTCCTCTTCTAGACAAATACCTGAGATACGAATCTTTGCGTCTATTCATGAATGAATGTTCGCTGATTGGTCCCCTTCATGAATGGATGTTCGCTGATTGGTCCCCTTCATGAATGGATGTTCGCTGATTGGTCCCCTTCTGTCTTGGGCTCTTTCTCGAGTTGCAGCAACAGCTCCACAGCTATTGCTATTAGAGACAGAAAAGCAGGACCAAAAAGGCACAAAAGAGGCTTAGATAGCAACTTCTGGCTTCTTAGGCGACATCAACCAGCCATATCTAACTCCCGGACTTAGAACCCACGACCTATTGTGTAGAAGTCCAACATTAAACTTTTAGCGACGGACGGGCTGTATTGTCGTTTTTGATCGGGATGTATTAGCGTTGCTGAGTAGGTGATCACTGGTCAAGCTCGGTCATCTTGAGATAGCATACAGCTGGCTGATGATAGCTAATAAGCCAGAAATGACTATTTTAGTCTCTCAAATCTCCATCGGTAATGCTCTTACAGGCAGATTTTATCAAACTCAGCTCCAACTTTATGTAAGTGCGTCATTATGGACACAGCCTAATGACCGACAAATCTCAATAAAAAGATTTGTTGATAGTCCCTTGCACACCTAACTTTACACGGAAATAAAAAAGTTACGTGACGTGGAATTGCGTCTTTCTCGTACTGTATATTAGCATGTCGAAGCAAGTGCATTTGGTTAGCAGCCGACGAAGGTTCATCGGCGAGTGTCAGTTTCTCTCGACCTAAATCGACAAGAAAACGAGCTGGTGGTTCAGTGGTAAGAGCGTTAGACTTCTGAGTGAAGGGGTCGCGAGTTCGAGCCTCGGGTGGTGCACCACTTGGGGTTGGGTATAGCTGGCTGATGATGGCTAATAAGCCAGAAATGGTCATTCTAGTCTCGCTTGTCTTTGCCGGAAATGCTATACGCCAAGACTACTAGCCACTACGGCTATTGTCAAGGCGCGAGAAATGCGACCCAATGCAGCGGGGGACAACCGAGTTCCGTAGTGGTCGGTGAACGTTCATCAACGAATGTAAGAGGTTTGGAACCCTAGTAAAGAGACATTCGCATGTATTGACAGGTGCGGGGGTGAATCTGTGCTTTGCTTATAGAAAGTCTCCTGAGGCAGTGATTTTCTGTTTCAAAGCACGACTGCTACAGATTCTTGTTAAACCAGCATATTTTATGTTAATGGTAGCTTAAATGCGGCCCTAATGGTTCTTTGAACTTCCACTTCCCCTTATTGTCGCTCGGAAATGTTGGAAGTAAAACGCACCTGGTACACAAATATCCCCTGATTTATTGTCTCTTGATTAATTATTTAATATTTTCGCATATATGTAGTGCTCATTCCTGTTTCTACACAATATCCACTTTTTAATCAGTAGCGAACTGCAAATACCTTTCGATGTGAAAAAAGAGTTCTAAGTCCAAGGTTCTAGCTTCACCATGCAGACCCATCCGACTGCATTTTTGATGTTCAGCTGTTAAGTCAGATTCCCAGTAAGGATTCTAAAATCAGTGTCAATTGCCTTCTTGGCAAGCCTACGGTTTCATGTGGAAACTGTATGAGACAACATAGACAACAGTTAGTGCAACAAGTTGTCCACAGGAAGGCAGCCTTACAGGCCGATTACGGTTTATACAGTTTTGCAAAGTTCCTGGCTAGAAATCATGCTGCATGGTTACGATAAACCTGGGCTTTTGGCCTTTCGTGATGGCAATCTGCCACTGTCACCTTCTTCTTAGCTTTGTCTGTGAACCAGCAACGAACAGCTGACACTTCCATGCACCAACGCTGACCTCATGAACTGAAAGGCTAGATTAAGCAATTACACATCCAGAGCTCTATCGTCAGATGAACATCGGTCAAATATGTTTGCCACGGAAGTGGAGGGGATTTAAGCTTTACAACAGTTTACTTGCTATCTGCATACCGTGATGACCCCATCAGCGATCGCATCAGCCGAACCTGGTGGCCTAAACGCTCACCCTTGGTTCAAACAGCGGCGGACTGTCGATGATCTCGGTAGATATTTCTGTTTTTCCAACCTGTCGGTGGACTCTGCAATCAGCATGGAAGTATGAGGCCGCATCTTCCACATTTGGTGATGATCCTGGTGACCTCTGCAAGGCCCATTTCCCCCCCCCCCCCTTTTGGACTCTCCCTCAAGAACGGACGTTTTTTCCCCTAAACCCCATACCTCATCAGATCCTCCCCCTCCGCAAGAGAAACAGTTTTTCCCTTTTAAAAATTCTAAGAAGATTTTTCAATATCTGTTCAAAAAAACTATGTACTACCTCATGGCTCAGGGCAATTGGCCTCGCCAACCAACTGAGATAATTTAGTTGACCCAATTGTGAACAAACTCGCAACATTCGGCGAGATTTGAACCCAAATAGAAAGGAAGGCCCTCTACGCAAGCCAACACTCTACCAAAACTCTTAGTGTGGCATTCGTAGCTCAAGTAGGTAGAGCGTTGGCTGACGTAGAAGGCCTTCTCTCCGTTGCGGATTTTTTCACAAGTGGGTCAACTAAATTAACCAAATCTGCCAAACCTCCTTGATCAAAAGAGATATAATTTTTGATACCACGACACATATGTACAGATAGGGAAATCAAAGGAATGGCCATGGTTCGAATGCGCGGTGTTGAAAGGACTGCCATTAGGGAGGGGTGGAGGTGCGAAATGTGATCACCACCTGGCGTCAACATCGACCATGGAAGAGAGAGCGCCTACATTATCATCTTCGGACAACACAGCACTTATCTCATTTGCTGTATGGAAACTACTGTGAACGTAGCTCCTTAGATAATTTGGCTGGTGTCAAGTAGACAACCTGCAAGGCTTTGTTCGGATTGACTCTGCGGTTCACATTGACTCGGTGTACGAGAATATAATTTTTAATCAATATATGTAGGTTAACCTCAAAGGTTTCGTTGGGATCGACTCAGTGCTTCCATCACAAGGATCCCATTCCAAAATGATCTGGGCCTAGTTAGGCAGGGCAAGGAAACGTGGGAAAGCGGAAGTTATCTGCGATGCAAAGGCAATAGATGGTCGAGAATATGCGAGGCCCAGGTAACTGGATAGAAGAAGTTAAGTCGTTCTCTGGGACCAGGAGTGTATTTGTCCGACGTTTCGAAAATTCCCGCGAGCTCATTGTCAAGGAATGAAAAAAAAACGTACAGCTTACAGTGTAATTAAATCAGTTCCGCTGAGATTGACCTCTGCCCTCGATCTGCTCGCGAAACGTGATGTAGACCTCAGAAAGCTCGACATGCCTGTTAATTGAGCCCGCGCGTGAATGCCAGGCTTCCTGCAGCAGGCGTGAAGTTCGGTCGTCTGACCGACCCAGTATTCGCACGCGTTCGAAGTCGAAGCTGTGCCCTGGCTTGGATGCGTGGGTGGCCACCAGGAAATTCTTTTCGTTCCGCTGCACGGCGAGGTCATGCTGGTGCATCCTCATGAGTACCCGTTTGCCGGTTTCACCAACATAATTGGCTTGACCACAAAGGCAGTCAATACGGTAAATGACACCGGACTTTTCATTAACGGGTACTGGGTCCTTGGTCCTTGACAATGAGCTCGCGGGAGAGTTCGAAACGTCGGACAAATACACTCCTGGTCCCAGAGAACGACTTAAAGGCAATAGAATGTTCGTATAGATTCAAATGTCTGGCCGACGTTTAGGCGATCTTGTGGTCAGTTTATGAAAGTAGTTATTTTTTCTGCTGGATACTTTGGCGATGTTCCGTTATCATTTTTTTGGTTAGCAGGTCAGCAAGCACGGTGGGTGTGAATGGTTGATGCAAAATGAGGATATGTATCAAAACAAAAAGCTGGATGGTTGCCAAGGTGACAAGCGGGATCTCACTTTGTGCATTCTCGTCTCTTGACGCGTGACCAATTTGGTTATAGATACCATTATAGATTTTGAATAGGGGTGGGACAAAAGTCATTCCAGGCCAGATGGAACTGCTTGATGACTGTCAGATCAAAACGGCGGAATTTATAGAAATCGAGGAACAAAGTATCAGGCCCATCAGAGAAGAGGAAGAAAAATCGACAGAAAAAGCAGAAAACGATATGTACGATACGCCTCAAACTGATAATATTGGTAATGGATGCAACAGGATAGCTTATAGCTAAAACCTTTTACTATAGGACCCCTTAACCCCAAAACATCGTAGTACGCAAACGGTAGTAATGTAGAAAATATTTATTTTGCATGTATCGACAGAGAATACAAATAATCATTTCGATTACTGCGAATGATTCCCTACAAAAAATGAAAATCAACTAACATGAAACTATGAACATGGTAAATATGCAGGTGCTGCGATTAATTAAGAAGCTTTTCAGTAGCTACAGCGTTTGGTTCCTGTTGAAATATATAGTTAAAAGGATATACTGTCTCTACATGCAAAAATTGAAGCTTTCATTTTCACAGTGTTCCCGTAAAACCTGCTTCTAAGGTTTAGGCTTACTCATGTGGTACATCTTATCGATCCTTTCCGAAAAGGAAAACGGCAAAAATTAGAGGGCGATTTGGGCAGCAACAAGTCAAAAGACAGCAACTAAACGGGAGGGTAAAAATCTAAGAATCCTTTTGGAAATGGACGAAACGTGACGGAGTGACATCAACCTGTGAGAAAGCTAGAGACATGATGGGAGAAGAAGATCAGAGAATATAGAATCGAGAGGGGCTCAGAGCCAAAAATGCACTTAAAGGATTTGTTTCTAGTGAGCTAGAAACCAGTTTTTTATTACCATGCTAAGATCAGGCAGTCCGTCGTTTAACTTTTACTGCTCTGAAACAGAAAATATACTGCGATTAATTGTGGCCGCGAAATAAATCCTGTTTTCACTAGTTTTCTCTTTTCCCCTAATTGAATAGGTGATCCTTTATAGAACCTGATTCAGAAGTAATATCAAGGCACACAGATCGGTGAAATTGTTTAGCTTATGGAATTTAATTCCACATCAACCTCTGCTACCTATGTACTATTAGAAGGGAGAAGAACATCGCGATACAAACGAAACACATCGAGTGGAGGTATATTAGATGAGTGTTAGAATACAGTGAACTCTTCGAGCAAGATACATGGAAGTCTTACGCTATTGAGGGGTGGTTTTAGAAGGTGAAACGAATGTTGCACTCATAAAATGATGTTATCTGATTGCTTTCATAATCGTACATTCCAAGCAGTGGGACAACCGAAATGTTGAGGAACTTTTCTAGGTAAAATCCAGATACTACGTTTTCATTGCCTCGCTTTTTTAAATAAATAGGGTGTGAACTATTGTTTGATATCTAATGTAAACCGAATGAAAAACTGGCAGTATGCACACTAACTTCGTCCTACTTTATTCCGCTTTCAGGTCCCCGAAAAAACTGTTGTTCCATCTCAGTACATAAAGTAGCTCCCATTTTAGTTTTTGGCTGCTTCAATCTTATTGGCTAAAAATGATGAGTTTGGCGGTAATAACTTCTTAATCCTCTTTTGCATACTTCAATATCCCACAAGAATTCTCAAGAGGGTATTTTTTTCTGCCAAAACTACTGCGCACAATCACTGATCCGAGATCTTAAATATAGAGCTCTCTAGCAAGAAACATATCTGAATAATGGAAAGAAAGCAAGCAAGCAAGAAGAGTGAGAGAAATAGCGAGCACATCCATTAGACTGCGACTATTTTTGTACCGAGCGGCAGACACCACGGTGGATAAAGCCCTAATCCAAGCTGTGTGGGAGGCTACTATATTTTAGTTATCCGTCTAGTCCCAAAAGGGTAGTTTCGGTGGAAACTTCTAATCTCGCTTTGAGGAAGCCGAATCCCCGTAGGTTCTTCGCTTATCCGGTAAGCCACTAACCACTTTCCAGACATCAGGATCGGTATTTTCCTCGGTGGCCAAAAAGGCCTCTTCCATCTCCACCCTTGGTCTTATAACTTCTCCAAGACAGCAATCGTATTTTCTTTTTAGTAATTTATCACGCATTAAAAGGGTAGAGCAGAACAAATTAACTTTTAGGACACTTAAATCCCTACTGCAGAAAACAGAAGTATTCCTAAGTTACACAGATACGAATAGGGGAAATTGATCTGCGGACCTCATTCATATCTACTTGTGAATATTACCGATGACGACTGGTAGCGTGTGGGCCTAGAAGTAAATCGACACAACGCATGGCCTCAATTTTCTTGATGATGAGATTATCCGGATTTGGATCTGAGGTACCTTACCATGGTGGGAATATGGCTGACCCGTATTTGCAGCTAAATAAGAGAGTTGGTGAAAAGAAAGAAGATCTTCGGAAAATCGAGTTGGTATTCCAGGTTTTTATAATCGTGGTGGCATTTGTTTTGGAAGGGAACGTAAACTTCTGGAAAATGTTCATATGGGTCGAAAGCTTTTTAGGAATCCGAATAATAATCAAGGGCATAACGAAAGTAAGAACGTATAAGCGAATTGAGTAGGCTTTCTTTCTGAATTAATTTGCGAAGAGGTTGTAGGTTGATAAGTAGGAAGAACTCCTAAAAATGGAACTCTCCACTGTGGAGTGAGAAACATTGGCTCATATTTTAATCTGCTTGTCTTTTTTGGGTGACAATCGGTTATGTGACTCCAATGAAGCCTTCACCTGCATCATTTAAAAAGGCCTTATTTAACCCACGCCCCATTACTTCAGAAAATCCTCCGTCATACCTCTCTTAAGTGCTACCATTCGGTTCTATTATACCGTATACCGAAAACACAGTTTCCAACTGAAAGTCCAGACACATGTTTTGGTGATATTTTGCCGCTGCATGACACAACTGTGGGTTAAAGATCACGTTCGGCTAAGTTTTGTGATGATGGATCGTGGTAGAGCTTAGAATAAGGGATAGGTCCAGGGTCCCAGGTAAGGTTTAAGGCTAGAAACTAAAGCAACGGCTTATGGTTAGGATAAGATTGTACTATTAGAGCTTGGTCTGGGCTTTATTTAAGTATTTAGTATTTGGGCGTGGGTTTAAGGTTAGGGAGTAGTAGTATCAGTGTGCATCGTGTGAGTCAAGTTTAACTTTACATTCTCCAAAATTTCGCCTCAGGTGTGATTGATTATCACATGCCGGGATCAGTTTGTCATTTTTCCCCCTTTTATAACTCCTAACTCCCAGTATTGCATCTTACGAAATTGCGTTTTTATGCTTTATTGATTTCATTAACCAAGCTAATGAAGCAAATGTACTTGTTTGTTTGCCTTCTTACAACAGCTATTGATTAGGTTCGTTAAGCTTGCCTACAAAATCACACAGTAACACCATTTTTATAATACAGGACTCATTGACTTCCGTTTCCTAAAATGAGTCGAAAACCTATCGTCACATTTATTCGTCCAACTAACGCATATAAAAATAGAATGCCTTCCAGATCCGAATCCATGGGGTAACGGTGTACGTACGTCATTTTTATTGCAAGCCCTGAAGTTCTGAAAATGCACCCGCGCTGACCATAAACCCTGCCTAAACTTCAGAGAACTATTGTACCTGAACATACTAGACTTTTTGAAATGTGCCGGATATTTTTAAGGAACATATGAATATTCCTGTTGTCATCTGTAAACGTAACATTCTAGACATTTGACGACAGTGCGTGCGCGCCGAAGTTAACTGCTGTGTGCCCCACGGAATGGGCGCAGCACCGGGGCATTGGGTCTAAATTCATTTATGGTTAAGCAGACTTTAGCAGCGTCTACCACACTCAATCACCTCGCACCAACCAGGCTCCGTTGGCGAGACAATTCCCAGACCCCCGGGGTTAGGTTGAGTCTAATGGCTGATTAGGTCAGACAGTCCATCTAAGAGTGTCACAAACAAACTGGTCGCCACAGTAGGCAACTCGGACTTCACGTTTGTGAGACTGATATGATGGTCATATTAGGAATGAGCCAGCAGATCTAACACTTCCGACGAAGAAGCGATCCCTGGAACAAGAGTTTTATTGTCCTGACGTTTCAGATTTCATCGGGAATCCCTAGTCATAGGTTATCGTGAACAAGTCTGAGACATACAAAGATAAGGGGTGATACATGCACAGATTGCATGGTATTTATAGTTCACAGCGGAATTGCTTCCTGGAGCTCGGATATTCTCCTCTATTAGAAATCTGTTTGGGCGCGATGCGCTCCAATCGGCTCGTCGGTGGGAAACATTTGCCCTTCGAGAGTTATCTACTTATGCGCAGATTCGATTCCTGCACAGGTGTCTCGACAAGAATGTGTGGCGTACAGACCTCTGGTTAATGCAGAGTTGGTGAGACGCAAAGACTTAAAGCACGGCAGAGATATGATCCGAGTGATCCTTCAAGACTGTCCTGCGAGGCTTCGCAAGTACCGTCAGAGGAT
Source organism: Ligula intestinalis (assembly GCA_036362985.1). Lineage (NCBI taxonomy): Eukaryota > Metazoa > Platyhelminthes > Cestoda > Diphyllobothriidea > Diphyllobothriidae > Ligula > Ligula intestinalis. The sequence goes on along the minus strand of JAYGXS010000002.1, from coordinate 9,901,608 downwards.
CGATGAAGAAAGGACAAAATGCTTTGAATTCATGGGTGAGAATGGTACACAACTGCTCCAGCAGAGGGTGACCGAACGAGCCCGAGACCACAAAGCGAAGCGAGAGGCAGCACTTGCAATTAAGTTCCACAAGCTACCTCTTCGAAATTCATCCAAAGATGAAAAATTGGTGCACAACCTGTCATCCAAAAAGCTGACGGAAGAACAAATGCAGGTTTTAAAGCACGTAGCCTCATTCGACAGAGCTGATGCCAGAACTGCCAACATGGTTGCTGCAGTAGAATCAATTTTGAGCCAAACAGAATCAAAGGACGAAACGAAAGACCTCATACGTCATCAGGTGTCGTCCCTCCTCATGGTAAATCCACCGCGCGACGCTCTCTCCAAGGTCGAACGTAAGACACTTAAAGAACTCAGGGCCGACAATGACCTGGTTATCATGCCGGCAGACAAGGGTCGGTGCACTGTCTTAGTGGACAGGACAGACTACATTCACAAAGCTCAAACTTTGTTGGAAGATCATCAGTCATACGTCCCGTGCAAAGCCAACCCCATGAAAACGCTAACACGCGAGATCAACACAACGCTGATGGCAATGGAGAACTCAGGTGTAATATCCCCAATCGACCGACGCATGGTGAGAGTGCAAGAAATGGCCCTGGATCGCTTCTATCGTCTCCCCAATGTGCACAAAGAGGGCGCACCCTTCCGGCCAATCGTATATCTCAAAGGAACTCCAACCTACGGACTGGTAAAGTAGCTGTTACGATGGCTCAAATACTTGACTCCTGATTCACACTTAACAGTCAGGTCGTTAACAAAATTCTTGGAAAAACTTAAAGGCGTAAGCCTCCAGCCTAATTATATCATGGTTTCCTTTGATGTCACGTCCCTTTTACTTCTATTCCACAGGACCTGGCCGTCGAGACTATCCAACTACTCCTACGAAAGAAATACGATAAAACGGAGAATTGCCTCGGGCACACTCAAATCCTCAAGCTCCTAAATATCTGCCTGAAGACGCATTTTACCTTCAACGGAACTATCTACGAGCCGGTGAAGGGCACGCCTATGCGTTCGCCAATTTCCAGACTCATAACAGAGACGGTAATGCAACGGCTGGAGTCGCTGATTTTCCAACACTACAGACCGTAACTCTGGGCTCGGTATGTGGACGACACCTTCGTCGTTATAAAGCGGTATCAGGTGCTGACATTCAAGGAACGTCTAAACGCCGTCTTACCGGACATTCAATTTACGATGGAGGAAGAAGAAGAAAACAACCAACTGACCTTCTTGGATGTCCTCGTTTGCCACAAAGAGGATGGTTGCCTAAAAACTAAATTTTCAGGTAAGCAACAGACACTATGTAATTCCTGAACTACAACAGCAACTGCACAATCTGTCACAAACGCAGCTGCGTAAGAGCGCTATTCCGGCGCGTTGAGACGCATTGCAGCGAAGCGGAAGACAAAATTGCTGAATTACAATATGTTCGACGGCTACTGAGAGCGAATGGTTACCCGCGCAATTTTGTCCACCAGTGCATACGCAAGGGAGAGAATAATTCACGTCCAGCTGGTCCAAACGTTTGGCGAGCTCTTCCGTATGTGAAGAATGTATCGGAAGCGGTCAGCTGTCTACTAACCCCACTTGGAGTTGCAGTTGCACACAGGCCGAAAGCAACCATCAAGCGCCGGGTATTGAGGCCGAAAGACCCACTGCCACAACAGGAAACGGCTGGAGTCGTTTACCGGATCTGGTGTAGTTGTGGACAAAGCAACTACGTCGGAGAAACCGGGAGATTACTCCAGACGCGAATGGCCGAGCATGCAGTGGTGGTGAAGAAATTAAAGACGCCAACTCCCAGGTTGCAGCTCACTCAACGGGACTCGGCCACATTATCAAGTTTGACGAGGCCAAAATCCTCGCAAGAGGGGACAACCGCGTGAAACGCGAGCTGCTTGAGTCATGGTTCTCAGGCCTCCAGCCCATCAACAAGCGCAACGATTTGGCGTTCCCCTACGGTGTTCTGAGAAATTTCCTGAGCAAGAGAATCAGTCACATGGGAAGGACTGGGCGCAACTGAACACAGAGGGATGAGGAAAGAGAGAATGAGGTAGTTGCGCGCAAATCTACCGTTACTTGAAACTAATCCAGGGGCAAGTCACCGTCCCTGCCCTACCCTGCTGAGGAGCATACGACAAACATCATCGAAATCAACGGTCGAATTGTCGTGCCAATTCAATTGCATCCTTCCAAATCAAATAACTTATGACCTTGTCTTGTCAACTTTGGCACATGCTCACATGTTCTTTAAAAATATCCAGCAATTTACAAAAAATCTAGTGCGCTAAACAAAATAGTTATCTGGAGGCTGTGCTTGATTCATGTATTTAAACAAACTAATGGAATGCATGTCATGATTTTTATTGTTTACCTTCGTAAAACAGCTGTCGGTTAGTTTCATATAGCTCGCCTATAAAACCCCAAATTATCACCATTCTTGTAATACGGTTTGCATTTCCTTAAATAGAGGCAACATTTCCAGACCACCGGAGGTGAGGTTGGGTTCAGTGGCTGATTAGGTCACACAGTCCGTCTAAGAGTGTCACAAACAAACTGGTCGCCACAGTAGGCAACTCAGACCTCATGCTCGTGAGACTGTCATGGTGGCCACATTAGGAATGAGCCGGCAGATCAAACACTTATTCCTTCAGCCAATCTCCCTCCCCCACCTACACACATCGTACTCGGTGATAGGACCGAGTTACTAATTCCTGTTTCCTCCAAAACGGGGGGAGGGGACCAGCAAGGTGTGCTAATCAAGGTACGGCAGGTGTTGTTAGAGTTTCGCGCCGATAAAAATACCAAGCGTGGCACATGCAGAGATCGCCTAAACCATGCAAGCCACCTGGGCCCGATTTCACCTCCGATCCTCTTGATTCTGTATTGACACCAGGCCTAGGTGGGTTAGGATGGAGGTAATGTGGTAGATGCTACGCAAATCTGCCATCACTTAAGACTAATCCATGCGCAAATCACCGTCCCTGCACCACCCTATTGAGGACATCGTCGAAACCGACGGTCGAACTTTCGTGACAAATAGGTTGCCACCTTTCAAGCCAACAAGTAAGGTGCACAGGTTCTGGAAATACACATATTTTAACGCAAAACGAACTAACACAAATGTTTGCTCGGCGCTTCTTTGCTAGTCTCGCAAGTCCGTTCGTTCCAAAGTTAACAAGACAAGCTTATAAGTTAGTTGGGAGTGACAAAGTGAAAAGCAGTATCTTCGCTCCCATCTTCTCACCTCTCCGTTGCCCGAGCACTGAAAGAAAATGTCAACGATGCGAAAGAAGACATCTGAGAAAGCCAGCTGGAAAATATGGAATACAGATAGAAATCAAAAGCAGCAAACGGCAGTTTTCTGTGTAGCCAGGTGATAGCAGTACGAAAGAGTCAAGGAATAAAATAAAAAGTGGGCCAAATGGGCGAAGAGTAAAAATCAAACTGAGTGAACGTGATCAGCGCAGGTCGGAGCTTGTGGAATTTCATTTTACTCGGTAGTAAAGTATAATATTATGTCGACCTAAAAATATGCTCCAAGCAGGCCACTGGCACAAAAATTTCTACGCGTTCAAAAAACTCGTATTTTTGTAGTAGTTTGGAAAAGCATACATACGGAAAAGGACTCAACCCAGGAAGCCAAAAGCACCTAGTATTATAAAAAATGTTAAAAACCTCGTCATTAGGAAGGAAGCATGAATTAAAAAAAGCTATATTCACAGACCGAGAATCATACGGTCATAAGAAGACAAGTAAGGCGAACAAGCGTTTTCTATTCATTAATTATCAGGCAATACAATACAATAAGGGAGGGTAGAGTTAACAAAATGTCAAGCAACCGGTCAGTAGTAATAAGGGCGAGAGGGGGAGAGGTGTTTAACTTTTGTTAAATCCACCCTCCCTTTGCCTGATGATGAATTAACCGAAAAACATTCCTTCGCTTAACTTGACTTCTTGAATGCTTACATGGGTATCATCAATGAACTTAAATAATTGAGTTTTTTGTGTATATCACCGTCTTGCACTAGGTGGTCAGCCAAGTTAAAAAATGACGAGTAACCCTGTTGCCGGTACCCGTTGCAATCTCGCATAGCAACTAACGGAATCTGTAATTCACCAGGGTCCACTCCTAGAATCTCACCTCCTCTATTATCGTCGTGTGTTTTATAATGGACCCGGCAAGCAGTTCGGAAGTACGGATGGTTAAATTACTCTTGTTCTTAACCCCAATCAATTCATACCATGCTGACCTCAAAAAGGATGAACATACTATTCCAAAATTTTCTAATCTATCATTTGCGCAAATCAGTAGGACACATCGTTACAACATTATAGTGGAGTAGACCCCACACTCACCACAGTAGGTTACAAAGAAATTCAATGTTTTATGGTGAAGAAAATATCTGGGGATTTTACTATGTGAGAAAAAGAGAACAAAATACGCTTTATTTTGAAGGTGAAATAAAAAAATTTCAGCAAAATCTGGCTTTGTAACCGCATACCTCTGCTTTTTGCTGAAAGTTGGCCAAGTCCACTAGCCGGTCCATATGGACTCTTCTCGATCAAAATGTGGAAATACCCCATAATTATTCTTTTCCTGTAACATTCCTCAACATTCAATGCTTAAATGAAGGAGACTGTCCTGTTGAAGTAGGAACGACGTTCGGACTATCGGGTTAGGTTTCCGAAGACTTATATCGAGATGAAATCATTTAAGAACGATAGCCAGGAATAAACAGGACTGATGCGAATAGATAAAAATGATCACTCTCAGATATCAGATTCTCGTCCATTTAAATTATGAGGGTGCTTTATTTTTGAATTCCGTAATAATAATACGGCCTCCAAAAATAATAAATTCACAATTTATAATGATTTCTATATCATAGGTCAATAATATCAAAAACTACTTGCCAAACATCTGTTTTCGGCAATTTTGCAGAACATCAAAATAGCAATTCATTCGTACTAAAAAATATTAGAAGTAGTCGCCATTGGAGCACTCCTGCATGGAGCAAATCGGCATCAGTCTCGTCGAGATAACTGGACAGCATAGACTAGAACATTTGTCTACTTTCGACCGCCTCAGGGTCCTCGCTGAAGACCGTGACTCATCGGTCCTAATAACTTTGTTTTTTAACGCAGCCAACGGTAACTGTCACTTAATTCAATCACAGACCTTCTTCGCAGTTTTAATTTCACGCTAGCTCCGTCAGGGGTCTTTCTGTGTGTAACCTTACTTTTTAAGAACTAACCTCTATAGTAAAAAAAAGCTCGTATGGCCGGCTTAACAGGACTTGGAAACAGAAACAGCACCCATTACACGTGGCTTTTTGCTAAATTACAGGGACATTTGGCGTAGGACAGGGCAACAGGTCAGAGTTGGGATTTGGGATGAAGATTTTTCTAAGGGTCAGGGTTAAGGCTCGTGTTAACTGCAGGCTTTAGGTTTAGGGAAGAAGTAGATTTAAGATCAAGGTTACAGGGCAACATTTGTTTATGTAGCGCACGTCATTAATCCCTAGTCCCAGCATGCTGTCCTACGAAAACGGTGGTTATAAGGATTTATAGGTGGGGAATTAGGATTTAGAAATGTCGTTGATTTATGTCTGTAGGCTTTCCTTACCTGTTTTATCGTTTAACGTATTTCGGAAAAACCCGATTATCAAATTGCAGGTTTCTTGAATTTCTCGAAAAGTTGAAATGGTGGTTAGGAGGTCGTCGACTTCAACTTACCTGTGGTCCAACTGAACGTTTTGTAGTTAGGTTAGTATAGTCCGCGGCGCTCCGCGTTATGCACACCTTCAATTTACATGCGGAACAACTTACTCCCGGTGGCCGCGGGAAGCAATTTTGACTACATTTTATTCACTTTACACTTACTTCTAAAAATTTCCTTCCCTGCCTATCCTATTTCCCCGCCCCCGAAAGCCGCATAATCACCGTTTCACTAGGACAAAATGCTGGGACTAGGATATATAAGGTGCACTACATAAACTACGTTTTCCGGTTACAGTTTAGTTTCATGATGTTAAGAGAATGTTCATCCTTGCTAGAAGTTATCACAAGACCACCTTTCGTAATTGAGTGGGACGTTCCTATTCCGGTGTCCTATTTAGGCGGTTGTACAATTCATGTGTCCTGAGGAATGTGAAGAAGTTGCGAGCTCTGCTGTGCGCAGGGTTCCAAATAGTTAAAACCAAGCTCCACCCTCCTTGTTAAGATCTAGGAGTATGAGCCCTAGCGTTGGCTGAATCAGAATCACCTCCGACAAATGGTAGCGCGTACTAGAAACAGTACTACTTATCTCCTTCTTGAGATTGAGGGGATAGTAGCACAGTGCTGACTGTACTCAGCGTCACTTCTGACTTACAATACATTCAGTAATAGTACCAGCAAATACTACTACTCAGCTACACACTAGTTAGTAGTATTATAAGTAGCAGTAGTGATAGTAGCAGTGTGCGAGCCTGCCGCTGTTGACTCACGCTGTCTGCCTTTGTTCGCCACGAACTTGGCAACCGCTGCCAGAAGCCGTACGCTCCCCCCTTCTAGCCGCAGCAAGCCCTGTGCAAGTTCCAGCCAATCGATAAACGCCTATCCACCTGGTTAGCTGCACCTTCACACTAAGCCCATCCAACAAGCAAGGCGGAACTCACTCAGCCTTTCGCCCCGGTGTGCGTCTCCCTCTCGCTCCTCATGGTCGAACTCAACGCCAGGCCGAGTCAACCACCTTTCTACTATCTATTCTCCTACTTGTTCTGTACAGAATATAACCTTCTCCTACTCTGGTTCTCCAAGACTTCTCTATCATATCCTAAGGAACTGGGCCTGGAAGGTCGCAGTAGTTAGGGTTTAACCGGCTTTGCCTTAACTCCTTTGCGATAGCAGTACCAGTCTGGCTAGACACACTTCTACATGTGAGTGTGGGTAGACAGTACAGAAGTAATCGCGCAAATTCTACTGTCCGTTAGACGTTGTTTAGGGCTGCATTGGCGAATACGAATTCCGCTCAACATCTGCTCCGTGATTTTGACTTCGGTCTTGTCACCGGTTTACGCAGTGGAGGGTTAGAGTGAGGTAGAAACTTGCACATCTATCTCTCTACCATCTCCTACTTAGCTCTTAGCACCGTCTCTGCTCTTGAGCACATGGTGGAGCTAACCGAACTCGATGGTCATACGACACACGCACACCCATGTGTACTGCGGAATGTGAAGAAGTTGTAGTCACTTAAGAGGAAACCATTTTTCAATAGGAGGTGGTGACAAATCCTATACGAGTAAGTTGTTACACACGTTTGTGCGGTTTTCGACTGTTATGGAGACGCGAACGGTGACGCACTCAGGGCCCAGAGTTGGCAGTGCACCCCAGATAAGCCATGCCGGCAGACCGGCCGCGCGCGGCGTGAGCACACGTGACGCCCGCCCCCGCGTGCTCTGCGATGTTCCAGAGCGTTTCGCGGCGTGGGAACCACGCCAGAACCACCCCGCTCGTCCGATTGGCCGGGAACAGTCTAGAAGGACCAACGCCTTATAAAGGGCTGTACTGGACGCGCCGAATCATCCTTCTGCTATCTCTGTGTTAGCCTGAATAAAGACTCTCACGATCAGACCGGCTTTGCCTTCTTCCACTTATTAGTCCTGGGGACATAAAATCGACAATTCTAAAGTTAACCATAATATTGTATGGCGTTCCCAAAGATAATACCTTATGCACTCATCTTCGTTGTTTACAACATCTTCACACCCTTCAGGCCGTTTTCCATGTCCACGCTTGAAGAACGCCGCGAAGTTGGATTTAGAAAATTAATAAATCCAAAGTTGAAGATCTGCATTATAACTGAAGGATAACCTGGTAAAACTGTTTTCAAGTAACCAAAAACGATGGAAATCCAGAGAAAAATGGCGATTGCTGAAGACTCGCCCAGCTGATCTCCTCGATGACATTTTTGATGAGTTGCGCAAGGTGGGGCCTGAAATTGTCCTTCTGCAACATGAAAGCATTTCGATTATTTGTGAACTTTTATTTAATCGCTCTATCCAGACGGTGAATTTGTTGGCTATAAAGTTCCGTGTGAATGGTCTGACTCCTTTCAAAGAATTCCTATTGGATAACTCCCTCAATATCCCACCAGAGGCAGAGCATTGTTTAACAGGGATCAACAACGGGTTTGGCTTGAGGTATTGCTGGCTTTTCGTGGCTTAGCCCTTCTTTCCTTCGTTTAATACTCATGCACTATTGCTTCATGGCCAGTAATGACCAGCTACAAAATGGTTACTTCGTTTAAGAGCGAAAGAGAGACGTGTACGCTCAATTTTATTGTCTTGGTTATTAGAAGGGTTTTGGCTGCTTTCAATAATTCATTTGGCCCAATTGTGAAAATATCGGCGGTTGCGATGGGATTCGGACAAACCCTAGCTAGAAGAAGGGTTTAGTTCAACCAACGAACGTTTTCGATTAATTAATCATCAGGTAAATGCAATACTAGTTAAAAACGTTTAGGCAACCAGTCAGTAGTAAGTAGCGAGATAGGTAGAGGGAGGAGAGATTTGAAGGACTCAAAGGGGTCAGATTGTAGTCATCATTATGGACTGGAGAGGGAAGGGGTCAGTCAATTAGTTCTTGTCGCCCCTCGTCCTAGTCTCGCGCTTTGTTGGGAGGCGTGAGGACGGTAAGTGTCATCATCTCGTGACGGCGTGGGTGACGTGAGGATGCTTGCAGTCGCTGCCTCGTCGTGGTTTCGCGGCGTAGGGACACCTACTGACGTTGTCTCCTCACCGTCTCGCTGTGTGATAGGAATCGTGTGGACGAATGTTTAGTTGCCAATACAAGCGAACATGCGTGTCCCAGGAAGCAATTGAGGAGAAGAAAACTCGGCCACGGGAGCCTTAATGTCTGCACAAACGTCTTATGTGCGCATAACATCGGGTTAATGAGCCGTATGGTGACGGCCTTTGTCTTCCCAAGTATCCCTCTGTTTGGGATGTCTACCGGATTTCGGTCTTCTACATTCTGTAATATCAGAGTTTCAGTTCGCAACTCGGAGCGCTTCTGAGTCAGAAATTCAGATGCGCGCGAGCAGTAATCACACGGCGAGGCACCGCATGCTTAGGCTTTCCCTCCCTGTCCCTGATTAACAAGTTAGGCGCCCAAGACACTGCCCACCTCCGCCCTCCCCTAAATTCCTACCTTCCCCTTGAGATATTCGGTCCGCACTCATGACAGGCATCCAGTGGAGACCCAACGAGGCACCGATGGCTAAACACTGCCCCCCTCTCTCTCCTTCTTCTCCTAATTCCTACCTTCCTCGTCAGATATGCGGTCCACGTTCACTCTGCAGAATTAGATGAAAACGTGACTAGCGAGCGTGTTGGGCTAGGAACTGGAGCTCGGACGGTACAACGATGAGAGGGGAGGGTGGAAGAAATATGTCCTGGCTGGTAGACCAGCGCATCGTGGGTCTGGCAACTCTCAGACTTGAAGTGGGCCGCATGCCGTGCGGAGATCCTGTGTGCAACAGCTGAAGTTGTCAAACCCATCCGAAAGTTAACATAGGTGACGAAGGGGGGAGAATTTCGTTAATGCCGTCCTCCGCCCCGGGGTAAGTGAGAAACGTTGCAGAAAGCAGTGATTCAAACAAGCAATTTGGTTCACGCATAGTGCGTACCGGTGTCAGTGTTCTCACGTTTAGAATAAAAATGTCGGGGAAAAGGTGTGCGCTCGACGAATGCCCACCACCGCAATTTATTCCCAAGCTCCGGACACCGAAGCAACTTGGTTGTGTTCGATGGAAGCTCATTCGGAATAGAGAAAAAAAAGGCCCGAAAGGTCTAGGTCTACTTCTGAAAAAATGCAGAATGCCAAAATGCACATAAACCACTCAGTGCCCTTTTCTCTGACCCTTTTGATCCCTTTCCACCTCTCTCCCTTATTACTCCTGTTCGGTTTTTTAAACTTATGTTAACTCTACCCTCCCTTATATTCATGTATTTTCTGATAATGAATTAATCGAAAACATTCGTTCGCCTAACTTGACTTCCTCATTGCTCTTCATTTATTGGAAGATCGATCATTTGGAGGCAAGTGCAAATCACTCCTTTGAGAATTCTCGTAAATACCACAAGATTGCATATTTTTGAGCATTGCCGAATCATCGTCTAAAGCACCTTGGAGATGGTCCAGCTAGCTGATATCTGGAGGAGGACTGAAAACAATAACTGAAATTGAGGAAGGAACTTAGGTAAACAAACTGCCCAGGATCTCCTGGTGTCACCGGTAATTGCTGGGTACGAATTTGAGAACGCGGAATGATAGCGCGTGCGTTCAGAAAAGCTTAACTGGGACTTGACATTCTTGGAAAGTGTTTCATTTTTATTACACCATGGGGCGGGGGGCGGGAGTAAGGAAAGTAACTCCAGCCAACGATGAACACTCAGAGGTCCATGTCCTCGTACCTTCTTCTTCCTCTTTCTTGCGGGATTGTGAAAACGATATAATATCTGGACCTCGAATCTTCACGCATACTGAATATCTTAGAAGCATTTTAGTTGATGAAGATCGTAGTTTTCATGGGAGCATGGCCGGTTTTGCTGCTATTTATGAGGACAGGGATACGGAAGGATATTCGCCTTCTGCAGACCCCCCTGCGGGAGGAGAGGGACCCATATCGAAAATCCTTCCACCAATTTGGAGTACAATATCAAAAACCTAGGAATATGAAGTATTTCACACCTGCGTCTGGTGGAATTTTACTATTCGCAGACGAAAACACACAGAAAGCGCATGTCAGTACACAGTGTAGAAGTTTTCTTAAAAAACTGAATATCAGAATCGGCCCTTTACCCAGTATGCGGCGCGCTTGAAAGACTAAATGTCTGATAGATTGTTTACTCTCTGAGGAGTGACGACCACACAGGTCTATCGTAACCATGCTGCGCAGTACGCACGAGTCTGTTTTGTCTTGGTGCCAAAGGTCTGCTGTAGCCCCTGCCTGCTGTCTTCTGGTGTCTAACAATCAGTTTACGACAGTAGTGGTTGTACAGATGTGAGTTCATATACCCGACAGAACACGCTAATTATTCGTAATATTGAAGAGATCAGTTTTATGAGGCTACCGCGATAAGTTCAAGAGGGTTGTCGGCTTTGTACGCTCTTATATTTTGACTACTGCCCTTGGCAGGCTAGAAACTGACCTTGATTGAGATGTACTTGGAGCTTTTGTAGTGTGTTAATTAAAATCCAAACTGCAAATCATTTTGGTCAAGGAAAAGGTACCAGTGAGCCCAGAGACGGCAAATACAACTGGAAAGCGTAGCAGACTTGAAGTGGTGGGAGCGTACATAGCTTTCAGACGACGATGGCGATCACGATTCGCGAACCAGTCTATGTTCATACCACCTGGATCCTGGATCTGGTTCTGGCAAAATACTACTTTTGGTTGTTGAGAGGAAATAACGAACATTGGAACAATTGTCTGCACCCGAGTGTTTTGTTACCATAATTTCTTCGCTAGTTTCAGTTGCTATCATGATAATTACCCGGAAATTTGACTCAGTGCTGTGTCAAGTATTATTCACATATGACACTAAACTGGGGGCAGGAGACCACGATGGTGATCCCGCCTCCTTTTCCGGCCAATTAGTCGTTGGGACCTCTTCGCTTGCAATTCTTAGGTTCATTTTGGCCTTGTTCTGTCCCTTGGTCACATAACGGCGAATGGCGTTGAAGGCCACAGTCAGGCCTAGATGCCTGGTAACGGAGTAAGCGGCTGAGTAGTATGCCTCAAGCGTCAGCCTTTCGACGTTTGAGCTTCCTTGGCCTACGATGGTTGCTCGTGTGGATATTGAAGTCATGGCCAGTCTCTCCGATGTGAACTGCAAGCTGCGAGTTTGGTTCTAGTCTCTTAACCGCTAGTTTATGTTCGTTTTAGGTGGGTCTGCAATGTTCGGCCTGTTTCGCCAACGTACTTACAGCCTCCGTTGCTGCAACGTATCTTGTAGACAACTGCAGAGGTTTCAGTAGGGGGCATTTTTTTGAGTTTGCATCACTCGGCGCGTATTTTCGCCTGAACTCGAAGGGCTATGCCTTCTCCAGTGGGTTTTAACAGTCGTGAGACTACTTCAGAGACTCCTTTGATGTAAGCGATGGCCTTTCAGACTTCAGGTTGCGGTTGCACCGACCGTCGTCTGTTCATTCGGCGCTTGCTTTGTTTGGTAAATGAGTTCGGATATCCATTGAGATAAGAATATCAAGCGAAGAGGATCCCATGACGAACCGGCCGGAAGATGAGGCAGAATGACCAGGACCCTCTACCGAGGGGACAAGACGTTACATTTATTGCTGTTTATGACCCCGAACTGGCCCTGACTTCACTGACAGTTGATTGGCCTATGTTCACTTAATTAACCCCCTTTTGGTTGCTGCTTCTTATCTCTAAAGATGGACTCTTGTAAGAGTTCGAAAGCTCAGGAAAATTAACCAACTGATACGGTGCTCGACCCGTCTTCTTTCTTGTCCATAGTTGCATTGCCCATGACTGCACCAGATCTGATAAACTGCGCCAAACATTCCACGTATTAACAGTGGTTTTTTTTGGTTTTTTAGCGGGTGCTGAATGATTGCCTGTCGTCTGCCTGCAACTCCAAATCCACTCAACAAGCGACGGCGGTTGACGGTTTCTGAGACAATCACAAATCGACGAAATAAGACCAAACAGCCAGGTTTGACAAGGCCAAAATTCACACGACAGGCTACAGCCGTGCAAGCCACAGGTTGCTCGAAACGCCTTTCCATCAGCAAGCTCCATGCCCCCTCCATTCGTATTCACTGCGTCCTTGTTCTTCATTTATGGAGACCTTTGAAGTAATCTTGGCTTTCTTTCCTATCTGGAATTCAAACTCTTAGTTTTTCATTGTGACTTTTGTGGTTTTTTTCTCGCTCGATGACTCCTACTGGTAGTGTTCTGCAAACAGTCTGAGAGAAGCTGTGCCTCTGAATTAGTATAAGCTACCTACCTAACCAAGCTGCCAGAGGCGAACGTTTTCGAAAACAGAAGGTTCCATATTTTTTTGCTTCATGTGTCTCCTCTTACTCGACCGGGCGTCCTACGTTTTTTTCTGTTTCAGCGTAAACTTGTCACAGTTTAGCAGTAAACAGTTTAAACTTGACCAACGGGGAGCAAGTCTACCTTCACTGGTCCAAATGTTGGCTACAACGGTGTTTGTCTGAAATACTGGTCAGCAACGTTTTATGCAGGATTCAAAGAAAGAAAATACCACGGCCTGTGAGGCACGTTTCCTGGGGGAGCGAACTGTTTCGCTTAAAAGAGAGTAATATATGCAGACAGCCGGAACTACAGGCAACTAGTTCGTCAAACAACATCAGTCAGGCATAACTCCCTTACCTTTGTGAAATCCGTCGGTCGAATGAACTCGCTGGTACGAAACAAATTTGAACACAAACTTTTCGCTAGCTAGGCCTAACTATCAGTAAACTTTTACTGAAAAATTGTAGCCAGACAATTCCATCAGAGAACAAAAAAATTATTCTGCCGCGTTTTAGCGGAAGGAGGTCAAATTGAGAGCCAAACTAGTGCATTTGTATGTGATAAGAAAAACGACAAATCGAAAATGGTGATAAGCAATTTCTTGGACTGTTGGAAATATACGTGAGTTGAAGCCGTTTACATATGATTGCACAAATTATATGAATAATAGAATCTAGTAATCTTTGGATTATTTTAAAGTTGCGAAAAGTTCCATCGGAGAATTAAGAAGAGTAGTTCGATAACTTCACGTAGAGGCGGTATATTTAAATGTGAACGGGGTACAAGTTAAAACGTGCTCGTCTTTTCGTACAAGTGAGTCGTTGAAATAAAGGGAGTCGAAAGAGAACGCTGGTTATAGTTGCAGGGTTTGGTAGAGCCAGCCTATGGGAGGGGGAAGGGATAAAAAAGGGAGCGCGAACGAGTGTATGCCGCTAAGTGACTGTGAGCCACGCCAACTGTGGGGCTTGTAGGGGGTTCTTTTGTGTACACAACGCCAGCTTCCTCATCCTGACAGCGTTTGCTTCTGCTGCTGCTAGCAGGCGCTGACCCAGGGACTTTGGATAGTTTGACGGGACCTTTTGGATCCCCCGGAAGGCTTTGTTGGGGTCCAAGCGATTTTCGGCATCAACAATGTGCGCCAGAATAAAGCTGTTTATGCTCCTGACTTCACCTATGCTCAACGCTACCGGGCAATGTTTCTTTCTTCTTTTTGGTAGGCACCGACTCGTGCGACCAATACAACCGGCTCTGCACGAGCAAGTTAATTAGTAGATGCACACGGAAGTGATTTGAGCTGGTAACCGATCCATACCTCCTCATGAGGGTAATAGTCAAACTCTCACTGCTGGGAAGGTTCGTGATTCGACTTGGTCAAGCTGTTCCCATATAAATGTACTGACTAGACGAGAATTCCTCGAAAGCCTAGGTACGCTCGCCAACTCCTCTTCTGAACTCTGGTAACGCTTTCCAGTAAGACAACCTGCAAAAATGCATCGTGAATTTGTGGCGCGTTTTGGTAATGGCCAAGAATTGAAAAGTCGCTGACACTAAACGGACTTAAAGGAATAGTAGTTCGGAGACACGCTACTCGTTTTTTTTTTCTGAAAAAATTTGTTCGGTGGGGGTATAGATACCCTTTCTTCCCCCATCCCTCCCTTCCGAACGAGCAAATGCGTGGAGTCACCGATTAAGACGGAATAAAGACTTAAGCATGCCCGGTACATCTGGTTAAATCGACTCGCCTACCTGCACGCGTTAACTCAGACAGTTCTTGCGCGTGGGCCTTGTCCACGCGGGGCGACCCGTCGAACATTCGAGACTTTCCCGTGCGGAACGCCATAGGCCCGAAGGTTCTGGAGCACCCTTACTCGGCCCCCAACCTCCCCCTTGACTGTCGCGTGATAGGCCGGAATGCTCCAGAACGCAGAGGGGCGAGTTTTTGGATGAGAAAAACTCCGTGTATTCGCAGACACATGGTAAAGGGACGCACCAATCTGCTAAAGATAAAAGAAGGCTCTGTTGTGCCCTGAAGATCCCTATAGGGTCCTCACAGACAGTCGTAAAGTGAGTTCCAGAATCTGCTTTAGTGGAACCGACAAAGACAGGGAAGACCGGAATGACTTCTTGGTCATCATCAACCGGTTATACCCAATCCCAGGTGTGGAACACCCGAGATTTTTTGGTTTGCTTAAATATATTCTACAAGTCACAATGCGACTGCCTGTGAGGGCTCATTGGTAAATTCCAGGGCAAAGCCAAACATTCATGTTCATTTACCAGACTGGTAAAGTGCATCTCGTACTTTCTCATGCCCAGTGGACATGCTGAGCCGCATTAAATAGAGCGAAACAGCATGGTTCGCAGCAAGTCAGAAGTCTCGTTGTCACCACGCGCACACTTTAAACTGGGTGCAAATTCGCATGGGACCAAACTCGCATTGTAGACTCCTGCCCATCTAGGAAAAACCGTGTATTTTTAGAGGCCATGAACTCTGACGACTCATGCACTTATGGGCACGTCGAATTGGATGCAATGTACACAAATCTCAGGGAAGCCCGAAAAAGACGTTAACCAACAAGCCCTGCTCTTTACCAACGATAACAAAGTGTTATCGATTGTTTTCAGTATGCTTCAAATACTCACTTTTCTGTACACATTTTCCACGCGACTGATGACCAGCTGGTGTGCCAGAGTAAACAAATTACAATGAAGTTTGTTAGGGTTTCCCAACCAACTCCTTCCACAAAATTATACTTTGTGGGATGCAAATTTTCTAGTTCATGTAAATTTTCAATGTAGATTTTGACTTCAATCTCAGATTTTCGACAATTAAGTTGATATAGGAGGCTACCTCAAGATGAACCAGACTGTAAGGTGGTAGGGGTATCACGATCCTCGTAAAAGAACTTTCGAGATACATCTTTCGTGATACTGTTCTTGTCGATATATAAGGTGCGCCGTGGTTATAAGGCTTTTAAATTCGGTTCATAGTTCGGAAAATACGGTACGTAATTCCTACGCTATTTCCTCTTGCATTCCCCTTAGCAGTTTTGCGTTCCCTTATAAATAAAGGAATGCGAATTTTACTCCATGATTTCCACGTTAACCGTTCAAAGCAGAACGGGCACATGCAAGACTTTTATAAGGGCGACGATCCAGCCGGCCACTCGGGCACAAAATAAAAGTCAATAAAAAAGGAAACATTTGTTTTCAGCAATTTATCATCAGACCAGGACAGTAACAGGGATAAGGAAGCTATTCCAGTTGGGAAGTATTCATGTGTGTGTGATTCCCTGTTGGTGACTGCGCTCACGCTTACACTGGGTTTTAGACCCCACTGCGGGTGCCCGAAAAGCTAGGTGGTCACTATGTGGTGGGGGAGAGAGTGAGGTAGACCTCAGCGCGCTTCTTCCCTCACTATAATAAATCTGAATGCGTCTGAATCTATCACGGTGCGCTAAAGGCCGTGGCTTGGAGGGTTTGCCAAATGACGGGAAAACTCGGACCCCCCTACGTAGCTGCTCCTTCTGCACGCGTGTATTTGTGTGTGCGTACGGAAGGAAAGGGAGGACTGAGAGTCAGGCTGCAATGGCTCCCTCTTAATGTGGCCTTATGGCGCTCCCGCGCACGCGGGAGCATACCTAGCGAGATGGCTGTGTCAAGTGTGCACGTGCTGAGTGTTTATCGCGCCAGCCATCTACACCCTCCCTCATCCCCGGTCTTATTGACTTTGTCTTTACACCGGATACGGAGGTGGGAGTGGCGAGCGAGTGGGTAGATTCGGCGCGAGTCTGCCTAAATTCCAATTTCTCTCGTGCCAGTTCTCTGCGTAGCTCCTGTTTGCTGTCGCTTTCGTGTTGCTTGCCCAGCTTGCCTTTGTGTCAGTTGCGGCTTGCTTCAGCGTTTGCTGTGGCTTGTTGGAGCACGTGGTGCCCATCGTCGAAATCGCCGAGGAACTGTCATGTGTCGTGTGTGTGTGTGTGTGTGTGTGTGTGTGCGTCTGACCATAGGTTTCGATGAGGTCAACGAAGTGCACCAACAGGTTGATACAGGAGGTGACGGCCTCAGGGCTATAAGTTGTAGAGGACGTAGTTAGCGGCTCCGCACTCTTAACTTTCTCCCGGAGTCTTGAAGACTAAACGGGGTCCGGCGTGGGCTGCTGTATCAAGTTCAAGCCAATACACCACCTAATTTAGTCTTAAATGGACAGTAGACTTTGCGAGGGTGCTACTGTGCTATCTATCTTCAATCCCCTATAGTAGGTGCCGGGCCAGACTTAGGTAAACCAGGACTGGTGCTACTTACTTCTTATACTACGTACTAAGGTGTAACTTAGTGATAGTACTTGTTGGTACTGGTACTGAATATTTTGTACGTCAGAAGTGACGCTGATTAATTCAGCACTGGCTCATATCCCCTAAATCACGACTGGAAGTCTAGCAGTACTGGTGCTGTCACTGACGCCACCATTTATCAGAGGTGACGCTGATTTAGCCAACGATAGGGCTCATATCCCCTTGGTCTCAACAGGGAGTGTGAATCTGGGTTTAGCTATTTCAGGTAAGTGCATGCTTTGGGTCATGAGCAAGGCTGCGTTCGTCATGGTTTCCGAACTTTCATCTCTATCCACGGAACTGTTCGCACTAAGAAGATGCCGATATAGTTACAGGTCTATGCTAGAAGTACATATTCAAGTACGGCCACCACTTAGTATGCTATTACTGCTGCCTGTGTATGCTTTTTAAGGAGTCGCACCCAGTATGCACTCCCAATCTGTACGATGTAATAGTGATTAGCATTTAGACAATAATATAGGGTTTTTAGAGTTGTGATTAAAGTCAACTCTGGGCTCATATCTCCACATGTCCGTAATGAGTGTAGTAGAACATGTGCTAGCTCTGGCGCTACTATTTGTCGGAGGTCAGACCATCTTCTTTCTAACTAGGTGGGCTATAAGTACCGGTAATAAGGGAAAACAGGGTTGCGGAGACTGAAATACGCTAAAAAACTTGGACTAAGCTTTGAGGACTCGACTGTACTATGGAAGCCAAGCAAGTCTAAACTAAAAAACTCGACTGCATGAATTAAGGGGTACATTTGTGTATAAACTGGGTAATGAAGTTACAGCCAATTAGAGTTTAAGGTAAGGTAGGTTGGAATTATGTGTAGCTAATAAAGCAATGTTACTGCTGCTGTTCGAAGAAATAGGCTATAATCAAAGAATTAAAAAATTAATGATCTTGCACACGTTGCAAGCTTTCCTTCGGGTTGATGCGTAAGACAGCCGGCGAGAATGCACGTCTGCGAGGTAGATACGACTGTCATCAGGAATACTTATAGTCGTAACAACGGACCTCGGTGTCAAGACCGTCATTTGGCGATATAAATTGTAATCGGCTAACAGCGATTGTCGTGGCTTGCGCAACCGTAGCTTGGAGATGTCATGTCATGCCCCCCCCCCTCATAGTCCGAAAAAATATGGTACGTAATTCCTACGCTATTTCCCCTTGCATTCCCCTTAGCAGTTTTGCGTTCCCTTATCAATAAAGGAATGCGAATTATACTCCATAATTTCCACGTTAACCGTTTAAAGCAGAACGGGCACATATAAGCCTTTTATAAGGTCGACGGTCTAGGCCGGCTACTCGGGCACAAAATAAAAAGTTAATAACAAAGTAAACATTTGTTTTCGGCAATGTATCATCAGACCAGGACAGTTGCAGGGATAATGAAGATCTTACAGTTGGACAGGGTTAATAAGACTGAGTTGATTACAACTCATCGTTTTCACGCCATCCGCGTGGCCAGATCGGTGTGTAGAGGTCCTTGCACAGGAGAATGGGGGTGACAGGGAGGAAATTAGGATAGTTTGTGCGTGCTGTTCGTGGGTCAGGTACGTGGAGTGATAATTGATTCCGTGGCCTTATCCGACGCCACGCGGCGATCGCATATCACCCCAACATCCTAGCGGCATATACGCTCACTACTTGCAAGTGACATTAATTATCACTCCACGTACCTGACCAATAACCAACGCTCACAGCCTATCGAAATTTTCCCCCTTCCCCCCTCATCCAACGCGCGGACTTCTACACGTCGATCTCGCCATGCGGGCGGTGTGAAAACGATGAGTTGGAGTCAAAGCACCCTTATTAAGCCCGTCCAACTGGAAGATTTTAATTAGCCCTGCAATTCGGAAGAAGAAGCGATCAGTGGAACAAGAGTTTGATTGTTCTGACATTTCGGATTCCCATTGGGAATCCTTAATCATAGGTAGTCGTAGAGAAGTCTGAGACTTGCGCAGACCATTATCCCTGCAATTTTACGGGCCTGATTATTAATTGCTGAAAACATACGTTTGCAGAATAAACTTTTTACATTTTGTTGACGCTTTTGTCGCTCACGGTGGACTCCTGCAGCAGCAAAAAATGACTCAGATGAATAGACGAGTTGTTCCGACGGACTAACAGCAGTCCGCTTCACTCGCTCGAGAGACAGAGTTCATAAAAATATTAACTCAGAGTCTGCACAACAGTGTGGTATATTTTTCAACAGTAATTGCCTCTGCCATCCAAATGACCTGGTACCTTCTCATGTCATGTCCACCCTCCCGATGACTAATTGTTGTGCTAGCCAAGGCCACTGCTCTGACCATTCAGCGGAGGCTGAACATCGCACGCCACGAACTGTACAGCTCGGACTTACACACATGTGACCATGTGTGGTTGCGTTTGACAGCGAGTCAGGACAGAACGTGTTTGCCGTGAACAGAATAGCCAGAACTGCCGTAGGCTTGCGCGCCACGTCAGCCATCGTACTATTCTCATGATCAGTCTGTGCTGACAGGTTCGGACATGTTACTGGTGTGTAGGAAGAGACGGTGGGAGGAGAGACGTTGATACAACTCCAGAGCGGCGCCCTGGTTCTCACCACAAAAAGGCACAGTTGGCAAACCAGCACTTGTGCCCAGGAATGGGATCACACAAGCCGTTGCAAACTGCGAATCTATAGCATAGATAGAGAAGGAGAAGGCGTGTCGATCACTGGAATTATGATTTTATTTGTCTGAGTATTTTTACACGTTGCGCTCTTTCTCCACGATCCCGAGAAAGGACCTTCGGGAAGTTAGGATTCATTCTTGAAACTACCTTCCTCTGACTCGTGTTCCCTGGAATCAGGACTTCTACCTATACCATCAGTCATTCAAATGAGGGAAGTCATATGGACGTGCGCAGTCTTGAATGCTCTCATTTCCTTGACCATCAACCATCATCAAGGCATTCTATTTGGTCGCATCTCAGGCATCCCCAACGATGGTCTTGTAGATTTGACCAGTTGATGTCGGGACCATCAAGCCCCGCCGCTACATCATCTACTACGATTAAAACTATTCGAAATACATTCTCTGTCCAACGATCGATAAATTCTGCTGCCTCTAACTCAGCAACAAGCTCATCAAGAATGTCGCCAACACCGTCGAAAGCGTTTAGGCCGAGCGCTTCCCCACCACAACCTAGCTGCTCTCTTGACCGTGGGATTCATATGTGTTTTGGGCCTGAAAGGCTGCCACAGCCTATCATTTTTCAAGGTTGCCCAATGACTGAATGTTCTAACATTAAGGACTTAGGTTTAAGTTACACCAATAAATTAGATCTTTTACCTCACGCTGATAGAATTACAGCAAAAGCTGCTCAGATATGCGGCTTCATCTCTTATAATTTCTACCTTCCCAAAATGAAGCTAAGACTTTATCGTATGTATGTGCTTCCTATTCTCGAACGCTGTTGCCCATTCTTCGGTCTAATGAACGAATCTAGCCGTTCAAAAATTGAAAGTGTCCAAAGAAGATTCACTAAAAGGGTCCTCTATCCGGGATTTTCAGACACTTCCTACTCAGATAGATGTGAGATAACGAAACTGAAATTTCTTTGGGTCAGGAGACTGGAAGCAGGGTTTTGTCTCCTGTTTCGCCTTAATAATAGTTCAAATCTCCCCAAGATTTCTGCCCTTACTCCCGTTACTCGCCCTTACAACCTAAGAAATTCAACGTTGATTATACCTCCTCCTGCTTCTTCCACTTCTAAACGATCCCTATTTTTTGCTTCTAGGTATAGCTATCTTTGGAATAATTTGTCGATTGATATTTGGGCGTTGACTAGTCTATGTGCGTTCAAGCGAAGACTGCACATTTATCTTAACACTGAATCTATTTACCTTTTGTTTTCCTAATCTTTTCCGGGCAGCTTTCTCCACGATCCCGAGAAACAACCATCGGGAATTTAGGATACCTTCTTAAAACTACCTTCCTCTGACTCGTGTTCCCTGGAATCAGGAAGCAGTCTTGACGGCTCTCGTTTCGCTTGTCATCAACCATCATCAGGGCCTTATATTTGGTCACATCTCAGACATCCCCAACGATGGACTTGTAGAATCGACGGACTTTTGGATCTCATGCGGCGGTGCCCATCACGATCATAAACTGGTGGGTTCCCTATGTGCTCTTATGCCGCACCGGTTTGGGAACCTGAGTGTAGTGCCGGGAACCCGTCTGTACCAGTAATGTTTCGTTAACACCAATTGTTCTGCCCCACGCTCAGCTTCGGCTGAGTTTCCTTCCAAGCCCCCTTTTGCTAACAGAGGCAGTGGGTATCAGGATATATGGTCAAAATATGAATAAAGATGTGACCCGTCTTTGTATGCCCTTGAATTTCACTTTCCGCATGACATTGCTGTATGCATTTTTTCGAACCTGCTAAATTCGCTCCTGAACAGTTGCACTCGTGACAGAGCTAGGAACTACATATACTGTTTGTTAAATCAATTATTCCTAGAACTTCCTGTTATCGAATTTTGTTTTATTGATGAGGCTCAATGGGCCTGAAAAATGCAACTTATTATTATAATTCTTACCGGCGTTTATCGTCAGAGATGAAAGCACGCTATTTGACGCAAAGAGCGAAATGGATCTGCTCGACTGATAACATCGTAGAGGAGTTAAGGATTTTTGAAGGCTTGTTACGACAAAATGGGTATCAAAGTCGATTTATCGCTAAGAACATGGCTAAAGGGCCGCCAAAACCGTCAGTGCTAACAGCAGAGAAGAAATGAATGTGCATCAGGGTCCCATTTCAAGGGGACGGACCAAGCGAACTTCTGAGGAGGCATCTGAGTCAAGCAGTAGCAGCCAACGCCCATGTACTGTTCTCGACTACTCGGAGAGCTCAAGGACAAACTGCCAGCCCGGACCACCTCTATGTGCATATGTTCATTTACCTACCCTTGTGGAGCAGGATATATTGGTCACACGTGCCGGCATTGATCCGAAAAAGTTCGAGAGCACATTTCAGCATGGTAAGGGAAGGGCCAAGTAAAGAGC
Source organism: Ligula intestinalis (assembly GCA_036362985.1). NCBI lineage: Eukaryota > Metazoa > Platyhelminthes > Cestoda > Diphyllobothriidea > Diphyllobothriidae > Ligula > Ligula intestinalis. The sequence continues at coordinate 9,879,115 of JAYGXS010000002.1, read as the reverse complement.
ATAAACAGTTCCGTCTTAGCGCACCTGGTTGTCTCAAAAAATCGCGTAGATGCCAAAAAGGCCTTCCGAGTGGTCTGTAAGATACCCTTAAGTGATTCGACATTTCTTGGACAGCGTTTGTTGACTACGGCAGAAGCGGCCGCCACCAGGCTAGGCCGATCGGTCCTGTGCGCCCAAAAGAACTTCGTCGCGGCGCCACTGTTCATGGTTAAAAGCCGCTTATCCGACAGCTAGCAGCCTATCACCTCGGCCGACTACCAGTTCCCCCTAACGCTGATCTGATTTTGACCCAGATTCCTCCCCCCTTTCCCCTCCCTTGACAACCGTACTATTTTTTTCTACTAACCCGCATAGTCTATTTACTTAATTACCATATCAATGTAAAGATCTGACGAGAATTTATCGAAAACAAATGTATTTTTCCAATTCATCTTCTGAAGAGATCAACGCGCCAACAAAAAAACCAGTAGCAGTTATTGAGGGCGGGGGCCCAGTTTTCGACATAAGGGTGAAGGGGAGGAAAGGGGCCAATCAACCACCAGCGCTGTTAGGCCGGATATACCTGCGCAGGGCAATGTATGCCAGTGCCAGATCGATAAACCGATTGATTGAGTTCTCAGCCGAGACCCAGGCTTCAATTGGCTTCTCGGCCTGTCTTGTTGCCGGCGTGGTGATTATCCTGAGTTCGCAAACTCAGATGAATAAAATTATTATTCAAGTGATCGACACGCCTTCTTCATCTTCTACATGCACAGTCTTTTCTTCTACCCATCTTCAAAGGATGCGCACACCGAAAAAGAGTGGCATATAACGAGAACCATGAGTCGGAGTATTCATTCTCAGCAGATTGGTAGGCGAAAAAACTTACCGAAACGTCAGATTTACAACAAACCTATCTCCGGGTGAATGATATTCTTTCTTCAGACCAACCACTTGCGAATCGCATTTTCACTACTATCTGTTTACGTGTGTTCGAAATAAAACGCCATTTAAATTAAGCGAAAGCCGAAATTCAGTTTCTAAATTTTGTAAGCTTTCGATTTAGCACTGTGTGAATGTTAGGAGTATGGGGACATGACTGACGTGTTTATCCACTTTTTTATTTACAGTAGATTAAATATCTGATGCAAGGTTGGAAATTGGAGGATTAAACGCACACTCGAGGTTGTTTATTTAGTTCATTGGGTTGATATGGGTCCCAACATGTTGTTAACTTGAATAAAATTACGGTCAGATCAGAAAACTGGAAGAAAATAGAGGCGAAAATGTGCGAAATCCAGCGTTTATTGATATCTCAGGGTTTTCCTATGCTATTAAACGGTGCGGAAAAGAACTTCTTGTGTGTGCATGTTGCACTATAACGGAACATTAATGAAGAGCAGACATTTTTTAATTATATCTGTTCACAAAATGGAAAATTTTGTTTTGAATCCATGAAATTGAGGTTAGTGTAATTAGGAGATAGCGTATTACTTTTGGGAATAGAAGTGCAAAATAAGTTTTAAACTTTATATTTTGCAAATCTGCCAAATTCCGTGCCATAAAATTGAGTAATCAACTTTTGAAGTTTTTCTTTGCATTACTCCATATTAAATTTATATTTTATATTTGAGGGATTACAGTCAAGGAATGCGTTTGAGAGCTTTATTAGTATATGGCAACCGAATTAACTGTACAATCGATATAAAGTTGGAGACACTTAACATAACAAACATTTGACAGAGTTGTCACGGGACATTGCACAGTTTTTTCAAAAATCGCCATTGGTCGTATTACCACTTTTCTTTGTATTTGTTATTGTAGAACTGAGTCTAGAAGTAACCAAATATGCTGAAAACTGTTCCGTTTTAGTTAAAAGAAGTAGCTCTTTCATTTATAACAGAAGATATATCACTAATTGTAAGGGAAATCAATTCACAGGCCAAAATTTCACATTCTGACCTTGACTTGATCATCACAAACATTAAAGTACGCAGATCCCAGACGCGAAAATCTATAAGTTAAATTTTTTTAAAGCGTAAACTTTTTTAAAGAATTTTTCTGAATAAATCTCGAACATCTTTATTCGCGCCTTTGGAGCAGACGTTCATTTTTCTCGGCAATGAGTTCACATGATTGGGGGGTTCTGGATCTATGACACACAAGGACAGCTGCATGAGAAAAAGTGTTCAAAAGGTGGCTATTTATGTAAAAGCTTTCAAGATACATCTTATTTTGAAGGTTTTGGTAAGCACATAAAATATACTCATTCTTTTTGTCAATTGAGATAAGCCAGTGAAAATCGTAACGTCATTATTAGAATTTCATGGAAGATCTGAACCTCTTCGTAATAGAAATATCGAAATAATTACAAAAATATGGCAGAAGGCAATACATCTTAGTGTACAAAAATGGTACGTTTACAATTGTTCCCGACAATTATAATTAAATTTTTAAGTCACTGACCGGCATGTCCGCAAGTGAGCTTATGCAATACATTTCTCCTGTGATTTCCCAATGGGGCATATCAAGCAAAACCGTGGTTGCCTTAGTCCCACATAAGTCAAGCGATGCATAAACGAAAGAAACAACCAGCAGTTCTCGTGAAAATATGTTAGAATACATACTCGAAATTTAGGCTCTTCGGTAACACCCATACACTATATTGCACGTAATACGGAAGCATATTTATTCGAAAACTCGACAAAACGATTATTTTCCAGCGTAATTTTACTTGTGCTGCTCCATTTACTCATTGTTTTTGCATGAATGGGCTTCCTCTACATGTAAAACTGAAGTTTACCTAGTACGCCCGATTTCAACTTTTTCGGACTCTCCCTTTTCGTTAAAAAACCTGGTGTTTCTATAAAACTTTAGATTCCTTCATAAATCATAATATGCCCTATTGTGAAGAACGATCATAAATTTATTGCAGTAAGACTTTGGGGGCCACAGCTTGGGCTGCGTTTGAGTAAGAGGGAGTTACTTGTAAAAATCGTAGGATTGCATGAGTTTGGCAACCTACTGTATATACATACATGGAATGCGAAAATTTGCCTAAATTCGTTATCTACAGTTAATTGGAGATTCATGATCGAAATTGGAGTTGGTAGTTAAGCATGCAGTTGGTCGCGTTATTTTAATCTAAGGGTTTGATTTGATCCTGAGGAAGCCTTCTTGTTCAGTATATGTAAGGATAATAGGCATTTCTTTTGGCGAAATCGGAGAAAGCCTGATATCAAAAAATCCTATGCTATCTATTTCAACAGAGCCAAACCTGAAATGGATCTGACAAAGCAAAAGGAGACCGTAATTGCCACTTCTGGCTTGTTAGCCGTCATCAGTCAGTCATAACCGATCCCAAGGGTTGGAACTCCCAAAATTTGAATCCGGAGCCTTTGTTCATTGAGTTCAATACTCTACCATGGCACCACGGGCTCCTTGCTTCGTTATTTTTATGCATTGTGCTATGTGATTAAATTTAAAAAAATATCAAAATCAGAACGGGAAAAGCTAACGTTAAGTTGAGAGGAAGCAGGTAAAGCCGAGTTTAAGAAGTCGTAGTCTTTTTCAGAAACAAGTACAATTTCAGCTTTGAAAAAAATGTTTGCCAGTGTTTGAACTTTTGTGTCATGAAATTCAATAAGCAGTTTTGATGACATATTTTGCCACATAAACAAATTGGGCTGAAAATCAAAACTGCGTATACATTATCGTGCAACTGAAAGTAAAGAGTAATCTTATTAAATCTAAAGCATATGAAAAGATACTCCTTTGCATAATGTAATTTCCGCTTATACATACTTCAGAAACGGAACAGACAGTAGATTAAAAATTTCGTTAAATTTTACTATGTATTTGGCTGCGCATTTTTTCATTCGCAATCTTATTAGGTGACTTAAAGTAAATCAACTTTGGTTAAATTTACTTAAATTTACTTAAATACAAAAAGAAAGTGAGTTCTCGCATTACCATCCAAAATTATATCATATTTTTTCAGGTAACTTAACAAACTTATCAAATTTCGCCATATTTACTTTGATATTACCTTGGAAAAAGGCAGCATGCACATTTATTCGTCAGCTGAGTCTCTAATAAAAGGGATTTTTAAAGAGATAACCTATTCTGAAAAGTATTTTTAGAATTAGTCATAGGCATAACAATATCAGACTCCTATTGCGGAGGTTTTTTTAGCTCGCTGATGTTTTCTGGTAATTTGGGCACTTTATACATATGGCCCACCTTGCCATCTTCGTAAGAACTAAATGCGGAAAAGTTTCATGCTTGGTAAAAGTTCTTAATTATATTTTCTTTCTAAGGTTTTGATATAAACGTCGAACAGCAGATAGCTGGAAAACTCGAAAAATCCTAAATGTCCCATTTAGGGAGGGGGGAGGCATATAAGTAATCCGTACCCTAGCCGATTCGTTATGCTATTATTCTGATATTGCTATCACCGTCAGTTTCGAGGCCCTATTCATGACACCTGTTCCGTCTCGAGTTAGACGCCAAAGCCTGTTTTGCTCACACTGAAAGACCGTTTAGTTTATTCGGCTATTGTACCCAGGCCCATCGGCATTCATTGAAATTTAATCAGCGGGGCTGCCTTATGGTAACAGGAGTTGCTCTAACAGTTTTCTTGGTTTATAGGCTTCCTGTGCTAACCAGTAGGAGCTAGGTTTATAGATTTCTAAGTCTTTATTGCTCTTTCCCCAATCATTTCACATACGCTTAAGTTCAGTAAAACAATGACAAGTGGCTTTAGTTTTTCTTCTATGGTGCAGTTACCGCGCATTAAACACGCATTAACTGCTAACTCATCAGGCACTTAACCTTTAAGCACGAATGCCGTCAGACAGTTGGGGGAAAGAAAGTTTGCCATTGATACCTCTACGATGCATCCCTACCAAGATTCTGGAAGGAGATGACGAAGAAAGTAAAGCAACATTCACCCAAATGTATCGTTTGTGTCTTCCTCAAGAATCAGTTGGGGGACTCATCACTAGTGACGACCAACCTTTTAGGTTTCTGGAATATACATCAGAGACATTAATGACTGGCATTATCGGACATCGGTATTTAATAAGCCACCTGTGAAGATTCCATAAATCATTCCTTGGTTCCCCACCTCTAGCATAACACTCTTATGTGGCATTTGGTGAGAAGTCCAATCCAAGTTTGTATCCCTACTAATACAAAAGAAGGGCGCCTGATACTACACTTTTTATTCACATAAAATCCAGCGACAGTCAGGCTTCCACACCACTGGCGTGCATTTTAGTGGTTATTAACACTAATTCAACATCATAACATCAACGCCTTCCTCTCGAAGAACCTCCATCTTTGCAGCTCTTTTATTTTGAAAGCATGCGCAGTCACCTCCGGAATAGCTTTACTGATTGGCTCCATCCATCTTTAACTTTTACCCATTTTATGCAAATATTTCAATGTTTAATTTGAAAAGGTTATTCGGCAAACATATTTTTCAGCAATTCATCATCAGGCCAGTACACTTGTAGGGACGATGAAAATCATATAGTTGGACAGGATTACAAAGTGTCCATTGATAACAAATAATCGTTTCCGTGCGAGATCAGCGTGTTAAGGTCCTTGCATCGGGGAAGAGAATGAAGATAGGCTGTGAGCGTTGATGGGGGGGGGGGTTAGGTACGGGGAGTGATAGTGACAGCCGTTCACTCCATGCAAGTAATCGTACCTTATCCATGACCAACGCTCACAACGTACCCTTATTTCCCCCCCAAACGCAGGGACTTCTAAACATTGATCTCGCCATGCGGGCAGCGTGAAAACGATGAATTGTAATCGAAGGACCATTATTAACCCTGTCCAGCCCTGTACGATTTTCGTCGTTCCTACAATTGTACTCGCCTGATGATGGATTTCCGAAAACAACTGTTTGCCAAATAAACTTTGCTCATTTTCTCGCTGGCGGTGGACTTCTGCAGCAAATTGAAATGACTCAGATGAATAAAGCAATCGTTCCGGTGGAGTAACAGTAGTCCGCATCACTCGCCCGAGAGACAGAGTTTATCCGACAGCATGCATGCCAGCAAAAAAGTTAACTCCGAGAACCACACTATCTACATCACAGGGCTATGCGTTGGGCCACTGAACCGTTTCCAATTTATCCTCGCTTGTCCGGGAATGCGATTTGGTCTGGTGTAAATGTGCAGGGAGGAATAAAGCCACCGTTATGTGCCAACAAGCCCACCCCCGCAGCCGGTGACGCCCAGAGGAGGAAACTGACTCATTTCCTGCTGCTGCTGCTGTTGCTGCATCATCGGTGTTGGTGGCCTCGTCTGCGGTCGGGGTCCGTTCTCGGCAAACGCAACTGACTTTCACCGTTCCTCCTGCTAGCTGATGACGCTCACTGTTATATCAACCAATGAGGACACGCTAAAGCAAGTGCACACGCACCCACCACACCTGTGGAAGAATTCGCCACGCGAGGCCGCGCGCGGATGCACACCCACAGCCGCAAACGAGGCTGTACTATCCAGGGACTTGAGGGAGCAGGGCTCATTGCAATAGAACCAGAGGATAGGGTGCGTCTTCACACGTGTTAAACATAACGCTCCACCTAGCCACAGCTCACAGACATCAGCAGGAGATATAAATTCATCACGAATGAAGAAGAACGTTCGCGTTCCAGATATTTGCATGGGTAAGAAAGAAGGCTGGGCGAGTACCGGATCACTTTGTTCATTATCCTGAGATTTCGAACCCTTTCGAACTCTGACGATAGACTCCTCGAAGAGTTCGAAAGCTCAGGATAATAAACAAATAAATCCGGTGCTCAAACATCTTTCCTCCTTACCCATATAACTTGATGTTGTAACTCATCACACAAACAGCCCAGGTACTAGTTAAAAGGCCAAGACAGGTAAAACGTAGGAATAGTGGAAGAATGGGCTGGGTTTGATAACAGATGACTGGTTACCTGACGGGAGGGTTTGGGGGATCCGGGGGAGAGAGAGCGGACGAGTAAATGCAGTTCAGTTATGGTTAGCCATGCCAGGCGCAAAGTTTGTAGGAGGTCCTTTGGTGCCTACAAGATCGGCTTTCTCAATCCGATGGCGGTCGCTTCTGCCTTTGCTAACAGGCGCCGAACTAGGGGCTTTGGATAGTTTGATGGTATCTTATAAATTACAAGAAAAGGCTTCTTTGGGGTCTACGTGATGTCCGGAGTCAACGACATGGGCAAAACTGGCGCTGGTTATGCCCTTGATATCACCAATTCTCAGCTATGCCGGGCGGTGTTGTGGTTACTCACTCCATGCAGATGATCATCGCGCGACGGCTCACCACTGTCCACGAGTGCGCATGTACTGGCCGCACACGGCTGTTTGTCTAGCCCATCACTTGTCAAGGTCGACTCACACAATAACCGCTTTATAAGCCGCTGTGATTCCCGCGGTCATCTCACTTCAGACGTGGCGCTCTAGCCAGTGGTTGTTCGCTCGTCTATCAGTCAATTTCCTACGGCCTGTTTTTCCATTCCTTTTTTACCCAACAAACTGTTCCTTTCACTCTGGCCTCCCATGACATCCCTTATTTTAGGAAACTGGGCCCGAGGAAAACACTTGCCAGGATTTAACTTGGTTAACCCAATGCGATAGTGTTCCCTTATTCTTAGTTCGGCAAAAATTCCCACTTCGTTTACGATTGAAAAGTCGTGTTGGCAAACAGCTGTTTTCGGTCATTCACTTCAGGCCGTTACAGTGACATGAAAAAATAGGCGACTGAAGCAGGCAGTTCGGTACACTGCTAATATAGTTCTTGAGGTGGTGGAGAGGGGGTAATTAGTCATCTCGTGGTTCCCTCGTCTCCTGCGAGCCGGATTCAGCATGCCGAGGACGTTGGGTTATCACGCGTGTGGAACGGGGGAGGGACGTTCCCACGATCTACGTCATACGCGCAGCGGGCTCTCTGTGACTGTGAGCAGCATGGTCGCACTGCGTGTTCTCTGCGGCTGTGGGCAGTATGGTTTCGGGCTGCGTAGCTTCTGACGTCGTGAGTTCTGACGTAGTGGCTTCTGGCGGTGCGGGATCCTTGTATGCGGACGGCCACGGGAGGGAGACAGCATTTACCAGCCTCTTTTGACAGCAGAGAGCGGGTTTTGCTAAACGAATTGCCACTGCCTCAGCTGTGGCTAGCGCCCATTTGTGCAGGCCTTTAGAGTAGAGTGTGGGTGCCTGGTATATGACCTGAAAGGTCTCTCTCGCGTCAACTTGGTGATTTGTATCGATCAGGTGTGTGAGGATTGAGCTTGAGATCGATTGATTGTCCCCTTTACCTAACCAGGCTGGTATGTGTTCGCGTATCCTCTTCTCCAGGCGTCGCGTTGTTCAGCCGATATATCCCGCCCCACAGGAGCAGGTGAAGGAATGAATGCACATGGAAGTGGCCTGTAGCGGTAGTCTGCCTTTACCCTCCATCCGCAGAAGGGGAGAGTTTGTGAAGAATACGCGTAAGTTAGCCGCCGGGAAAGCACTCGTGACTGCTGTCCTTAGACGTCGTCTTATTAGTTCGCTTGCTGCGTCTCCTAGGAAGGGCAATCTTATGAAAAGGTCTTTCTTTTCTGCCGTTGCTACGGCAGGCTTTGCGACACGCTCCTCAATTTTACGAAGGATGAACCTTTCTGGATAACCATTTTCACGGCGTGTGTTCTGTAGCTGCTGCAGTTCTCTTTCAACTACTTCAGGAGAGCAGATGCGTTGTGTTCTGGCTGCCAATCCCTGGACTTAGTTTTTTTACGATGAAGGGGAACAAAACTGTTGAAATTAATGCATTGCCCCGTCTAGGTTTTCTTTCTGTATACCCGGCGTTGTATGGAACCGTCTTCTTTTCTGTGCAGGAGGACATCTAGGAACGCGATTTCGTCGTTCACCTCCGTTTCCACAGTGAACTTTAGTGCTGCGTGGGCCGTATTGAACGTATGAACTACGCCATCTATATCTGCTTCGTCAGGCAAAAAATATCATCCACGTAACAAATATAGAACTCAAAGTTGTTGATAGTGTCTTTGAGGTTCGATTCCTCGACTTTGCCCACGAAGACATTCGCGAGGAATGGTCCAAGTGGTGAGCCCATGGCCACACCGTCTATTTGTCTGTACAACAGGCCATTGCAGAAGAACTGTACGTTTTGCGTGCAGCACGTCAATAGTTCCTTTAGCGTCTCTACGGGCATTCCTATCTGGTGGTTTGTCTGATGTATAAAGTCGCGAGGCTGCCAGCAGAGCGGGAACTCTGTTGCAACTACACGACACGCGTAGGCGAAACCGACCACAGAAGGCCAGCTGCTGGACACACGGACCAGAGTTCATGTACTAGTACCAGTGACAATAAAGTACTAGTTGGTATCCCATTCTGTCTTCGCTCCCTAACACGCACTGGGGGAACATAACCGGTGTTGACATGGGAATATACGCGGTTACATCAAAAGTAAAGGACAGGATGAGCCGGAAAAAGGTCCCCTCAATTCCCCCTCACTGTAGTAAGACAACGTCTAAGGACAGCAGTCACGAGTGCTTTCCCGGCGGCTAACTTACGCGTATTCTTCACAAACTCTCCCCTTCTGCGGATGGAGGGTAAAGGCAGACTACCGCTACAGGCCGCTTCCATGTGCATTCATTCCTTCACCTGCTCCTGTGGGGCGGGATATATCGGCTGAACAACGCGACGCCTGGAGAAGAGGATACGCGAACACATACCAGCCTGGTTAGGTAAAGGGGACAATCAATCGATCTCAAGCTCAATCCTCACACACCTGATCGATACAAATCACCAAGTTGACGCGAGAGAGACCTTTCAGGTCATATACCAGGCACCCACACTCTACTCTAAAGGCCTGCACAAATGGGCGCTAGCCACAGCTGAGGCAGTGGCAATTCGTTTAGCAAAACCCGCTCTCTGCTGTCAAAAGAGGCTGGTAAATGCTGTCTCCCTCCCGTGGCCGTCCGCATACAAGGATCCCGCACCGCCAGAAGCCACTTCGTCAGAACTCACGACGTCAGAAGCTACGCAGCCCGAAACCATACTGCCCACAGCCGCAGAGAACACGCAGTGCGACCATGCTGCTCACAGTCACAGAGAGCCCGCTGCGCGTATGACGTAGATCGTGGGAACGTCCCTCCCCCGTTCCACACGCGTGATAACCCAACGTCCTTGGTACGCTGAGTCCGGCTCGCAGGAGACGAGGGAACCACGAGATGACTAATTACCCCCTCTCCACCACCTCAAGAACTATATTAGCACTGTACCGAACAGCCTGCTTTAGTCGCCTATTTTTTCATGTCAGTGTAACGGCCTGAAGTGAATGACCGAAAACAGCTGTTTGCTATCACGACTTTTCCCTTATTCTGTTGGGTGAGCGCTGACTCGTGCGACCAACGTTACCTTCTCCGCAGGAGCAAGAAAAGGACTAGATCAACATTGAGGTGGTCTGGCTGCCAACATATCCCTAACTTTCACATGCAGGAATGAGAACGAAACTTTCGCTACTGGGAAGGTTTTTGACATGGCTTGGTCGAGGCGTCTTCTTAGGATTTCACTTACCGCATCCCCTTGAAAAAGGACTTGGAGGGATATCGTCTTCTTTTCCACGGTGGGTGTGGTGGGTTTTATTTTTTTCGCCCCCACATTCTTTGTGATTAATTCCTCAGGATACTCGCTCTCACGAAGCAGGTTCTGTAGTTCCTTAAGCTCCAGCTTAATACTGTCTACCAACCAAATGTTAGAGCCTTTTGTGCTAAGCATCGGACTAGCTTGAATTTTTTGGACGAGTAAGAAACTGCTCATTTGAACACTACCGTCAGGTCTTCGACTAAGGGGACGTCCAAGAAAAGTAGCAAAACTGCCGTTTTTATCTCTAATGTGAAATTAATGGAAAAATATGATTGATTGACAGCAGTTAAAAGTGCTTCTACATCGGTTGCTCTTGCGGTGATGGCAAAAGTGATCAAAGTGTTCGGACTTGTTGACCTGATCGCTTCGTTGAAATTTCTCCAGCTTGTCTACGAGAGGCCTAAAAGACGAGCCATTAGAAAATTCATCGATTTGTCTACATAGTTGGTTGTCAATAAGGAACTGTACATTTAATGTCAATTTTAGTAATAGTTCCGTTAGCGCATTTGCTGGTATTCCTACTTCCTTCTTATTGCCCGAAATACACGAAGGATATTTTGGCATATACATACATGGTTTCGAAGAATCCTCGTCCTCTCTTGAATAAGCAAACGTCAACAATGTGAGTTTTGACGTATGTCAAGGCGTAACCACCAAACAGCGTAGGCGTGGTTACTTAAGGCGGGTGGTCCCATCCATGTACTGCTAATTGCTGTGCGTAAATGCATACAAAGACATTTTTTAGATTGAATGTAATGTATTTAATTGCAAGGAAGCACGTTTTCAATCGTTATCATGCATTTGTAAAATTCAAATACGTTCATCGTTATGTATTTAACTGAAAACCAACCAATTTATCCGGAAATTGGAAAAACTAAGTTTCAGCCAAGCACATAAGTTTTAATAGACCCAAAAGTTGATAAAGCACCAAAAGAGCTAAATTAGCCAAGTACTTGTGGGTAATTTACCCCATCAGGAGTGTCCCATTTCGTCGCGTCAGTCTCGATTTCTCCTGCCTTAGATTGCTTCATTGGTCCTTTCTGCCTAGTGAGATTTATTTGTCTACAAATTGTGCTATCCTTTACTCTTTCGCCCCGGGTACATCTCATCTTAGTGCTCTATTCATTGCTCGTAATACTCCCTTTCGTGGTTTTCACCTAACTGTACATCTACTTGATGCAGCTGTGATAATGTCTGACCTAGCCCGCTTCAATGATGTCACGGACGGTACCTCTCTACACTCTCTATGGGTTGGCGGTAGCAAATCTGGAAAGCTCCATCCATTCTCCTTTCCAGCGACGGAGACTGAATATCAAAGGTCCAAGAACCGCTTCCATGTCTTGAGTTGGCCATTACTTCCACGCCTCCAGCTGGGCAGCGTAACATAGTTCGTGAGGCGGACAGCGAAGAGCGTGCCCAAGCCACCTTATTTGTGTTTTTCGGCTGGCCGTCTTGTGCACCCACAGGTGGCGGATAGTGAAACGGTCTTCAACGAAGGTAAGCTGCGAAATAAGCAGTTTCCTGGTTTTGGCGAATGAGCAGTCGCGGACACAGTAGCAACAGTGCTACCAGGGCACATAGGGTGAGGTCTGGCGCACCAACCGCCTTCTAAAATTCCGCAAGTTCCTGTGACGTGGCGAGTGTGAACCACCATTAAATAGGTTTTCCTGCCACCGCTGCCCTGTGGTTAGGTTCTTGAGCCATAGTGCCAGAGGAGACAATCGCGAACAAAGAATCCGAGCGGCTGTTGGTGCTCACACATATCCAAAAACTTCAAGATTCCTCATGCAAAATATCCACTTTCCAAATATATTTTTAAAATTATTGAGGCTAGTGAATCACAATGGAGCACGCACATTACGATCCACACCCATGAGCAGATCAGTTTATGGGTTGTTCACACAGCCAGTTCCCGACAGTTCGACCGTCGATTTCGACGATCTCCACCACGAGCTTAAACGAGTTGGAGCAACGCGAGGACTCCCACAAGATAAACAGCGAAATTAGACTCACGAAGAATCTACCACACTCTCTCAATAGTCCCACTAGGGGACTCGGTTGGCAAGACGAAGTCAAGAAGGCCGGAGATGGGGCAGGGCACAGACGGCTGGCGCGACCAGCACTCAACACACGCGCCAACAACACGTCTTGCTAGGTAGGCTCCCGACTGGGGGCACCATCAAGGCCACATTAAGAAGGAGCCATTGCTGCCTGACTCTCAGCCCGCAGACAGCCACTCCACACAACAAGAAACACACTGGACTGACTGCAGTATCCATGTTATCCCGTCAGTTGGCAACCCTCTAAGCTACGTCTTTTAGCGCACCGTGATAGCTTCAAACACATCAGATTGTTTATAGTGAGGCAAGAAATAAACTGAGGGTCAACCTCATTCTCCGCCCCCCCCCGCCTAGCTGCCTGAGGTGGGATGAACGCAATGTCGAAAAAGAAAACAAGTCGGAGACGAGCATTGTAGAGCAGGTTATGCAGGAAAAGAGAAAAGGATGAAGAGAAAGAAAAAAAAGGAAAGTAAAAAACGACGGAGGAAACAAGAAGGAGAACAAAATACAAGAACCGTAAAAGAACGAAGATAGAAAGGGGGAGCGTAAGAGAGAAGAAGGAAGAAGGAACGAGTTCCCACAGACATGCATACATTTATAGCAAACTGCTGTATCAATTTGTCCAACCCCCTTTTGTTGTCGGGGCCGGTTTACCTTACTGATTCATCGGACTGTCAAATGTCAATGCACAGGAAAATCAGATCGGACGAGGTGGATCTGACGAAAAGCACAGGTGGGAGCAGGCTGTGGCGTTCATTCCACTCACTGATGAGCCAGCAGCGAGGTTCGGATGATAAAAACGACCCTGCCGCGTCCCCAGAAAAAGGTCATCACGCCTTCGGGTTAAATTACGCGGGCGGGACATGTGCGCCAGAATGTCGTGGAGGCCGGCGGCAATTAAGGTGACAACTGAGGCGGGGATGGGAGGGGGTGGGGCAGGCTGGACGTAGGCCTGAAGGAGAGTACGTGTGACCTTTAGGCTGACGTAAGAGACAACATCTACTGTTGGCAGAGCTGCAGGCACTGAGTGGGGAAACCAGCATATGCCTTTTGGGCTATTTTAGCTCTAGCGAAGAGAAAGATGTCTAGGACATTGTTGCTGCTGCTGCTACTACTGCTAGTTATAGACTTTTCGTGAGGGACCTGCTACGAAGGCCATTTTCTGGGCAATAACAGAGAGTCTCAACGTCCTATGATCTCTCTCCAGCTAGATTGGCCCAGATGAGGGCTTGAAACATTTATCTTGTATATGGCATAACCCTGCGAAGGGAATCTGAGTTTCCCAGGCAGAAGAACACACTCACACAATGTGGTTCCCTGCCGCAACGTCCGGCCGTCTATTCGAGCACTCCACAAGGAAGCTGTTGCCTCGTCTCTCGCGAATCTACCTGTTGATAGCTCTGCCACCAAGACAGGCTTCCAGCGTCTCCACCAGAGAGTCGTTGTCAAGGAGAAACAAGGTTACCGTCCCTAGGTCCTTTTGGGAGGCTATCTACCTCCGATTGCGGCCTCGGAACGACATATCCGAGGGTCGAGAAAAAGAAGAAGACTCGATCGCTGGGACAATATTTTTATTCGCCTGACGTTTCGATATCCGTCGCGGATTCTTCATCAGAGACATGAGTGGCAGAAAGGTTAAGTATGCACAGACGTTTGCAGTATTTAAAGGACACAGTCATTACTGCAAGCATACAGCGAAAATCACGGATTGTTTGTTCAAGGTTGTCTCCTCTAGCGTTTTGGCTCAATAGCCAAATAACAAGGCCATGTTGGCAAGCGAACTTATTTGATGGCGATTGACGCTCGCCATGTCACAGCGTCGTCGTTAGGCTTTGCGACACTTAATAGGCTTTTGGCTTGCCAGGCCTCAGTCCGCCGCGCCCTGGTAGCACTGCCGCCGTTGGTCTGCAACTGCTTATTCGTTAGATCAGAGAGTCCACTTATTTCACAGCTGTAGGTCGTTACACCACAGATCCGACTTCGCCTCAAATGAGAGAGGTGGTTTGAAGTGACTGAGTTGGCTTGGACACGTTCTTCGTCGTCAACCTCAAGAGTTCAGTGCTACTGCTCTCGACTTGAAACCGTTACCCGATTGGAAACGTCGAAGAGGGGGTCAACCCAAAACCTGGTTCGACTCAGTCCGTCAGGACATGAAAGTGGTTCTTGGACATTCGGTATTTGGTCTCCGGCGCTGCAGAAGAGACTGGGTAGAGCTCTCCAGATCCGCTGCCACCAATTGTCCCGCATGGAGAGGTACCGTCCGGGACGTCATCGAGGCCGGCTAGATCAATCATTATCACAACCCTAACAAGTAAGTAAGTACAAGTTCATCATCACTACATGGATCAGAGATATGAGGGTAGGATTGCAGAGGCGGCAATTAAGACGACAGCGGAGGCGGGGAACGTCTGAGGTAGAGTACGTGTGACCTTTACGCCGATTCAACAGACAACAACTACTGCTGCCAAAGTTGCAAGCACTGAGTGGGGAAACCAGCATATAATTTTGGGCTATTTTATCACGGGAAGAGAACCTGCTGTTTCCATCTCCAACGTGAACTGTATGGATGGATGGGCTTGATTGACCGCGCTTAAAAGTGCGTCTCTATCGGTCTCGTTTGTGGCGATCACAAAGATATCATCCACGTAGCGACCGTAGTGCTTTAACTTGTGGATTTGATCACTAAGTTGATATTTTTCCAGCTTGCCCATAAATATGTCAGCCAGGAGGGGTCCTAGAGGCGAGCCCATGGCAACACCATCTATTTGTCTGTATATTTGGCCGTCGAAAAGGAACTGCAAATTTAGTGTGCACTTCAGTAGTAGTTCCTTTAGTGCAACCGTCGGTATTCATATTTCTAGATGATTGCTCAATTGGAATTCGCAGATGTATTTGACTGTCTCGGTAACCGGGATTTCTGTAAAGAGCGAGGAGACGTCTAAGGAGAACATTTGCATGCCGTTTAAGTTCACATCTTTGATGTCATCGATACATTCAAACCTGTCTCGATAGCTCCGTTTTGCCAGTTGATGCGGCAAAGGCTTGAGTTTCACCGCCAGCCATTTCGCTATCGCATGATACGGTGAATTACACATGCCCAGAAACGGACGAACTGGCAGGCCATCCTTATGGATCTTTGGTAGACCATATAAACGGGGGATGTGCGTGACTACTGGTCCAAGGCCTTCGAACTCCCGGTCAATTGGGCCTCGACATCTTCCATGTGATCTTTTTTTGTCCGCTTTCTTGAATTTTGTCTGATCTGATAGGATCGTCTGCATCGTTTTATGTAGTCCAACCTTTTATAGGTGCGCTTTTGTCAATACTCCTCGGTTTGTAGGTCTCCCGTTGAGGTCCTGGTAACTGCAGTTTACAAGTGTTGATTTAAAGTGTTGAACACTTTCTGCGGAGCTGGGCTTTAAATCATAAGTTTGGTTGTAAAGATTCTCAAATTGGGTTTCTAGTTCTAACTGATCGACCTTTTGAGTAGGTATGCAGAGCTTTGGACCCACAGATAATGCTTCAAGTAACGTTTTATCAAGCGTCATGGAGTTGTATTTGTGCACGTATCTGGCTGGATCTTTGGGTGATTTTGCTTGTGGCTTCCTTTATTGCACTCTTTGTAGGACTGACGACCTCTTTGTGTCCCCACGCTTTGTTCCTATGGTCTGCGTGTAGCTGATGAATTCTTGCCTTTCTTCATCTCTCAGGCTGTCTACAATGGCAGAGTGTTGGCAAACGTGACGCTCCAGTTCTCCAATCTTTATGTGAGTGCTTTCAAGCTGGTTTTCAGCATATTGTCTCAAGGTTTCAGTGGTTATAACCGTCCGAGTCCGTCGTAGTGCTCTCTAGCAGTCAGTTGGATATTTGTGCATCTCAATACAGTCCAGAAAAAAACTAAGCCACTACTCTCGCCTCGACAAGTTTGGTGTTGAAACGCAGGTACCCATTGAGTGCCCTTAACACCGAGGGGCCCTTGGATTGTTTTAAGGTGGCGAAAATTCCCATCGCAGAAATCAGAAGAGTAATTGGCGAGCATACGTATACTTTCAATAAATTCTCATCATGCCATTGCATTTATATGGAAGGGGGGTGATGCATAAAAGGTAAATTACTTTCAACGTTACAAGCAAATCAGTCTGGGGGATAGAGAAGGGGGTGGGGTAGTAACAGGCGGTTAATAAAGCGGTAAGGTTAGGGAGGAGGGGGGGTGGTGGAAGAGGAGAGGAGGCTTGGGGAAATGCCGGTAGCTAGGTGGCCGTTGACCATGCTAAGCTTGGGGCTTGCAGTAGGTTCTTCTGCGCGCACAAAATAAGCTTCCTCAACTGGATAGCAGTTGCTTCTGTTTTTGCTAGCAGGCGCTGACCCAATGACTTAGGTTAGCTCCTCTGCTTGCTCCTGTGGAGCAGGTTATACTGGTCGCACGAGTCGGCGCCTATTCAAAAGAATAAAGGAACACCTCCCGCAATGGCTAAGCAAAGGTGAATTCAATACCACCAGAAAAATTGACAGCTCCACTCTAGCGCACATGGTGGATTCCGGACATCAGGTGGACCCCAACGAAGCCTTCAGGGTGATCTACAAGGTCCCACCAAGCTACCCTAAGTCACTGGGTCAGCGCCTGCTGGCAACAGCAGAAGCAACTGCTATCCGGTTGAGGAAGCCAATTTGGTGTGCGCAGAAGAACCTGCTGCAAGCCCCAAGCTTAGCATGGCCAACGGCCACCTAGCTACCGGCATTTTTTCCCCGAGACTCCCTTCTCCTTTTCCCCTGACCCTTTCTACCTAATTACCGCTTAATTATCCGCTTGTTTCTACCCCACCCCCTCCCCTATCCCCTGGACTAATTTGCCTTGTAATGTTGAACGTAATTTACCTTTTACGCTTGACCCCCTCCCATATAAATGTACTGGCCTGATGAGAATTTTTTGAAAGTATACGTATGCTCGCCAATTACTCTTCGGATTTCTGCCATGGGAATTTTTGCAACCTTTCGGTAAATTCTCCTTGAACCAGTACCTGTAGATGGGACCGGGTCAAAAATTAAAACATGCGGTCAATTTTCCTCGTCAGTTTACCTAAGTGAGTCATGGAAATAGGGGGCGGGGTTCGTTTTTTCTCGCACAAAAGAGAGCCATCTTCAGCCGATCGTTTCTGCTGCTGCTGCTGCTGCTGCTGCTAACAGATGCTGACTCAGTAACTTTGCATGGTTTAGTGGGACTGCATAAATCATCCGGAAAACTTCGTTGGGATCTACACAATGGTCGGCTCCACCTAACCCTCACCCTTGCGCAACCAGCCATTTCTTCTCGACCTCTCACTATATTCCCTTGACTCACTGGAATAAATGAGCGGATTTAATAGGTATGGATAGGCCCCAGGACACAGCCTTATGGCACAGCTTATAGCTGGCGCATGACAGAACCCTTGTGCAGCAGATTTTCTCAGAGATCAAGCTGTTTCAACCTACTCTGTCTCCTCTGAGTTTTGGGAAGCCTTGACTTTGTCGAGACATCGCCTTCGACAGTATCAGCAATCGAACGATCGAGTCGTCGGCAACAGTGGCTTATGTAGGCCCACTTATTAACCCCTACTCCCTGCATGTTTTCCTCCAAAAACGGTATTTATAGGGTTTTATGGGTGGAAAATTAGGACACGCAGTGAAATATACTTTAACAAATGCTAAATGCATTTTTATTTTACTGTACTTGGAAGTGTTGTTGATTTATATCTTTAAATTTTCCTAATCTGTATTGTCCTTTAACTTATTTCGGGAAAACCCGATTATCAAATTGCAGGTTTCTTGAATTTCCCGAAAAATTGAAATGGTGATTGGGAGGTCATCTACTTCAACTAACGTGAGGTCCAATTTACCGTTCTGGAGTTAGATTAGTATTGTCCGCGGCGCGAAGCCCCGCTCATACCTTCAATTTACATGCGGAACAACTTACTCCTAAAAAACTTGTCCAAAAAATTTCCTTCTCTGCCTGTCCTATTTCCCCACGCCCAAAAACTCTATGAGTACCGTTTTTGCGGGACAAAATTCTGGGCTAGGGGGATATGAATGGGCCTACGTAAGCTTATTTTGCCGCGTCGTCTTCTTCTCAGTATCAGCACAATGACCGTGATCCTCAGCGTTATGGTTTCAGGAACCGGTGTAAAAATTAAAGCTTTTCCTTTCACATGTAGAGATAGTATATCTGCTGAGCAACATATTTCAAAAGAAACCAACGTTGCAACGAATGAAAAGGTTCTTAATTAATACAATGTTTCCGGTGCGTCTATATATCTACACTTCTACTATGTTTATAATTTTATTCAAGAAGTTTTTTTTAATATTTGTAAAGAACCATTCAAAGTAGCTTAAATTGTTATTCTTATTTGCTATCGTCACACGCAAAAGAAATAGTTTCTACATTAATATCGCTTGCGCATTGACCGCATGCTTTATCTGTGAACCTGCTCCCCAAAAAAACGTTCTGGTCCAGTAAGAATTTATCGCTAGCTTCCGTTTGCTCGCCAACTACTTTTCTGAGTTATTATTTATTTTCTATTTATAATGCGAGCTAACCAGTGGCAATTGAAAGCTCTATATGGCATATTATAAGGTCGAAATGTAGTCCCTTCATTTTTGGAATTAACTTATCACTTCAAATAAACAAGGATATCAGCTTGGATGAAGGGTGTCTTACAAACGATCGGCATCAACCCAGAATTGTTCCTCTCAATTCCGTAGTTGAAAAAGCAGACTCAGCGGCAGTTTATTTCCTACTGGTCCTGACTCAGATTTTCTGAATAACTCAAGCAATTATTCTTTCTCTAAGTAGTCCCATGCCTAACTTGAAAAAAAAAACTATTTGGCAAACATCGGTTTTCGACAGTTCATCCTTGTGTCGATAAAATTGCATGGATGATAAAAAACAGTACAATTGGATAAGGTTATTATATTCCCATACAGCTTGTCAATACGAATCACCGAGTAAATCCCAACGAAACATTTCCAGATGTCTACCGGACATCAGCCAAATTCTTCAAGGGCTTACGCCAATTAGTGCTAGCAACAACCGAGCCAGTGAACAAACGGCTATCGAATCTAGTGCTATTTATTTTTAGGAAGACTTAAATACTGGCACTATCACTTCCGTGGCCGACGCCGACTCCAGATGTCGATCACATATCAGCCCCACCCCCTGGTAACTGTTGTTCACTCCGTGTGAGCGCCAGCAATTTTCACTCCCTGCACTCAACCCATGACCAATGCTCACAACGTATTCTTATTGCTCCTCTCTCAGTGCAATAATCTCTACATGCCGATCACGCGATGCGGACGGCGTGAAAACAATTAGTTGTAATCATAAAACCCACATTAACCCTGCCCAACGGTACTTTTTAACTTTTTCATACAATTGTACCGGCCCAATGATAAATTGCCAATTGTATATCTTTGCCAAATAGGCTTTTTAAATTGAGAAGTAGTTTTGATCGCCGGAATCGTAGTTTTATTTGTCTGAGCTTTCGAACTCTTTCGGGAATCCATCATCAGAGGTAAAACCGTCAACGAAAGCAAGCAACATTTACAGGAGAAGGGGTCAATTAACCGTCAAAGAAAGCAAACAACGTATAAAGGGGGGGCAATTAGCCGTCAACGGTAGCAAGCAAAGTGTAAAGGGGGGAACGATCAATTAGCCGTCATAAAGGTGGGGGGGAGAAGATAGCAGGGAGCTAGGGACAGGGCCACCAGTGCCGTGAGTCCGAAGATACCCGCGCAGGGCAACATATGAATGCGGCAGCTCGATGCATCGGTTAACAGAGTTGTCAACCGACGCCCAGGCTTCAATCAGTTCTCGGCCTGTCTTGCTGCTTGCGTGGGCAATTATCTTCATGGCTGCGAAGTTAAACTCGTGGCCCGTCCCGTAGTTGTGGGCGGCCACTTGCAAAGATTCATCACCCCGTCGAACGGCCGACTTGTGTTCGTGCATGCGCGAACCCAACATGCGTCCAGTCTGTCCGGTGTAATTTACAGGGCAGTTTAGACATGGTATGCGATACAATACACCCGAGCGCTCACTGGGATTTAGTCGATCTTTGATCCTCATGACTTGGCTGCGCATTGTAGCCTTGGGATGATGTGCGATTCCAACGCCTAGTCCTGCGGTTATACGCTCGGTCGCTTCCGACACGTCCTTAATATATGGCAGCGCATGCTTAATCGTGGGAGCTGGTTCTGTTCGGGTCCTCGGAGGGTGGTGACGTAGGCATTGGTTTATGAAGGCTTTAGGATAGCCATTGTGCATAAACTGGTCGCGCAGATGCCGAGCCTCACGTGCTCTTTCTTCCAAGTTACTGCAGTGTGTCTGGATTATTTTGAACAGCGTTCTCACACAGCTTCGTTTGTGAGCCCTCGGATAGTTGCTGTAAAAACTGAGAAGCTGTGCGGTGTTCGTTGCCTTTCTGTAGAGCCTCGTTTCTATTTTTCCGTCAGGATTTCGCATGCCGAGTACGTCGAGGAAGGGTAACTGCTGATCCTTTTCTTCTCCCCGCGTGAACTGTATATCTGAGAAGATCAAGTTAAGGAGAGCATGGAAACTCTGTAGCGTGTTACTTTTGACGATAACGAACGTTCCGTCAGCGTAACGGTGCCAAAATATCGGGATCTGTTAGGTGAAGGCAATCTTTTCCAGCTCCTGCAGGACCAATTCTGCTATTAGACCGGAGCTTGGAGAGCCCATCGTAGTTCCCCTGATTTGTTCATAAGTTGTTCCAGCAAAGCTGAAGTAGGCCTTTTGACAAAATTCGAAAAATCTCATGAGGTGTTCGATTTTAAGTGGACTCTGGGTTTCGTTGTACCGCTCCTCAGGTTTCCTGCGTAAGACTTCTCGTGCCAAACTGGTGGACTGGATGTAAATAGTGATGTCACGTCAAAGGAAACCATCAGTTCGTCTGTTTCGGTTTATGGATCTTTGACAGACCATAGAAGCGAGTAAGGGCAGTATCTGTTGGTTTCATAAGACGCCATTCGTTCTCTGTGTTCAGATTCCGGTGTTTGTATTCTCCAAGTAATTTGTTCAACTGGTTTGATACCGCTTTTGCTTCTGAGTTTTCTGCCTGTCTGTAGGATTCTCTGTCATCAAGCAGGGCTTTGGCTTTCTCGTCGTAGTGTTTGCGATTCATGACGACCGTTGACCATCCTTTATCTGCGGGCTTTTTAAAGTAAAATTCAAGCCCAAATACGGTCCTCTATTACCAAGAATTTACTAGACAGCTGTCCTTCTTTCGACGTCTAAACAGCCTTTTGAGTACTCGTTCGCGCCCGAACAAACTGGACTCTGCGCTATTTGGAAGCTGCTTACACACGGTAGAAGAAACCCGACATATGCAAGCAGCTTGACCATTTGATCAACCTCCAATTGCCCTGGTAAGTGGTCATTTAATTAAATTTCCAAGTGTTTTTCGTTAACTTCCCTCACCCACTACTTTCCATACGTTGACTTAACGCACTGCCCTTTATCGATTTTTGTTATTTAAATTAAACCACGATCGTTGCTGCTATGCCCTTAATTCTGTGAAATTCCCAACTGTTCTATGCCTCCACGTTATCTTCCTCATGCAGCGACAGGATGCAGCTGAGAAGCTGTCACGAAATTTATTGATATCAATAAATCCTACCGTTTGCGCCCGCTTTAAACATTGAAAAAGGAGCAGTCCCAGGGATCGCTTCTGCTGCTTCCCAGTTAGTTTGCTCGTATTTTTAAACAGTCAGTCTTTACTTTACCCAGTAAGAGCTGACTATCTAATTGGCCATTTGAGACTGTTTTCGCTGTTAAGAAATGTAAATGAGGTGATCTTTGCGGTTTTTCAACTAAAAAACTACCGTTTCCTGTTTAGTCTAGAAGTGATAAAGTGTACCCTCGTAAGTGAGGGTGCTGCATCGATGGAACCCGTACTGTCTCCTCTGCGCTGACATTCCTCTATGTCTAACTAATCATGTGAACTTCCTCTTGGTGCCACGCGGTCTAGCAAAAGCCACCGGCTGGAGTTCATCCATCTCTGCCTGCATTTGGCGTACGAACGAACTGGTGCAGCAGTCTATCGCGGGCTGTGCATTTGGGCTTGCCTATTACTTGCTGTTGGGTCTACCGAATGACCTGTGTTTTGCGTATTCTGGATGATGAAAAATATGCCTTTAGTATCACATGATTTAACTTCATCCAGATCATAGGCAGACCAGAGAGCCAATTAAGTGTTTTTAGTGCTACTTCCGAGGGGTGTTAAGGCTAGTTGAGTGTAACCCTAACGGCTGCGATCTTCCAGGCCCGGTTTTTTAGGAGATTAAAGACGTCACAGGAAAGCCATATTAGTAGGAAGAGTGTATTATTTGAAGACGATAAGGGTAATAATTAGGAGGAAGTTAAATTCGCGGACTAGTGCATATGTTCCTAGTTGGGTTGGGTCGGGTCCGAAGTGTAGCCTAGTGGCAGTAATCCAGGCGGCCGCCGAAAGCTCTCTTTGTCTCGGTCAGCCTTGATGGTGATTGGTTTGACCACGCGAGGTTACGCTGCGGTATGGGCGCAGGCGAGACTGGACGTGTTAGTAGGTCGCGCCAGATATTGAGTGAGAGATGCTCAGGGTGAGATTAGTCATTGTGACTGCAGCTTTGGCGAGATGAGTCAGCGATAACGGGTTCCAACAGTGGCGCTAACACCCACTACACTACTCCTTCTTCCTTTGATTTTGAGTTTGTCCAGCTTATATATTTGCATAAGGTAGAAAGCTCACTGGGCGTCGCACAGTGCTCAAAGTACCACAATTTCGCTCGTATAATAAGCATGCTGATAAGTGAGTTCCTACTGCTTGTCTTAAGGGGCGCTCGTGTCCCCTGCTGACTCTCATTCATCGATTCTCTTCTTCAACCCTAGTTAAAAGGGTTTAAGTAACGTTTGTTTATTCACTTCTTATCCAAATGAGATTGCCTCAGAATTCGTTCTGAGGATTATCTCAGTGGATTGCAGAATTTGTAACAGTGACGCAGTTGTATATCGTTCAGGTTCTTGCTGATGAAAAACCCAATTAAAAGTGTATAAATATGACTTTGGTTTTAATTGATCAATGGTAAGCTGAATTTTCGCCAAATCTGACTCTCTACCTCCTCAAAACATTGTTCTTCTTCATTTCAGTAGCACATGTTTAAGACATATGGAGATGGACATAGGCATGGCAACTGCAACGACATCGAACTAACGTCTACAAATATCG
Source organism: Ligula intestinalis (assembly GCA_036362985.1). Classification (NCBI taxonomy): domain Eukaryota; kingdom Metazoa; phylum Platyhelminthes; class Cestoda; order Diphyllobothriidea; family Diphyllobothriidae; genus Ligula; species Ligula intestinalis. The sequence goes on along the minus strand of JAYGXS010000002.1, from coordinate 9,855,175 downwards.
CATGCGTCCCATCCCTATATGTACAAAACGAAAACCGCAAATGCCTCAAAAGCACAGATCATACGAAGAGGAAATCACCACAAACCCAGCTAGAACATTAATTAACCATCCTCCAAGTTATTACTTTTAGTACTTTGCGTTTTTCTGAAAAAGTGTCAGTTTGTTTATGAGAAGCCTCGTAAACACTGGGACAGCCTATGGTGAATAACCCCAAGTATGCGTCCACAATCTTTGTTCTCTCCTACCAGATGCAAGTCGGGGTCAAATTAGTTAGATATCAGTTCAAAAACTGCGTCTTTGTTCAACGTCTGACATGCACTGGTGGAACACGCCCTTCCCTTACCACTTTTGGTATAACACAACCCGCTTTGCCATGTCCAAAAGTACCGCTCTGACGGCCCTCGTCACTAGTGCCAGATACACCCTGAATGGATGCTTGGACGGCTTCATGTAAGCTGAATCCATCGATGTCGTAGAAGATATAAAAATTGTCATTTTCATGTGTACTCTCTATGATATATTACGGTAAATGGCAAGACGGTGAATCACAGCGTGCCGATGCACACTTAATGCATTCTTCTTCTTCTTATTCTTCTTCTTCTTCTTCTTCTTCTTCTTCTTCTTCTTTTTCCTTTGAAATAACTTTATGTTTGATTGAAGGCTTACCTCCGGCCAAGTCTTTTTCGTCTGTGCACCCTGTTTATTTGAATAACAGAGAAAGTGCACAGGGAGTCGCGCATGCTTAAAATACTACAATTTCGCCCATATGATAAGCGCGCAAATAGCTGAGTTCCTACTGTCCAGGTTTATGGATGCTCCTAACCCCTCCTGACTCTTATTCCTTGGTTCCTTTCGTTAACCCTGGCCGCAAGGTTGCTAATATATTTTGTAAGCTCGCTGCTTATCCATCCTCTTGAGTGCCTTAGCTTGCCTTCAAATTTCTTCGGAGGATTATCGCGATTAATGCTAGAATTTTTAACAGAGCAACACTTTTAGGTCGTCCGGGTTCTGGTTAATCAATACCATATGTCCAAGAGCAATGTGATAACTTGGTTGTGAATTGCTCTATGGTGAGGCGGAGTCGCGCCGAATCTGACTCTTCCTTCTCGAAACCTTCTTTTTCTTCTTCCCTTGAGATGACTTTGGTTTTGACTAAAGGCTTACCTTCGGCCAATTATTTTACATCTCTCAACCCCATGCATTTGGATAACAAAAAAGGCTCCCTGGGATTCGCTCAGTGCTTAAAATACCACACTGTCGCTCATGTAACAAGCGCGCAGATAAGTAAGTGCCTTCTGCCCGAGTTTGTGGATGCTCGTATCCCCTACCTGACTCTTATTTCTTGGTAACATTCTTCAACCCTTCTAACAAGGATGTGAGTAAATTTCTCGTTTGCTGCTTATCCATCGTCTTAAATATTCCTTAGTTTGCCCTAGAATTTCTCCTGAGGATTCTCTCAGTGAATTATAGAATTTTTAACAGAGACGCACTTGTACATCGTCCTTTAGGTCGTCCGGGTTCTCGTTAATCAATACCATATGTCCAAGGGCATAGTGATAACTTGGTTGTAAATTGCTCTATGGTGAGGCGGAGTCACGCCGAATCCTTCCCAAAACCTTCTTTTTCTTTTTCCCTTGAGATGAGTTTGGTTTTGACTAAAGGCTTACCTTCGGCCAATTATTTTACATCTCTCAACCCCATGCATTTGGATAACAAAAAAGGCTCCCTGGGATTCGCTCAGTGCTTAAAATACCACACTGTCGCTCATGTAACAAGCGCGCAGATAAGTAAGTGCCTTCTGCCCGAGTTTGTGGATGCTCGTATTCCCTACCTGACTCTTATTTCTTGGTAACATTCTTCAACCCTTCTAACAAGGATGTGAGTAAATTTCTCGTTTGCTGCTTATCCATCGTCTTAAATATTCCTTAGTTTGCCCTAGAATTTCTTCTGAGGATTCTCTCAGTGAATTATATAATTTTTAACAGAGACGCTCTTGTATATCGTCTAGGTTCTTGTTACCGAAAACACAGTTACGAGGGTGTAATAATAATTTTGGTTTAAATTTCGTTAGAATAAGGTGAAGTCGTTCCGAATCTGTCTTTCTCTCGCCCCCCTCACAATCTTCGTCTTCCTAAGCTGCACATGCTTAAGATAGATGCAGATGAACATGGGCACGACAGCTGACTTGTTACGAAATTACCGTCTATGTACTGTAGACGCCGTTGATCATGCAATATTTCGACATATGCGAAAGTCTAATACTCTTTCGCTAATCGGAATTGACTCCAGTTGTGATACTGATTATCTTGTAGTCTATTTTGAAGTAATTTCAGTCAACATAGGATGTCGGCTTTTTAAAGAACTTCGTTCTGACTCCCAGCAAAACGTATCTTTTGTAAAAACTGACTACTTAAGTAGTTTGCCTTTGTATCATTGATTCTGACTGCCTTTATAAATTCAAATATATTTAATGAAAAACATGGACGAAAAATTTATTTGTTGTACATGTTTGAAAGAAAATTCGCCTTCTATAAATTTTATACTTGAATGAAGGGTAGCTTTCGGGTTTTAAAATGTTGCTAATTATGAGTTTTCCTACAACTGTGAGGCATTTATTCATAAAACATCGTATATGTCAGTTTATTAATGCTACCTAAACTGCATAAAATATGTTCCACATCTATTTCAATATTTTATGACAACTATGCAACCTCTTCTTCAGACTGTAGGTGAAAACGTACTTTTCCTTAAACAAGATGTTCACAGTGCGCAGTTTCTAAACCTTGAATTCGAGTACAGCAGTCACTAGGTTAGAAAATTAGTCGGCAATTGGGCAAATTTTTTAAGACCGAAAGCTACCCTTCCTTCAAGTATAAAATTTGAAGAAGGCATAATTTGCTATCAAACGTGTTCAACAAATAATTTTTTCGTCCATTTTTTCCATACAATATTTTTGAATTGATAAAGGCAGTCAGAATCAATGATAAAAAGGCATACTACTTAAGTAGTCAGTTTTTACAGTAGGTACGTTTTGCTAGGAGTCAGAACGAAGCTCGTTAAAAACCCGGCATCCTATACTGACTGAAATGACTTCAAAATAGACTACACGATAATCAGTATCACAACTGGAGTCAATTCCGATTAGCGAAAGAGTATTAGTTTTTCGCATATGTCGAAATATTGCATGATCAACGGCATCTACTGTATGTAGCACACGTTCCGGTTCCCACATATATAAGAAGGACGCTACAAATGACTTAAAAGTACAGATAATACAAAGACGGAGTCATCACGAACATAGGTTAAGTCTGGGCGGGAATCCAGCTGGTAGTTTAACATATTCTACAAAAGTGACAGTTTGTTTTTGAGAAGCCAGTCACATACACTTGATCAGCCTATGGAGAAAAAACCACATCCGTGTCCACCATCTTTGTTCTCTCTTGCCAGATACCAGTGCCAAATCCGAATCAAATAGGCCGAAGACGCGTACGAGAACTGTGTCTTTGTTCAACACCTGCCGTGCACTTGTGGAACACACCCATCCCCCATCCCTTTAGATCTAACACAACCCATTTCGCCATGTCCACTAGTACCCGACTGACGGCCGTCGTCAGTAGCAGTGCCAGAGACACCCCGAACGGATGCCGAGGTAGCTTCATGCTAGCTGAATCCATCGGTGTCGTAGTAAATACACAAACTGTCATTTTCATGCGCGCGCCTGGTGATATATTAAGGTAAAGGGCAAAACAGCGGATCAGAGTGTGCCGATGCGCACACGTAATGCTGCTGTTAGTTCTGCAACCGGCGGCGGCGTTGTTGTTGTTTGCTGGCCGCCCCCTGTCGGTTGCGCAACACTAAACAGGCAGCAAGAGGAGGGAGAGAGGGGGGGTGGGAGCGATATCGACTGTTTGCGTCGCTGATGTACAGTCATTGCCCCACTGCTGGGACAAACTAGTGGGTGGTTGACGAATGCCACTGTGGCGCCGCTGTGGGAACACGGAATAGGACATTGCGGGGGCGATGGGCGTAGGGTCGGGGGAAGGGGGGGGGGCAGAGACCTATTCCGTCTGTTCCTACCCCTTGTGCTTCGTCCTTTGCTCTAGGCGCATGCAACAGACGGCCTGCACATGGTCTGGAAAATTCACATTGGCCTGGCTTTTAATCTGGTTAGCGGGTGAAACTGGAATGAGGGCGACTAGTGATGTGGAAAATCTGCGAAACGTGTCTTGTCTTGACCCTCTTCAGTCTGAAACCGATAAGAACTCCCGATACAGCGATTCTCCGAATGTAGCGCGGGCTACGTGCTGGGATCCCCTCAAAATTCGAATATTCGTGAATATGTATGCGTGTTGTAAAGTTGACATTCCAAGGAATATAATTTGAAGTGGAATAAGTTCCTCGGGAAATAGAATTTATTTAGTAACTTCTCGTGATTCGAACCCCAGCTCGTCATCAGACGCAGAGTAAAGGAAAAATTCCAAACAACGACTAACGGCTCTTTTACTGACAACGAACTGGGCCTCCAGTTTCGAAAATGTCCTTAATAAATTCTATTTCCCGAAGAACGCTTTGGACTTCAACCTCTGTACACTCTTCTGTTAATATTTTGAAGCTTAATAAACCCTTTACAAACTCGTATAAAACTTATTAACCTTTCTAACACTTTACTAATCACTTTTTATGCTCTTGAACACTGTCTCTCACATTCTTAAATATATGTAAGAAACTTATAAAAAGATGAAATAAAAAGATAATACAGTAAAGGCAGAGGGACATAACCAATGAGAACAAGGGAGACTGGAATGGCCATTTCTGGCTTATTAGCCGTCGCCAGCCAGTCATATCCAGATCCAATTGGCGTCGCACTTGAACCTTGAACTCGCGACCTTTCTGATCAGAGTCAAACACCCTAACCACTGAGCCACGAGCTCATTGTCTTGCCAGTTTGTGATCGGGAATATGCAGTAGCAGATAGGCATATAGTGATCGGTTTAGAGGACACACTCGCCCATCCATGACACCATGTCCTTCTGCTTATATCGCTAGCCGTGGCTTAGCCTCGAGCGTGAGCTCCAAAGGCACCATGAACTTACGAGTGTGTCCTCTAAACTGATCGGCATACGCCTATCTGCCACTTTAATACACTATAAAATATAAAAATTTGTGAAAGAATAATGATAATTCAAAAGAAGATGCAATCACTGGAACAAGAGTTTTATTTTTCTGACGTTTCGGATCATGTCGAGAATCCTTAATCATAGGTAATTGTAGGATAGTCTGAGCAATGCGCAGATAAGGGTGAACCATGCACAGATGGCATGGTATTTATATTTCTTAGCGGTCATCCACGCGCGTACTATAATTATTCGCTTCTGCAGCCTGATAAATTAAATTATTATTAAATTATATGTGCAATACTGATTACGAGGAGATGAATGCACTGCATATGAAAGAAGAACATTACTACAACTCTTATAAAGCTGCATCTTCATTGGATGCCTCATGAGGGAGTTGCTTCCTTAAAGTAATAGTTCTTGCTGTGTTTTTATTTTACGTTTAGTGGTTTGTTTCGAATTACTACACTTTTTCATGAATTTTAATTTAATTTAAATTTACATTATGATATTTAAAATTTTTAAGGTTAGAAAATTCCTATTTAACCAAAAATATAAATATTTCCAATCCCGTGAAATATCAAAAATATGCAGAATGTATCCTAGGAGAAAACTTGCGATGTATCGAGCCCGCAACCAACAAACCGCGAAGTGGCGAAAGGTTGATTTGAGTATGTAGCATTAATCAAGTAACCTGCTGCTCGAAGAAAATTTAGGCAACTTTCGATGGATGTGACAAAAAGGCCGAACGGTCACTTCTGACAGTTAGTAAACAGCATGAAAAGTTTACCTGGTTGTAAATTCTCCAACAGAAAGCTACTAGGAGGGACCAGCTGTGCATGCATCCACCATCTTGCCTGAGAGTCCTAGGTGCCAAGGGAGGGGGGAAAGGGGACAACGATGAGTCAGAACTATGGGCAGAGTCAGTCATCAGGGCCTACGCTTTATTACTAATAATGAGGGCAAACGCGTGATTGGTCGGATCTGACTAACAGACATGAAAGAGGAGTCCGATAAAACAAGGCAGTTTGCAGGGGGGGGGGGGGGGGGGGGGGGCAGACGGGGAGCAGAGGGAGAGAGCACCCCACCGACGAGTCAATCTCACTCATATCTACTTTTATTTTCTCAGGTCACCGTGTGCACCCTTCCGATAAGTGATTCATTGTAGGTAGAGTGGGACACGCCCGATTTCGCCGAACTTTCATGCTAAAAATGAGTGGCCCACGACTGGTCTGAAGCCTCACGTTTGGCAAACCGGCTGAAGGAATCTCGAACTTAGGCAAACTGCGAAGTTTAGCAGGGCTGATAGTGGAAGGTAGGAGTAAAGCACTTCCCATTTTCGAAGAGGTGACGCCTGCATTTGTCCAAAATAATGTCGTTGATGAGGCGACCTCCAGACCAAGGATCAATGACAGCTACAGGTCAGGACTCAGTAAGTCCATTCGGAGAGAGACAGTCTCAAAAGTTTGCAGACTCAAACGCGTAAACTCTTTCTATGACTTAGAAATCTCACTTTAGACTGGTGGTCCATTTGCTTGCCTGAAAGTTGATAATTCAGGTGAATTCCGCCCAACAACAGCCGGAGAGTTAGTCAAAAAATAATGCAACCATCTCTTAGAGCCTGTCAAGCTGTCCCAGAACATTAACATATTTCAGCTGTGCTGAGCAAACTGAGCAAACGTCAGCTCTACGGACTGCAGTTCTTCAAAATACTCAGAATAGGGCTAAACCAAGGTCGGAACGAATGATGCAGAGTGTGGTAGGCAAAACTTGAACAATCAACACGAGGAGGAGGCTTCGGTTAAAAATTCCGCATCCCCACAATATTTGAACAACGCTTCCTCGGAGCCACCACCCCCTGCACCAACTGTCACAGAGATGTTCAAGCAGGGACTCGGTGACTGCCATGCCATTTTGCAAGCTGTTGAGTCGAGGTGGCAACCCTCCCTCCCCCCTATTCCACCCTCTGTGGTTCGGAAACAGTAAATTTTCCGCCGAAATTCCCTGTGATTGTGTCAGCGCGGCAGCAGCGGCGACGGCCTGCTTGTGTTAGCTCTCGCAGGGCATGATTATGCCGCGTTTAATCGCTTCCGCCTACAAAAGGCTGCATCACTGCTGCCCTCCCCCCACTCCTCCCGGAGACTCTACCACCCCCAGCATGGAATTGGTCTCGCCGACTTGCTTCCCTGCTCCTCCTCCCGCCACTACAGGGTTTAGGATGTGGAACAAGTACACAAGAAATTCGGAGGGGGTGGGCAGGGTGTAGTTTAACAGTTTATTCCCGACATATGTGCATGTCTAGGATGCGCCCGATTTCATTAACAAATGAATAATGCGTTAAGTGAATGAGTGGGCTAGTTTACGACCGACATACAATGGAGCCTCGGGTGACGAGTAGACCCATGAGCATTTAGGGTAACGAGCGAGCCACTGGCAAAAACATGTTTTTCGCTTGACGAGCTTCCGCTCAGTTAACAAGCCGTCAGCGCGTGTGCATGTGTACCTGTGTCCGCCGTTGAGCCTTGCTCCCAGGACATGGGTCCTCGGTCGCCTGCAGCCAATCAATGAAATGGTGCAGCTTGATTGGCTATGTTTTGCGAAATGAGCGTTTCACAAAAAGACCTCGAGGCCGGAACAGATTGAACTCGTTAACCGAGGTTCCACTTTACTTACGTGCAAGGCACTAAGTGCACGAAAGGAACTGAATAAAAAATTAGGTAGATTCTGGGTACCTCCTCAAACTTCTCTGCGCACGCACTTGTCAAGAAGCTCATATGTGGCCAGATTTTTGTGCATAGTATCATGATGCTGGGTACTTAGCATTTTAGGTTTTCATGACACTTGACCCAACACGCTCCCTTCCTCAAAAGCCGAAGGCTTACAAAACACTCACGTTAAAGAGTTTATAAATTCTTTTCACGGAGAAGACGAACAGGCTCGGTGCTCAACGCCTTGCCCAATAGCATATTAAAAGTGGATGGTACTTAATCTGAAATATTTTACGATTTAAGTTGGCACTTGCCTTGGTCGATTTTGTCCGAATGAATTGAAAGTTTTGTTTTCAATGTACCCTTCTAGTTGTAGTTGTCAGTTGCACTTGAGAAAATAAAACTGGTACTCATAGGAACCTATGAATGATTTTTATTTGCGAGCGACACTAATGCTGCCGATAGAACAAAGCAAAAAGTTGACAAAAACAGCCAACAGCATAGCTTCAGTTTGGCCAACTAAATGCTGGAAACAGATATTCTCGGTGATTTTCGGTATGAATCGAGGTCTTATTGCTTGGAGCCAGCCAGCTGTTTTAAAATACTGAATTCTCACCGCTAACCAATTTAGAAGTAGTCATACCAGCCAGAGACCGGAGCCAATGAATAAACTGTGCTTCCCACAGATTGTAAATCCTTCTTAAAGCTTAATTCCTAGCAAACAAAAAGAAAAGCGTAGCAGGGTTTCCAAGGGAAGTGAACATGAGAATTCCAGAAAACTAGTGAGAAGAGAGAACATCAGGTTTTCTGTTCTGATGGCCAGGTCTGCTTTTTCTCAAAACGTTACCTGTTCATGTTCGAAAGTGTCGGTTATTTGTAGGTCTTACCTCACCAGTTCGCAAAGGTGAGACTATCAGAAAGCTCGCTTAGACCGCTCACTTTCCACTTAAAAATTGACTGAGAAGCATAAAAAGAATGCTACTCAAATAAATCTGTTTTAACAGAGGTTTTGGCCAGCCTTCGACTCAGGCCGAATAACCCTGAAAGGTTTTGAACTTGGGAGTAAAAACTTAATTTCTGTAATCCTTGATAGAACAGGACGGATGAGGGAAGGGGTTGTAAAGTTACCAATTTAGTCCGGGTTGAGAAAATGGACCGATGCTATAATTGTTGAAGACCTTAACCGGAGGACCCTTCTTGAATGTTCCAGATGCGAAGGCTCTTGGTAGGGCACCAAAGGATCTACAGAATCTCGATGTCGACAGAATTTTTCAACGCGTCTTTGTAGTTCCTAAGCAGGATATTTACAAGAACAATTCATATAGCATCTAAAAGTGGCGTAAAAGTTTAACAACAAACACCTGGGGGTTGTTGAAGTGGTCAAACGATTAGTAGTTCTTTGATTATCTGGCTTCTTAACGAGTAGGCGATGAGAGCGTGGTAATAACATCTCACAATCAGGTGAGTAGCATGCTATAATCCAATTGAGCGTCATTCTGTTTACTAGAATAATAATTACTGATTACTTCCGCAGCTCGCTTGTTGGTTAAATAGTTATTTTCCAAAATTGCAAAAATTCCCAGAATTCAGACGAATATTTGGCGAGCATAAGTAGCTTTCGATAAGTTCTCCTTGGGCCATTACATTTATAAAGGGATGGGTAAAAGTAACATGCTGACAATTATGGTCATCGTTACAGGCAAATTAGTCATGGGAAAAAGGGAAACGTAGGGGTTGATAGTAATTGGCTGGCTGGGAGGCGATGAGGGTTTAATAAATTCAGGGAAGGGGAAAAGCGCAGAAAGATGCAGACAGTTATGTGACCGTTGGCCATGCCATCCTCCTAAGTCGAAGATATGTCTAAAGGAGCGTTTATCGAAAAGAAATCTGGTCCGGACAGTACACAAACTTTAACAATTTTCTACCTATCATACAGAAACGTAACTTAGGCCACTGCTTAACGAAACCAGCCAGAAAAATCTGCTCGGCAGATACTACTGAAATGGAGCTCCAGAAACTGCAGGACCTGCATCGAGAAAACGGATATCCGAGTAGATTCATCATAAAGAATATGATGGGAAAAGAAGCAAAGCCCACCAATCCTACTGTGGAAAAGAAGACGCTATTCATCAAGGTCCCCTTTCAAGGGAATGCAGCAAGCGAACTCCTAGGCAGACACCTAAACTCAGCTGTATCACGACCCTTCCCAGTACCGAAAGTTTGGGTGTTATTCTCAAACAGCCCGGTCATGCACGGCGAAGGTAAGAATAGGCTGCCAGCTCACACCATTTATATCTGCATTCACGCATTTACTTGCTCCTATGTAGCAGGTTATATCAATCGCGCGAGTCGGCGCCTATCAAAAAGAATACGGCAGCACCTCCCTGCGCGGCCGGCCAAAGGGGAAGTCAGAGACACCAATAGCTCCACCCTTGCCCACATGGATGACTCCGGACATCATGTGGACCCCGGCGAAGCCTTTAAGGTAATTTATAATGTCCCCCAAGCTACCCAAAGTCCCTGGGTCAGCGTGCGATAGCCACAGCAGAAGCAACGACGATCCGGTTGACGATGCCGGCTTTGTACGCGGAAAAAGGAACCTCCTGCAAACCCTCAGCGTGGCATGGCCAACGGTTATATAACTGTCTGTATCTTTCCGCGTTTTCTCCCCTTTCCCATCCTCCTCCCTGCTTGGATTCAAGGGCCACAGTAGCTTATGTAGTCCCACTCATTAATCTCTATTCTTTGCATGTTTTAGAACAAAAACGGTAGTTATGGGTGGGGAATTAAGAAACGTGGCAGAATGTACGTAATAAATGCTAAATTAAATTTTATTTTACTGCATTTAGAAGTGTTTTTGATTTAAATCTGTAGTTTTTCATAATCTGTATTATCGCTTGACTTAATGCGGAAAAACCCGACCATCAAATTGCAGGTTTGTTGAATTTCCCAAAAAGTGAAATGGTGGTTAGAAAATCGTCTACTTCAACTTACCTGAGGTCCAACTAACCGTTCTGGAGTCAGATTAGTATAGTCCGCGGCGCCCGCGCCGCGCACACCTTCAATTTCCATGCGGAACAACTTACAGCCAGCGGCCTCGGAGAGCATTTTTTTCCCTTTAAACTTACTTTTAAAATTTTTTTGCTCTACCTATCCTATTTCCGCACCTCCCAAAACTCTACAACCACCGTTTTTGCATGACAAAAGGCTAGGACTAGGGGTATATGATTGGGGCTACATGAGCTAATTTTGCCGATTAAATGAACACTCATCGCCTCGCAACCAGCCCATTGCTATCAAACCCACCCCCCTTCACCTTTTCCCATGACTAATTTGCCTGTAACGATGATCATAATTGCTAGCATGTTACTTTTAACCCCCTCCTTATATAAATGTAATGACTCGAGGAGAATTTATCGAAAGCTACCTATGCTCGTCAAATATTCTTCTGAGTTATTTTCAGCAGTTGGAAGAAACAAGTAGCAGGATACTAGCATCCCGCTGAAACTCGTTCTATCCTTAGAGAAGGCACAGCTCATCTCCACAAATTTTCAACCCGCCTTTAAACAATATTTGGCTCTGGTCTACTTTTAGAGCATTACTATGCCGGCACGCCATTGTTCCAGTCCTTAGCACGGACACCGTCAAAACGTACACGACAAACATGTGAGACATTTGCCCTCCTTAACGGCCAGAAGGATGCGTGTGCTACGAAGTTTGCTTCACCTTTAGCTGTGCTAGAAAAACAAACCGGACGTCAGTGGCGGGACACCAAAGCAGCAAGATTTGAAGTCTTGTAAGTCGCGTAGCCAAAAACTGGGCTATGACTGTCCTCTTGGCGCCAATGCCCTACTACCGTTAGAAAGGTATTCCAAGAAGCCATACAATTGTCGGGCGTAAGGAGAAGAATTTACGAGATCTGCTTGTTGCATTGCTCCTATGTATACGCTATGCGGATATATTTAGGACTGAATTACTTCGATGTTTATATTCCACGTTCAGAAGAAGTCTTATTGCAGTAGAAAAGGGGCAACTTACTTTCTTGAACTTATGTGGAGAAATACAAGTGTTTACTGGCTTCCCCTAGAGGGAGAAGACTGCACTCGATTCTTAAAAACAAGGAGTTTCTTCTTCTTGAGTCTGTTATATGAAGCGATTTTGGACCTATGGATTTTAACTTACTAAACTGACTGAGATATTTACTGACTTCGACAGAGAGGAAGAGGAAGAGTTAAGTTTTATTTGCGGTTCGAAAGGCGGACATGAGGCTACTGATATACATTTACAGGCAGAGCGGATAAATTCAACACTTGTGCAAAGCATTAGTGTTAAAAGAAAAATGTGACGGCGCAGTCGATGAATGCAGTTATTCAACGTGTCGGAAAAAGTTATAGTTATCCGTGTTCCAGAGAACGAGCGGTGTATCTCATTTCAGGATACTGTAACATCACAATACTTGAAAATAAGATCCAGGAACCAGGCTAAGATAATGCAAAAACCTGCTGCGACAGTATAAAGAAGTAATTGTCCGGTTGCTTTCTTGAAGGTTCATTAAGCAGCCGGGATCTGTCGATCTTTCAGAAAAGCAGGATACGGGCGCTTAACGAAAGAGCAAACGAGGACAACAGTTGTACGTGAGCTTTTCATTAATCTTGGCGAAAAATGCTATGAAGTGTTGTCCTTTGGACGAGTAAAATGGGCATATCGTAGGGGATTCAGTACGTTAAACCCTAGCAACTGGGATCCTCAGACCATGGTTCCTTAGGAGAGGAGAAGTCGGTGGAGTCCAGAATAGTAGGACTAGTTTCTTGTGTACACAGAGGAACGAAGAATACTCAGGAGGGAGTTTGACTTGGGAGAGCTCGACCAGCCAGAAGGCCAGTCGGGTTCCAAGTGCCGGTTTGACAGCAGTCAGGCCGGAGGGCAGAGAAAGCATTTACGCATGCAGGCTTGCTATTCGTCATCGGGCCAGAAAGCAACCTTGCGGCAACTGTGATTGGCTGTTCCCAGACGCCGAGACTAGCAGTCGTGAGCTTTTGGAAGAGTTCACTTCGACGCTAGCTAGTCACCACAGGCCTTAGAAATTTGGGGTTTAAGCTCCCTCAGTCAGAAGAGACACTGTGTGCAGTGAAAAGGTAATTTTATGAAGCCGTTGGGTGTGGCGGTTGTTCCATACGGCCCTTGAATGAAACTCGAGCTGTAATTTTTGGTTTTCCGAAACTGTGCTCCGGCCACACACCGCTGACCGATATTGCCCAGAAGTAAAAACCAGAGGAACGAATAAAACTGAGTTGGAGCAGCCAGGTGAGCAGGGGTAATGAAAATTTAACCATGTGCCTATTCCAGGACGATATCAATACCGGTACACATATACTAGGTGCACAAAGGCATCGTTAGAAAGACACTATAAAACCTCTTTTAAGCATTTTCAAGACCTGTGAAGACATTATCCAAGTTCGACAGCCGTAGCGCGCTGCCAGGCTATCCTTAGCCGCGTTCCCTGAAACCAACCACATGGAAGAAGCCAAAACAAAGAGGGAGCATGTACTCTTCGAATACTACGGATTAACACTGTAGATACTGCCAATACAAGAAAACATGTGAGTCCCAGGAATTATTTGAGAAATAGAAGACAACTCGATCACTGGGACACTATGTTTATTCGCCTGACCTTTTGGCATCCGTCGCGGATTCATCATCAGAGACATAATCAAATTAGTATCAGGTATGGTATCGTATGCACGAGAATTTGCAGCATTTATAGAATACAGTAATCACTACAAACATACAGCGCCAATTCTACTTAATTGCCTTCTTGGTGGTCTGTTGAAAGACATGCGAGCTCCGACCTACTGACCTTTCATCACGCGTGGTGGAATCGGGCGTGATGATTGTTCTGTCATCTGGCCCTCCGGCACTGGCGTTGGGTAACACGGGGGCCTGTCCGTTCCCCAAGCGGAGACTTGCTTCAGCCAAATTGAGTCCCAGCACCGAATATGGATCGGGCAAATCGTTGCGCTTATTTACGGATCGGGGGCCCGTGAACCATGACTCAAGTTATTCTCGGCTCACCCGATTGTCACCTCTTGCGAAAATTTCGGCCCCATCAAATTTGAATGTGTGGCCGAGTCTCCTCAAATGAACCGCAACTTGAGAATCGGCATCATCTCGCCTCACTGTTTCCACTTGTTGGGCAATTCGCGTCTTGAAAAGCCTCCCAGTTTCTCCGAGACATTGCCACTTTCTCTGTAGATACTCAACCACTACGTGCATATCCGCAGTGTTACCTGACGGTAAGAGCACAAATAATACCAGACTGACACTTTCGGATCCACATCTATAGCCGTTGTACAAGCAGTCTCCATCATCGCGGATTAAGACATACCCACCACCACCAACAGCATTATCGCAGAGGGTAAAGTTGGTTAAATTGCGATCTTCAGGCCCGGCCCCCTTGGAGAACAGATGTCGTGGGAAGCCAAAGTGGGAGGAACAAGGTATTCTCTACAGAAGGAATTGAGAATAGGTAGTAGAAAATGGACTGTCAGATGAGTGGGCAGCTGCACGCCACAGAGGCGCATCTGAAGTAAGATGAATGCGGAAATCACCGCAGCGTCTTGAGCGGCTTTTGTGTGAGTCGGCCTTAACCGGTGATTGACCAGGCAGACGAGTATAGGCGCTCAGTACATGCGCACTCGTTGGCAGTGTTAAGCCTTCGCGCAATGATCTTCTGTGCAGAGTAAGTCAAAACAAGTTCTTCCTTCACAGACCGAAGTTCGGGTGATTAAACGATCCGAATGTAAGAGTAATAGCTACATTATGTGAATGAGATACGTACCAACCGTAGAGCTGCAAGCAGTGTCGGCGGATGTGGTTGGCATGAATAAGCCAGGTTGAAGGGATGGCTGGAGAGAGCCGGTGGTTCAGTTATACCTCAACGGCAAATCCGCATGCCGAGTTAGTATGGGTTGATTTAAGCGCATCACTAGATGCAGTGTTAATTCTAACCGATAATTTTTCATTGTGTCCACAAAGGTCACGTCAGACATTAACTTTTTTGCGCCGTTTGAGAATCCACCGCGCCCGAATAGCATACACATAGCCTGCATCGAACACGAACCTATCCCACGACACCCGCATACACGACACAGTTCCGTGATAAACTATGTACCAGTCCTGCATTCTTGCTTTTTTATTGTCGGTATGACGGTGAGAAATCATGTGTGAAACTATGCGCATCTTACGTAGGTGAGAAGCATGTCAGATGGTGTAGACTGGTTCACGTAGGACGGAGACCAAGTGGCATGCGCAGCGGATTGTTTAACTTTGTAAAACAACTCGCCCAAACTCATCCCCATACAGTTTGACTCACAAAAGCTTTTGCCCTTTAGGATAGGATAAGGAGTGTGAGAGCAACACCGGGAAATTCGTCACCGCAACACACCAGCGTATTCGTCCGACGCACGAGGTGATATAAGTCATTCCCTAGAAGGCTGTCAACTGACGCAATAACTCGGTAATTTTCCGGACTGAGGTTAAGACTGTGATATTGCTTTCTTATGTGGCTTTTTTTTCATTCTCATTAATGCAAAATTAGAGTAAGCCTTCTTGAGGTTTAATGTATGTGGAGTTGGCATTATGTTGTGTCTGGCCCGCATAGACTGGTTGATTACACTTGTCAACTACTGCGTCCATGACCACCTTTATTTAGCTCGAATTCGTCTTGTCATCAGGACATTATGGGTGTGTAAGCAGACTGCGGTTGAGGCTGTTCTACTCCTATCACGCCTTCCACCTTCTGCGACACACCACATATGAGGTCACATGATTGCAATTCTCGATGTTCCTCTGGGAAAGCAAATTACCGGTGATGTAAACTGTGCTGACGTTCAACCACTCACAGTGTCTAGCAAGTGCGGACCCACCAACGCCTGCATCCACTAGCCAGGCTGGCTTATCATCTCTCTGTAACTGAGTCAAACAGGATCTAATTGCGACCACTGCCACGCCTAGATACGTCGGATAGTGCCTCACTCAGGTGTAGACTAATGCTCGTCTGAAATTCAAATTCCTCCCACCTATTCTCCACTTCCTCTGTATCGAATGCACTATGTCCTCTACCTGGCTTCCAAGTTCTTCTCTTCTACTACTGAATGGGGACCGAAGATTGCAGCGGCAATGGTCTCCCCTTTTAACTTAAGTAACTGCAATAATGCCGCACAATTCATCCTCACGCACACTGTGGTTCATGCGGTGGGCCGCGTCAGCTGCAAACATCAAAACATCATCAAATTTCGCTAAGTTTCTATCCCTTATCTGGCTTGAGAAGACATGTTACTGTTATAATGGGTTCCCAGGCTACATTTGTGCCACCAGTCTCTTTGTGTCATTTCAGCAAGGAGAACAACGAACAAGGTCGTAACGGACAGAAAGTCGTTTATTGCCTCTTCAAAACTTTTATCACGACCTGCTATACTGAGCGTAATCTCGCAGTCTGAGTTAATAGAAAAGAGTGAATATTGACAATCCTGGTACACCTCTAAAGTGCAGTTCGTTGAGTGATAGGATGCGGTCGAGAACTCGTCTTCGTTGTATAGCAAACTCGTTTCTTATCTTTTATCTTTCGGTACTTACAATTTGGCACTGGATTTCACTTGTTTATTGTCAACTCCGTCATGCTAGAATGGCAACCACGGACTTTCGACTTCCCAATAAATTATACATAAATGAAGGAAAACTACGAATAGCAGCGAATGGAGCTGAAAGCTCAGAATCAAAAAATCGTTTCAGAAATCGCGTCTTCGTCTTCTTTACGAAGGAAAACTATTTCAATAGTCATCACAGTGATGCAAAGTACGATGGGGCTTGTGCCGGATGTAAGCATCGGTGTGTTGTAAAAAACCTCTGACTTCGATTCCACGACGATTACCTGCCTGTGTGACTACATTCCTGAAGGTATATGAACAGGTTTCAAGGCTTTCTCGTCGATAAATGCCTCGTGATGTGCGTCACAATAGTTACTTTGTGAAATATGTAGGTAAAGTATTAAGCTGATATCTGGAACTGAAGCAGAACAGCTTACTAGGCGTAGGGCTTGGTATTTGTGTCGTCGAGTTCTCTATTCATGGATTTGTTTGCTCAACCCTTGAAAAGGCAAATTCCTACGACCATCGGTTAAGTTCAGATCATCATTTTTTCGCGGCTTGTCCTCCAATAACGATTCAGACCAAAAATCGATGAAACCAGCACACACCAATTCATTGTTACCAGATTTTTGCAACATAGAATAGCTCTGAAAATATATGAGGTGGTGGTGATTTCTTATAAGGCCTTCTGGAGCCATAATGACCCCCAAACATATAACTCCTAATAATCCGATATCCTTCTGCTATGTTGGGGTTAAGCGCACCGATCGCGTTAGGGAACGTACTTCTTCCGTTATGCCTTGGAGATAACTGCCCAGCCCTATCAGCCGCCACTCGGGGCTAGGATATAGGTGAAATTACATTACAGACAAAGAAAAGTGAGACGGGAATTGCAATTTCTGGCGTATAATGCGTCATCAGTTAGACACACCCAACCCCAGGTTTCATAACCCACAACCTGTTGTTTAGAAGACAAACCATGCTTGTTTGGTATATACCCGGTCACAGTCGACTGGATAATGCTCACGGGGCTCAATGAGTAGGGACTTTGTACTTATAATCAACAGGTCGCGAATTCGATCTTGAGAAGCTGGACCACCTGGGATTGGGGTACGGTTTGCTGATGACGACTAATAAGCCGCAAATGGTCACTCTGGTTTCCCTTGTCTTTGTCGGTAATGCCATCTCGCTGCAGGTCCGAACCTTAACTAACACCGGAGAATTTTCCGTTCATGTGTTACAAATTGGGAAAACTGCAATTTCATATAACCATAAAATCTATTTTTTGAAGAAACTTTCAACATTCACAGTCACAGCTATTCCATAATCCAACCAGTACAACCGCTCCGTGTACTCTGCCTGTGAATATCCACGCTACACGAATTAATCGAAAATCCTTTATTGCTGGTTGTAAAGGCCAGCCTACTACAGAGATTAAAAGGAAAGTCACAGCTTAGGGAAATATCGCCCCATTCATCGCAAGAAGTTGCTTGTTTCATTTTTTAATAAAATCCAACCGAAACCCATCGCAGGGATTTCAATGGAATAACTGCTCAGAAATGGAAGAGAGACCAGAATTACAGTTTGGCTTTAAATTTCCGTTATCGGTAGCCTTCCCGTCGATTTCGACAATGGGCACCACGCGCTCCAACAAGCCGCAGCAAACGCTGAAGCAAGCCGCAACATACAATAAGGCGAGCTGGGCAAGCAACACGAACGCAACAGCAAGCGAGAGCAACGCAGAGAACTGGCACGAGAGAAAACAGGAGTGTAGGCAGACTGGCGCAGTATCTACCCACTCGCTCGCCACTCCCACCTCCATATCCGATGTAAAGATAAAGTCAATAAGACCGGGGATGAAGGAGGGTGTTGAGGGTTAGTGCGATAAACACTCAGCACGTGCAAACTTGACACAGCCATCTCGCTAGGTATGCTCCCGGTTGCGCGGGAGCGCCACAAAGGCCACATTAAGAGAGAGCCATTGCAGTCTGACTCTCAGTCCTCCCTCTCCTCCCACACGCACACACAAACACTCGCGTACAGTAGGAGCAGCCACGTAGGGGGCCCGAGTTTTCCCGTCAGTTGGCAGACCCTCCAAGCCACGGCTTTTAGCGCACCTTGATAGATTCAGACGCATTCAGATTTATTATAGTGAGGGAAGAAACGCGCCGAGGTTGACCTCACTCTCTCCCCCACCGCATAGTGACCGCCTAGCTTTTCGGGCACCCGCAGTGGGGCCTGAAGCCCAGTGGGAGCGCGAGCGCAGTCACCAACAGGGAATTAGAAGTAAGAGAAAGTGCCAGAGCCTTCCAGGCCGCAGGGACCGTGGTTGGCTGAGGACTGGCATTGCATGTGCATACAGACCATTGGATCTCAGAAGGGTGAGAGCAGCCCTGCATGAAGCCTGGGCCAACACCCTCCTGAGAGGGGTAACCAGTCAGTCAACGACTAAAAGGCACTACCCATGCTCCGTTGTCGGTTGGCGTCCGTGGGCGAGGCTGAAAGGAGAGAGAGAGAGAGAGAGACAGCTGGTGAACTTTGCAACGTGGGTGGGCAGAAGAGGAAAGGAGAGAAAAGGGAAAAGGATGAGGGCGATAGAGAAGTGCAAGAAACGAGATGAAAATCGACAAGATAACAAAGATAGGCAGGTGAGGGGTGAGAAAGAAGGCGAGGGAAGAGTGAAAGAGTGAGAAGATCGAAACGAACAAAGAAGAGAGAGAACAGAAACAAGTAAAACAGGAAGGTCAGGAACAAGAGCGCAGCTTATCTTTAATCGGAGGATTGTGGCAGAGTAACCAATGCGACTGCAACGACTGTGGTGTTGGCTAATAGTGTTTGTTTTTCTAATTGCAGAAGGACTAGCAGTGCTGCATAGGAAAGGGGATCACATTTCGCAAGTATAAGGTTGCTAGAGAGCTGGTGCAGGTAAGGTTTGGTAGGGAGTATCAGTGAAGGTAAGGCTTTTTATTGGCAGTTCACGATACAGCACGACAAGGCAGCTTAGTTAGTTGAAACCCCTGCGTTGATTAGCCGGTTGCTGCCAGCTGGCTCTGCCGGTCTTCGGATTACTGTGGGCCGCAAGCCGTGCACAGCCACCACGTAATCGCCCCCCCCCCCTGACCCAGGCAGCAAAAGTTGCACCCTCGAGTTAAGTTGGCGTGCGAACAGCGATTGGCATGTACTATTATCCGGACAATCTCACGACGAACGCAGCATGGAAATCGATCAGTTCTACCCCTAAGAATTACGGTAGTAGAGTAAGCCTGACTGGCGAGAGCGACGATCACCTCCCTGCCCTCTGCGCACCGGGGCCGTGCCGGCTTTTTAGGCGTAGATTCGCAAGTTAGCGACATTAGAGGCGCGAATTGTGGGGAGGGTGATTACTGACAAATTAATGCACCACAGTGGTGACTGTGATAGGCGTGATGCGAGTGCAATGATATGAACGAGGCAGGGCTGAAGGTGCAAATGAATGCACTGCAGGTCCTAGAGAAGACTGCGAGTAAGGACGAATAAACCTGAGTGGAGCTGGGACTGAGCTGCTAGTCACGTTAGAGGATTCTAATGCTAGTGAGGCTGGTATAAGAAACCATGCTTACTGGTAGTACTAGCAAGTAATAGTAGCAGTGGTGCAAAAAACATCGCACATAAGGACAGTAAGGCAAATTAAGGGGCAATTTCGGCTTATCTGAGGGCAACTTACCTGGGTGTCCAGGCAAACTGGACGCTGCAATCATGAAGTGAAGCGACTAGTGAGTGGGGTTAGGGCTGGTGGTGGGGGTGTTTGAAGTGCCGGATGTATCGACATCCCGATCAATGCCGCTGTCGTGAATGCGCATGTGACCTAGTAGGCCTATGCGATGAGCGAATGATCGGGGGCAGTGTGGGCAGTGAAGGTGGTGGTCTCGTCTGTATGTTGGTGCTCCAGGCACTAGTTCACCAGTCTCTGTGCGATGGATTTGCAAGTGACCAACTAGGCCGATGCGTGAGGTGTATGTGCGATTGCAGTGAGGGCATATCAGGCCCTCAGAGCTGGTAGGAGATTCAGATGTGGGGATGCGAGTTGTGGCAGGCGGTGATGCGGAGGAAGTTGCGAGTGGGTTGGAGTCGGTGGATGAGGGCAACGAGGCATCTCTCGCGTCGATTATTGCCGTCAAGGTGGAGGGTGGAGTAGGGTCTGGTGGAGTGTTTGGTGCAGTAGACGTGGATGCTGTCGTAGGAGGGTTGCATGCCTTCCGGAGTTGACCGACCAAGCCAATGCGTGCACGGAAGGTGCGTTGACATTGCGGACACGTTGGAAGGGGTTGGGTGGTGGCAGCGTGCGTCCGTGTGTTGTGAGACTTGCGTGCCGTCCATTTTGCCTTGGTGGCGGTGATTTGACTGGCTTCGTAGATTGCGGCACCCGTTTTGACCGCTCTGCGCCACGCGGTTCGGTCCAGGGCAAGCTCCTCCCAATTCAACGTGTTGAGTTGGAGACGCTTCAAGGAGTGTCCTTGTAGCGTCTCGTCTGTCCTCCTTTTCGACGAGTGTCAACGGCTACATCGCCATAGAACAGTCGCTTGGGTAGCCGTTCATCGTTCATACGTACCACGTGACCGCTCCAGCGCAGTTTTATCTGCCTGAGCATGGCCTGAATGCTGAGAACTTCCATTCTCTCCAGGATTTCTGTGTCCGGAATCCTCTCCTACCACTTCGCCTTCAATATGCGGCGTAGGTAGCTGCTATGAAAGTGGTTCAGCTTCCACTCCGTCGAAGTCTCTTCTCCGTACAAGAGTGTTGACAGCACAACAGCCTTGTACATCTTCTATTTCTTTGACAATTGACGACCATGACGGTTCCATACGGAGGTTTGGAGCTGACCGAAGGCTTGGCTAGCTTTGGAGATTCTGCGGGCAACCTCGTCGTCTATTTTAGTGTTGCAGGAAAGCGTACTGCCGAGGTAATTGAAGTTGTCCACGTTCTGCAGTTCGGCTCCGTTGACCTTGATGCGTGCGGTGTTGAAGTCAACACCTGGCTGCGGTTGATGCATAACCACCGTCTTGTCCATGTTGATGGTGAGGCCAAAATTGGCGCAACCTGCTGCAAAGAGGTCCATGCTCCTTTGCATGTACGCTTCGGTGGTGGTGTTGAGAGCGCAGTCGTCCGCAAACAGCAGATCATGGACTGTGGTTGTGGAGCCGCGCGTGGGGACCTGCATCCGACGAATTTTGAGGACGTTTCCGTCCGTTCTGTAGTTGATGGGGATTCCGGGACGCTCGTCAAGGTAGGCGTCAAGCAGAAAAGCAGAGAACATAAGACTGAAGAGGGTGGGCGCGAGGACACAACCCTGCTTCACTCCATTGGACACTGCGAAGGCTTTAGACAGCGTCCCGTAGTCCATGACGCGCACCATCATCCCATCATGGAGTTGTCGAACCATGTGGGTGAAGTGTTCCGGACAGCCAAACTTCTGCATAACCTTCCAAAGTCCGGGCTGGTTCACGGTGTCGAAGGCTTTTGTCAGATCTACGAACGTAGTGTAGAGGTGGGTCCGCATCTCTTGACATTTCTCCTGCAACTGACGCGCGGCAAATATCATATCAGTGGTGCCGCGGTAACGTCGAAAACCACATTGACTTTCAGGCAGAAGCCCTTGTTTCAGGTGGCTATTCAGACGATTGGGGAGAATGCGTGCGGCAATATTCAGCAGTGAGAAGCCGCGGTAATTGTCACGGACCTGGCAATTCCCCTTACGCTTGTAGAGGTGGACGATGGTGGCATCCTTGAAATCCTGGGTGACTTGGGCCTGTCGCCACATCTCTTGGAACAGTGTGGTGAGGTGAATTATGAGTTGGTGACCACCATATTTATAAATTTCCACCGGGATCCCGTCGGACCCGGGCGCCTTCCCGCTGGACAGCTGCTGCGCAGCCTTGATGATCTCCTCAGGGGTGGGTGGAAGGTTGAGATCAGCATTTATTTCGACTTGCGGCAACCGTTCAATGGCAGCCTCAAAGGTGGTGGAGGGCCGGCTGAGTACACTTTTGAAGTGCTCGGCCCAGCGGCTCAGAAGTTGGGCCTTCTCAGTGATGAGGGTGGTACCGTCCGCGCTGAGAAGCGGGGCTGTGCCTCTCACTACGAAGCCGTAGACTTCTTTGAGCGCAGCGAAGAAATTCTTCCATTCATTGCGATCCGCATAGCCTTGAATTTCCGCACCCTTACGAACCATATAAGCGTCCTGCATTTCCCGCAGCCGCTGCTGTACAAGACGGCGACTTTGGTAGTAGGCTGCTTTTGTGGCATCGGTAGGGTGAGCGAAATATTCGTTGCGGAGGCGATTCTTCTCAGAGATGAATGTACTGATGGCTGCATCGTTTTCGTCGACCCAGTCTTGGTGTGGGCGGGGCGCGGGCCCAAGGATGCGTTTGGCAGTGGATTGAACAGCGTCCTGTAGTTGACACCATTGGGTCTCCACCGAGGTGTGCTCTTCTGCGATTGGGAGGTTATCGAGCTGGTGGGTCAACTCGTTGCTGAAACGCAACAGATCAGTATTCAACTTACCTGGGGGTCACTTACCTTGAGGTCTCCTGCGTAGTTGGAGATGGATCCGCATCGTGGAGATGATGAGACTATGATCGGTATCACCATCGGTACCCGGCATTGCCTTTGTCCCCAACACGTCCTGCTGGTCGCGTCGCCGCACGAAGGTATAA
The DNA here is from genome assembly GCA_036362985.1 of Ligula intestinalis. NCBI lineage: Eukaryota > Metazoa > Platyhelminthes > Cestoda > Diphyllobothriidea > Diphyllobothriidae > Ligula > Ligula intestinalis. The sequence continues at coordinate 9,832,016 of JAYGXS010000002.1, read as the reverse complement.
TCCAGAAGATGCCACTGACGAGACCTGGGATGCATCCAGGTCGCCTTGTGCTGCAGCGGTTGGTTGAAGTAGGCGTTGGTCAGTATGAGACGGTGCACCGCGCAGGTTCGAAGGAGGAGGAGTAGGCCGCCCACAAGGGTTTTTTGACTCAAGACAATGTGGAGGGCGAACACCCCACAGTCAGAACCATAGAGGCATACTTCTCAACAGAACGCAGGCCCGTACTTTAAGGTTGGATCGATTGTCACAAAAGGGAATCAGAATCGGTGCACATAGCCATTAGGTTGAGATGCGGCTGTCTGGTGACCGAGATAGACTAAAATGAGCCGGCAAAAGTAGCTTATGTTGTCCGCTTCATATACCCCTAGTCCCAGCATTTTGTCCTTCAAAAACGGTGGTTATAGATTTAGGGGTGTGTGGAAACAGGATAGACAGAGAAGGAAATTTTTAGAAATGAGCGCAAAGTGAAAAAAATTTAGTCAAAGTTGTTTCCCGCAGCCGCTGGGAGTAAGTTGTTCCACATGTGACTTGAAGGTGAGCGGGGCACTTCGCGCCGCAGACTTTACTAATATTACCCAAGAATGGTAAGTTGGACCTCAGGTAAGTTAATGTAGCTGACCTCCTAACCACCATTTCAATTTTTCGGGAATTTCAAGAAACCTGCAATTTGATAATCGGGTTTTCCGCAATACGTCAAACGACAGTAGAAATTAGGAAAATCTACAGATAAAACTCAACAATACTTTTAAATACAGTAAAATTAAAATGCATTTAGTAGTTATAAAGGTATAGTCCACTGCACGCCCTAATCCTCCACCCATAAAACCCTATCAACAGTGTTTTTGTTGGACAAATGCTGGGAGTAGGGATACATGAGAGGAACTGCGTAAGCTATTGTTGCCAATGAACCATTACCATCCTCGTCATTTTTTGCCGTTGTGACGTCTGCGATGCATTGCTAATTCACAGCGCTGCTAATTCTCTGCACTTGCGAGGTTCTTTATTCCAAAAAATGGAAGTAAAAGAAATTAATCTAAAACCCTACCAGGCGTTACTAAGACTACTCGAGGTTAAGGAAAACCATCTGATTTTAGGGGCATAATGTTGGAGGCTCGCTCCGCTTTTTGCACTAAAACTTTGAAATTTGCGGGCCTATGGAATTGAGCCGCCATTTTAACTTCCCTCCATCGGTTGGTCTATTATGTCCATTATAAATCTAATTTGCCCTCTACGTTTTTTTGAGGCTCTGCAATAATTAGCGCACGATGCTACCACTGTTTTGAAGGAGGCCCAATTTATCCCAAATTTTGCGACATTCAAGGAAATTTCTCCACAATGGTGACAATTGCAGTTTTTGGCTCGCATTCATCGCTTGTGATTTCCCGGTGGTCTGTGATTTCTGTGCCTACGTTTATTCATGGTGAATGAAGGACCTTTTCTGCTGAAAATTTTCTCATTATATTTTCAAAGTAGAACGTATCTTTCTCTTTCTCGACGTATGCATTTTTGCTAACCACCTAGTCTAATGTGCACCTCTCAATAGTGCCCGTTTACAACGCCAATGCGCATATCTGGCGAACTGCTGACCTTGAATTTAGATTGAAAAGCCTAAGAAACGTATAAGAATGTAAATCTCCTAGTGATTGCTAAAAAAATATTTACGAAGCTTCTTATACGCCTGATCTGTAAGCTGGACTCCGTCATTTAGTCCATAATGGAGGAGGTACTTAACATTTTCTGCGCGGCTGCGCTATCATCACAGTAACCCTACCGCAGTGGATAGGCGAGGAGAATTCAACAATGTGTAAATGTGAAAAACTCTAGGCGTTTGGCGGGATTTGAACCCGCGCATCAGAGAAAGCCTTTGCCGGAGGCTAACGCTCTACCGCTAAGCTACAAACGCCCGCTTCACACCATGAGTTTAATCACACTTGGATCGATATTACCCGCTCAACTTTTCGCTCATATGGAATCCACCAATACGGGAGAAAGTTGACTGCCCAAGCAGGATTTCCTAAGCAATCATCTAGAATCCACCAGAAGGACTGCTAGGCAAATCTGCCAAACCAACTTAATAATGTGTAAATGAATTTGCGGAACACTCCCATTGTAAATATCAGCAGATAAATTGGCTGTAGAGCGAAATTAGCTTGTAGCTAAGTGGTACAAATTCTAAAATCATAGCAGCCTAATAGCGGGAGTTGCCATCAGCTCTGTTTCGCCTGCAGCCAACGCTTACCAGGGCTACGCAGGTGCATTAACAGTCAGATAACTTTGTTGTGCACTTCACTGGCGTCTGATTCACTTAACATGGCCTACGCTTAATCCTCCATTTCTCTCTCTCTCTCTCACACCTAAAGTGCTTTAGCCCCATTGTCATGGCATTTTGTTTTCCAGCCAGCTGCAGCAATAATATGCACACTCTAAAATTGCCCATGTGTGAACTGCTAATACTCTTCTCCCCAAAACATCGATTTGTCTGCCGCTGGTTATACTGGACAAACGAAAAAGCTTTCAGGTTGACCATTTCGATCGTACCGCAGGCAGCCGCTTTAACATATCATGGTAAAATTACTGAGTATACTAAGTGGCTTTAAAGCCCTTCTGGCCCTCAGAAATGATTTTTCTTCTCGAATTTCTTATTAATTATAACATAGGGGTAACCTATAAATGCTGTTTACTCAGTGGTAAGAAGACGTTAAACGGTCGGTACAGAAATCACTCGTTCCGGTGTGTTGTGCTTCGGGACTCGCTGCCGTTACCCGCCAGCCACCGTTAAACGTCTAGCAAAGTACAGACAGAAATGCATTTCCGACAAAAACGAGGGAGACTATAATGGTAATTTCTGGCTTATTCACCGTCATTAGTCAGCTATATCGACCCCAGGGGTGGCTACCCCCAGGGTTCGAAACCACAACCTTGCTAGTTAGAAGTTAAAAGCTCCGTACCGATCGGTGAGCACCTATTTACCACTGTGGATATTCCCAATCGAAATCGACAAGGCAACGAGGCCGCAGCTCAAGGATTAGAGCAATGAAATCCTAACTTAAAAGACGGCAGGTTCGAACCTCGGGGTGGCTACCCCTGGGGCTGGGTATGGCTGACCGATGACGGCTAATACGCCAGAAACGGTCATTTTGGTCTCCCTTGTGTTTGCAGGAAATGTATATCCACCTATTCTGTTTGCTGTTTTGTCGTCTCTCTACCCCACGTAATTTCAAACTGTAATATTGAGCTTCTATTGAAGTCAACAAGCTTGATGTGGTCTACACACAAGTTAACCACCTAGTATGTTATCGCTGTGGGTAGTAGAGTCTGGGAAGACATTGCAGTAGTGCCTGCGCAAAGTCTACTGTCACTTGAAACGATGGTAGGAAGCGTTTCTGGCTGCATTAGAGAAAGCGGCTTACTCCCGATTCCTGCTTGGCCATTTTGACTTTGGTCTTCTCACCGGTTCAAGCGGGGAGAGGGTTAGAGTGAGGTAGACAGTTGCGCTTCTATTTTACCTGAATCTCTTCTCTGTCTCCAGTCATCGTTCCTGCTCTTGAGCACATGGCTGACTTCATCGAAATCGATGGTCGATGGTCACAATTGCTATGGGTAAAACGTTAGACGGGATACGGTAATCTTCAAAGTCGCTACTGATGGTTACCGCTCGGATGCTCGTGGACTCTGAAGTGTGGTAGGACCCAGCTCTGTGATGTTGCCTTGACTTCCACTGTCTTCTCCTGTTGTCCCGGATGACCCTTCCTATCTCTCCGCTATATTATTCTTCCCATGACAATAAGCGTCCCGAACCCTCAATAGCAGGATCCCATCAATCTGCATCACGTTATAACTTGCTACCCATTAAGGCAGTTTTTTCTCCTACATTTTTAGAAATCGGTGGCTCGCTGAAATCATCCACCGGTGTAGGAGTTTTTTTAATGCCCAGGTAATTATTTTATAAGAGTTCGTTGTTAATCTGAACCATTTTTATTTTCTTATTCTCATGATAGCACTAAGTTTGTAATGAAAGGGCCCCTTGGACCTTTAACATACAATTTATTTATTTATATTTATGTCTAAGCACGGAATATGGTGCTAAGACTCAATTTGGCCAAAGCAAATCGCCAGGTGGGGAACGGGCAGGCCACCACGTCACCCTACGCCTGACGTAGCGAATCAGCACTCACAACAAACAGTTATTGATTTTTTTCACATGTTAACTGCCTTATACGACAAAACTCCTGTGTGAACACTACCAGTATCTGTTACTGCGCTGCTATTATGTCTTTGATGATGAATCCGCGACGGATATCGAACCGTCAGGCGAATAAAGATATTGTCCTAGCGATCGAGTCGTCTTCTTCTCAATTACTTCCTGATACTCGCACGTTCACTTGTACTGGCAATACGTCGATTAGTTCATATGGTAGAACATAATCAAAATTTCGATAAGCAGGCCTTTTTCGTTTACAAGTAGTAAATCGCGGCAAGCTCCTTTGATATGGAGTAGGCAGTGTCTCTGTTCTGCTACTGAAATAATCTGACATTTATTTAACTTTTGGCTGTATGAAACGATGAAAACTTAAACATATTTTCAGAGGGGTTCGCTTTTCGAAATCCTTAATTTGTTTCATGAACGTTCATATAGGTGTGTTGCGCACACGCCTTACCTAAGAACGTCAGTGTGAATTCATAACTGCAATGTTTTTAAAATTCTCAATAAATCGGGTAAGTCTTTACTTATAAATAACAATAAAGTTCAAAATTTGCAGGTATAAAAGCCATTCGAACTCTTAAATTTCGAGGGCAGAGGCCAAAGTCCATGGCTCCTTGCCTTTTCTAGTTGTTAAGGCAGTCAAGTTAAGCGAACGAACGTTTTCGATTAATTCATCCTCAGGCAATACAGAAATATAAGAGAGGGTAGAGTTAACAACAGTTTTAGGCAAACCAATTAGCATTAATAAGGGGAAGAGAGGTGTAAAAGGATCAAGGGGGATCAAGGGGATCAGATTCTAGTCTTAATTGGGGACAGAAAAATGGGGGTGGGGGGAGAGGGGAAGGGGAAGGAGTCAGACAATTAGTCAATGTCATCCAGTGGTCCTCATCTCGAGTTTTGTTGGGTTGTGAGAGGACACAAGGTGTCAACATCTTGAGACTGTGTCGGTGACCTTTGGATGCTTGATGCCGCTGTCTCATCATTGTTTCGCGGCGTATTAAGAGGCGTGAGGGCAGATTTTGAAAAGGCTTTTGGCCACGATGGTAAAACGATGTTATCCCTAGATGTCGCGTTACTGTTTACCAACATTCTCCTCACAGAAACCATAGAGATTGACGAGATTGACGAGATTGACGAGATTGTTAAAAAAGAGTTCCCGATCGGCATGCCGATCGGAGACATGAAGCAATTACTCTTAAGCTGCACTTTAAACGCGCAATTCAGCTTAAATGGCCAATTTTACCGCCAAATCGATGAGGTAGCAATGGGATCATCGCTTGGACCTCTTTTAACGGATACTTTCGTGGGCAAAATGGAGAGCAACAAACTTGCTCCTATTATAAAAGACCTTCCAGCCTATGCTCGCTATGTGGATGATATATTTATAATAGCAGACAAAAGACTTGAGCTTGACACATTCTTAGATAAAGTTAATTAGGTGCACTCAGCGTTAACCTTCACTTTGAAACAAAGAGGACAGACAGTGCCTCCCCTTTCTAGACGTCCTCCTTAGTGGAAGATCTGATGGATCAATAATAAGAAGTGTGTTTCGTAAGAAGACCTGGACAGGGCAATACACGAACTTCTACAGTTGTGTGCCACTAAGTCAGAAACGAGGCCTAGTCCGCTGCCTCACGAACCGAGCT
>JAYGXS010000002.1:9790972-9822928 GCA_036362985.1 Ligula intestinalis | reverse complement strand
ATACATACATACATACATACATACATACATACATACATACAAATATGCGAATTCACTTACTCTACAGTTTTACAGAAAAAGAAATTTATTTCAAAGCACTGAATTACAACTAAATATAAGGATGCATAGCAGAGAGGGTAGAAGAAAAGGATAAGATAAAAAAGAACATTATAACAAGTGCTAAAGCGAGCACACTTTGACTACCCATTCGCATTAAGTACCAAAAACAGTAAGGATAGCTTGTATGGCCACCTCAACAGGACAGGGGTATAGGAACCGCCCAAAATGCCTGTGGCTTTGTGCCATTTATATAGGGAGGTGGTAAAAGGTAACATGAGGGCAATTATGTTCATAATTATAGGCCAATTAGTCATGGGAATAGGATTCATAGAATTCGGTTGGTTACGAGGCAGTGAGGTTTGTTGAAGCCGGTCAGGGGGAAGTGTAGAAGGGGGAGAAAGCACGGAAGGATGCATATAATTGCGTAACCCATGTTTTGTACAGACCTCCGGTTATGCAACCGTTGACCATGCCAAGCTCGGAGCTAGCAGGAGGTTCTTTTGCGCGCACAAGAGTTACGGCGCGGGAATATTTATCCTTCCTGAACATTACCAGAAAGCAACTTATTTTACGTGAGCGGGGCGTTCCTATTCCCCTGTCCTGTCTAGGCAGCCATACTTACCGAAAAACTCTGTCAGATAGGCAAACAGCCAATTTGTCTGTAGGGACAGTGTTCTTGATCTTCGTTAATCGTAGATCAGCATGGATGGTGTTGAGTAAGTTCTGGAAATGCTGCAGTCTGCTTTACCAGGTGGTGCGAAGCGTGCCTCAACATAATGGCTGCAAAAAACTCCTGTTCATGTTGGCTGAAGATAGTCATTTCTAGTAACCACAGGCCCAGTTTAACCAGCAGCCCCATAAATATCACTGGTTCTGTTATTGCCACATACTGTTCACGATTGCCAGAACTGTGAATAGTAAACAATTACATCTTTTGCTCAACCATTCATTTTTTTTGTCCGAGGAAGCGAAGAAAATGGGCGAGCTGCTGAAACTTCTATCTCTTACGTTTGTTAGTTTTCGGGTGACGCTAATTTTTACCATAGGTTGTCATTTTTGCATGTAGCCTTAGCCATGGTTTCCATTATATCTGTATTGCCGTCATCGTCTGAAGATAATTGTGTCATTTGATCGTGGTGCAAACGTCTCCGTATCAGGCCGACGCCGCGATTGTCACCAAGTAGGCTCCAACTAACATTCGACAATCCACCCAAATAATATCTTCCGCTTCGAACAGATTTTTAACATATATAATGTGCCAATACAAGCGAACATAATATAACATATAACATAACACATAAAATGGTCTATACGGTGAACTTTTTGGCCTCTTGCTCATGATTTATGCCAAATCTATCCGATGCCAGATCACATATACTATTTTTTTACAGAAAAGGTCAAGTTTCTCTCTCAGAAAACAGGTACCATCTCCGTGATCATGCCTTCTAGTCAGACTTTGTTTTATTATACCAGAAATGTCCAGGGGGCAGTATTGAAACGCAAGATTAAGTGCATGAATGATTTTAGAAAATTGCCCATGTGCACTAAATTCGAAGCAGGAGGAATAACATCAACCTTTACTTAGTGCATACATCAAGAGTTCACCTGAACCTACACTCAAGCACGTTCAGGCTGCTCATGCCTTTCGGACATGTCTTCGGTTATGCTTATGATCGTTTCAATGACGTAAATCGGTTCATAATGAATGTAATTTCATACGTGTGCTCTTGTTTGTCTTTCTGTTCCTGTTATCGTTGTATTGCGAAGTTTTAAGGTCGGATCACATCTTGAGATGTTGGCGGATTTCAAGAATTTCACTTGAGCCAATTGTAAAGGACTGACGGGATCGATGGGGTTGGATGGCCGCGATTATCTCCTTACAATACAGTGGTTAGCTGTATATGTATAATTTGCCTCAGATCCATCATATTCTGGTCAAGTCTACCGTCAGGAGAACAGGGTCTCCGCTGGGTTTAACTCAATTTGTGGCAAATGGTTTTTTTAGAACGAAACTCAACAGGCGCTTATCGCAAGTCACCCATGACCTCTAATCTTACGACTATTTTGAAACTTACAAAGCTGCACGTTCTTGTCAAAGGGATCAGCACCTCATATACCTCATTTCCAGCTTTTTGTCCTACGGAAACAGTGGTTGTAGGGATTCTTGGGGCCGGGAAATAGGACAGACAGTGAAGAAAATCTATAGACGTAAGTGTCAAATGGATAAATACAGTTGAATTTGTTTCCCATTGGAAGTAAATTGTTCCGCTTGTAAATTTACGATGTGCGCGGTGCTTCGCGCCACAAACTATACTAATCTCACTCCAGAACGGTAAGTTGGACCTCAGATAAGTTGAAATAGGCGACCTCTTAACCACCATTTTTAATATTTTTCAGGAATTTCAAGAAACCTACAGTTTAATGATCGAGTTTTCCGCAATAAGTAAAAAGATAATACAAATTAGGAAAATCTACTAATATAAATCAACAGCATTTCTAAATACAATAGAATAAAAATGCATATAGCAATTATCCAAGTATATTCCACTGCCTATCCTAATTCACTACCAATAAACCCCCTATGACTACGGTTTTCTTAGGACAAAATGCTGGAACTAGGGTAGATGAGGTGCACAAATTAAACTACTGTTGCCACGGGCTTAAAGATATCATGCAATTATCCTCGATAAGTAATCTGCACTGTCCAAAACGGATAAAAAGTGCGCAATGGAGAAGGCACTGTTATGAGGGAAAAAGGAGACGTTCTGCGAGGGATAATAAGCCCTACGGAAGTGAATGAAAACGCAACGACATTTGTGCCAACTGCGACCACCGGCGATGAATGCAAAAGATGCCAATTATGGTTACTATGCGGATGATGTGACAACTGCCTTTCACGAATGTAGTGGGGCTTTTTGTGACGAGCAGCCAAATCTACGAGCATTTCAGATAATGAGCGAACCACTAAAAGAACAGAAATGTTTCAAATGATGAGGTTCTGCTCAGTTAACGAGTTGTCGCTGAGACTTGCGCCCAAGGCCCCTGTTCCTCTGTCACCTACAGCCAAAATGATGCAGGTTGATTGCCTACCTTTCGCAAGACGAACGTTTCGCATGACGGGCTCGGTGCCGGAACGAATGTAACCCGTAAGCTAAGGTTCCACTGATTATAGTTCATTGTTTTGTTTTCACTTACCTCGCCTGTCATTCTGTTGTGGTGAGTACTTTTATGAATTCAAAACGTTATGTTAATAAAATTAATATTTTAGCCACCTCTCGCATTCTCCTTATTAGCTGCCACCTGTTACCCAAAGCAAAATGGATATACTACAGAAAACTCACAATCATTTCCGCCCCTAACCTATCAAGCACACGAAATATTTTGGGTATATTAACACTATCTATGCCTCCACTTCTGCATGCGTCTCTCCCGGCTGGGCTGCTTCTTGGCCTGTAGACTATTTCACTTCCCGCACTCAATTCCTTCAGTGCGGCAAGCGAACGTCCTCGTTCCTTCCCAACAGCTGTGGAGTTCTCCAAGGGTTTATATTATATCCTCACCACCTCTCCCTCCACACTGACAACCTACGATCACCAAATGAATGATTGTTTGTTTGTTAAATATGCTGATGATATGGTTGTTGGCCATCCTCTCCAAAGTCAGATGCATACTCGAGTACTGAAGGATGGCGTATACCATGTCACAGCGTGGTCGTCAGTAAATGGCCCTCTACTTAACGAGCGGAAGTGTGTTTTTCGACTGTGATTCCCTCCCAGTCCTGAAACCATTGACATTCTGCCCAAGGAGGTACCCTCTTTCCGGTACCTTTGTGTTACTCTGGCATCTAACCATTAATTTTCTCTTCATATTGAAGGCTTTTTTAGTACAAGGAGTAAACTTTGATATCATATCTGCCGCTTGCCTTCATATCACACACCACAAGCCCTTATCTGCCGATTTATAGATGCCTGCATTCTTCTCCCATTCTTTAAAGCTCTCCAGTTATCTTTCCAGCCTTACTTAAAGAAGACCTAGTCATTTTTAGACGTATCTTTCGAATGCTCTCTTCAGCCGCCGGTGTTTCCTATGCCTTTTTAACTGACATTAAAATACAGCGACTTTTTTAAAAGGTCAAGCAATTTGCTAATCGCATCCTTAGTGAGGGCGCTCATACTCTCCAGCCTGAACTGACGGTTACGAAGTCTACCCGTACTATGCACCGAAGCTTTTGTCATATGTCTTGCCCTAAATCGGCATATCAGCACTCTATGCTTCATTCCTAGAACGCAGCCTCACGTGTGGAGAAACGGAAATTAAGAAGCTGAAAGTCGACCTTTTTCGATAACAGATGTGGATACCATGTAAACCTTAACTCAGACTATTCTTTGAAATTTTATTTTGTTTTACCTTATTCCTTGCTCTCCGTGAATGGAGCCATTTTTGCTGAAAGTTTTGAATGTTACCTTCAAAATAAAGCATTATTTTCTCTCTCTCTCTCTCTCGTTAGACTACTCGAAATTTTGGACTTAATTTTTCTTACTCCGGTAACCCTGAGGAGTCTAATTCCGGAATTTCAGGGAAGTAAAAAAATTTTTTATAAAGCGCGCTTTGGTAGTGCTGCCTTAGTGTATTCTAGTGTATGGCACGAACGGACACGAGCATTTCAACATGCACAAATGCACTGTTTGTTTTTCTGTATTTGTGTGGGAAATAGTGATAATATTTTCTTTGAATCAATTAATCAATTATTTGTTTATTGGTAACGTAAAAATTTGCGCTTTTTTAATTTTTCAATTGTTCTACCTTCACAGCCTGTTCACCGTGACTTCATTAAATGCCACAATATCCTCATAGAAAGCGCATAATTTGTAGCACAAACCCTTAATTGCGCCTCCAAACGATTTTCCAATTTCATATTTTTTCACCTTTATTTTTCGCTCTTTGGTACTGATTTTATTTTGGGTTTTTTGCTTACATGTTATCTGAGAGGACGTTTTCGTTTTACACAAGTGTACTTGTGAATTTTCTTTCTCGAAGTGGCCTCTCAATAAATTTATTCTGTTAATCCTTGTGAAGGAGAACGTGAAAGATCAACCGGCACTGGATCCAATGAAGATTCTTTAGTTCTGAAGGCTAAATTTATTCTTTTTCCTATCTTAGCACACAGGAGTCTAAATCGTCGGTTTTGATGCAGAATATCTGTGTTCGTTAGTTGTTCGTGCGATCCAAGCTTATAGATATCGTATTTTGTCAGGCTACTTACCCCCTTTTTTCATCGACGATACTCTTTTCTAAAATGCAGATGACAGCTACAACTGGCCATTTTAATTGATAGCCGTCGGGTGCGCCTTGCAATCTCAAATGAGACATTAAACCCTCCTTCGTTAGAAAGAAGCCTTTTAATTCGCAGCCAGTTATTGGCTAAACCATTTGGACAGAAGCTTTCTAGAAAAAGCTCAACGGACGTTTCTCACAAGTCATCCACGACCCCCTAATTTTATGATGACTTACATACCACAGGTTTTTTGTCAAAGGGCTTGAAGATATCATGAAATAATCCTCGATAAATAATCTGCACTACCCAAAACGACAAAGTTTGCAATTGAGAAGGCAGTAATATGAGCGAAAATGTGGCGTTCTGGGAGAGGCAACACGTCTTTGGGAAATTAATGAAAACGCAACAATAATTGCGGTGATGAATGGAGAGGATGCCAATTACGGTTGCTATGTCAGTGATGTGACAACTGCCGTTTACAAATGCCGTGGAGCTTCGAATAACGAGCAGCCCCATCTAGCAGCATTTCATATAATGCGCGGGCAACCAGCAGAAGAAAATCTGTTTCGATTGACGAGCTTCTATTGAGTTAGCGAGTTGTCGGTGCGTGTGTGGGCCGTTGAGTCTTGCGCCCAGGGCCCTGATTCCTCGGTCGCCTAAAGCCAAACTGATCCAGTTTAGTTGCCTACCTTTCGCAAGACGAGGGTTTGCTATGACGAGCTCAGTGCCGGGATGAAGTAAGCTCCTCACCAAGGTTCTACTGATTACAGTCTATTCCTTTTGCTTTCACTACCCTCATCTGTCAGTCTCCAGTGGTGGGTAGGAGTATTAATCCAAAACTTTAGTTGAACAAAATTTCAATTAAAGCAATCGCACCCATCCTTTTTAACAGCGGCAACAGTAGTGTATGTAGTGCGTCTCATATATCTCTAGTCTAAGTATTTTGTTATGAAAGCGGTGGTTGTAGGGGTTTTATGTGTGGGGAATTAGGATAACCCACAGAGTATACTTGGATACATGCTATATGCATCTTTAGTTTATTGTGGTTAGAAATTTTGTTGATTTATATCTGTAGATTGTCCTAATCTGTATTATCGTTCAACGTATTGCTGAAAAACCGAGCTATCAAATTGCAGGTTTCTTTAAATTTCTTAAAAAAATAGAAATGGTGGTCAGGATGTCACCTATTCCAACTTAACTGATGTCCAACTTACCCTTCTGGAATCTGATTAGTCTAGGTCGCTGCGCACACCTTCAAATTTCATGCGGAATAACTTCCACAGGAAGCAAATTTGACTTAATTTTTTTCACGTCGCACTTACTTCTACAAATATCCCTCTTTGTCTATCCTATTTTTCCACTTCTTAAAACCCTATAACCACCGTTTTCGTAGGACAAAATCTTGGGACTAGGGTATGCGAGGTGCACTACTTAAACTACTTTTAGCTTAGCCACCTTCATCTGTTGCGGACAGCAAATAGGATATACGGCAGAAAAGTGGCAACCATTCACGCCCCTAACCTATCAAGCACACGAAATATTTAGGGTATATTCACCTTCTCTATGCTCCCACTTACTTATTGCTGAATATAAGCTGGGACTTGAATTAACTCACTAGGGCATCTCTTAGCAGTGTAAGTCCGGAACTTCAGGGCAATAAAATTCCTGATAGTGCTTTCATTTTCTCAACAGTGATACGTGCGTGTAGTCTAGTATATAGGAATGGTCATATGTAGCATGTAGAGATGGGCTGTTTAAATTATTGTGTCAGTAAGCCAAAGTAAGGCTGTGTTTTCAAAAAATTATTTTGCCATTTGGATATTTGGCTAAATTAATGATGTTCTATTCCATCAGCATAGCTATAAATTATTTATTTCTTAGTTATCAGAAGGATTGGAATATTTTCATTTTCATTCATTCATTCCTTTTCTTTTATATATGGCTTGTGGTTTTTCCAGCTCCACAGCCGTCCAAATTATCTAACTTGCGAGTTGGCAAGCAGTCATTCTTTTTCAGTCAAACTTCATCAAATGGCACAATGGCAAAAAGTGAATAATTTGTGGCAAAACTCCTTAATTACGTTTCAAGACAATTCCCGAATTCACGTTTTTGCACTTTTTTCTTCCTTTTAGGTACTACTTTTTATGCTGTTTTTAAAGCCAATATTTTATCTCAGGAGAAATTTCCGTTTTCCTAACTTGCACTTCTAAATTTTCCTTCTCAAAGGGGTTTAAGAACCAAGTTCTTGCATCAATCCATCCGAAGGAAAGCAGTAGAATTCAACCGGAACTGAATTCATGGAGAATTCCATAGCTGTGAAGGCTTAATTTATTCTGTTTCCTATTTTATGACAACTAAACTCTAAATCGTCAGTTAAGATTCAGAATGCCTGTGTTCTTTAGGTGGTCGTGCGATCCAAACCTGAAGATAGCCTTTTTTGTCAGGCTACGCACTTTTTTATACTGATGGCTTTCTTTTCTTAAAAAAAAACAGATGACAGCTACAACTGGCCATTTTTAATTAATAGTAGTCGTGCGCGCCTTAAAATCTCAAGTGACACGTTCAACTCTCCGTATTTAGAAAGAAAGCTTTCACGTCCCTGTCTATTATAAGCCAAATCATTTAGACAAAATTTGCTAGTTCTCTTTCCCAGTATTTGATATTCTTTCACACTCGAACCATTAAAATAGAAACGGTCAGTAACGGGAACATGAATTCATCTGTAGTTCATGGGGGTGCATATTCTTGCGTCCGATCGAGGTTAATTGTAAACCGAGTGGGACGGATTCTCTCTTGGGTCAGTTAGCAGTCCGTTTTTCTGTAAAATCCTATGTCTTTCTCCATTTTCCAAACGCAACCAGATATTACGCTGGATTTGCTGTCTAAAGTTAAGTTAAGTTAAGTTAAGTTTTTGTTTTCTATCAAAAGGCAACCATGTTTTAACCGCTTGAGAATGTCCATCATCCATCAAATTCGTAAATTTAGAAAATAATTTTCTAAAATGGTGCACATTCTTACATTTTCAGCTCAGATTGAATCTGTCTGCTTCTCTTCGGTTACACCTAACGTTTGCATAAAAAAAGAAAGTAATGGTAAGTCTGTAAAAGAGGCATGATGTTTTGACGTTGCTAAGAATGATAGTTGGTGAGATATCAATAGTATTTTTAGATGATCCTTTGTAATGGAAAACATTAGCTGACTTTAGTTTCTTTAATTAGGTGGTGTGGTTGATATTAAACTGTCATATTTGTTTTTAAATCCATCTTAAGGTACCAAAGACGCCGTTTTTACATATTCTGTATCGCTATTATTTTCTTCGAGTTAGCTTTAAGTTTTCTAGTGTAATTCTCATTAAACATCAAATTTTTCAATTGGGGTACGCTTCGTATATATTTTTATGAGGAACTCTAATCCCAATTATATTTTTAGAAGTAAACTTAATGTGCACCATCAATCCGGATAAACTCCATCCGGAGCTCTCGGTAACGTCCAGCAAGAGTTGGCGGAAGCCTCAAATTTGTTTACTTGAAGATCCATGTCAGTGTATTTAGATTCTGCAAAATTCGTTTGTCTTTTAACCTTTCGTTGACTTGCCTAATGTTAATCAGGAAATTCTGCAAAATAATGCGTGAAGGAACAACTAAGAGCCTCATTCTCTACCCTTTTTACATCTGGCTGGCATCATCCCATTACTTCTTTTTATATTCTGCTGCATCATACTTTCATTACATTTTTATAATTTTCCCGCCTGCAGCTCGTTTTAATTTGTTTTCAGGATGTCATTCGTAGTTTTCAAAAAGAATGTCGCTGTCCAATTATGCTTGTTAACTTTCGTATTTCTTGTCAGTTGTTTTCAGACATGAAAAAGGAATTAGAAAATATTTAAAGTTAGGCAACTCCGTTTTATCATCACAAAACATAAACGTAATGTAGTGACTTCCTGGCTAAACTATCATGGATTATGTTCGACTTTGTACAGTTATGATAAACGTTCATCGTGTGATTTATGCAAATGCTCCGCATTAATATGTAATAAAACTGTTTATCTTATCTTTGTAGGCATTTGCTTAGTACGCACAAGCCTTTTCAGTTATATAACCCCAATCTTTACTTGAATAATGTATAATTTATTGGTACAGAACGTTATGCCACATTATCTGAGGGTTTTGCGGCTATCGCTGTGCGTCTTTATGAAGCGATTTTCTTACCCAGCAAATGATAAGGAAATAAAGATTGCACCATGTACCACATATACAGGCCATTTGCTTCCATAATTAATTTTTTATTTGCGTCGGCCTGCTGAAATGTTTTACCGAAAACTATACAAAATAATTCACAATGGAATAACAGGCAGGAAAGGCTGCATTTCATTCGAATATTCAAGTACATATTTTGAAACTTACGGTGAAAACGAAGGGACTGTTGATTAATGTACACGGGTGGATGGCGTATGGGCAAACACATCCAGATAAAGTAGTCGAGTCGAATTCCAGAGTTAACTGTGCCGCTTCGTCTGGTGGGAACGTTTTCTGGCTGCCCACTTTTCTCATTTTGAATTTTAATAAAACGGTCGTAAATATTCCACAGTAGCATTTTAAAGTCCTCGTACTTTGGTAGATAAGTGGCAGGAAGCTGTGGGCTCGATTTTTTTTAATGCTCCATAAACGAACATTGTTAAAGGTTTAGCCTGGTATTCGTTCCCTGTCGGGTGCACGTTTAATTTATAGGTTGCCTCGCTTAAAGTAGACATAATTACACCAAATAGCTTCAGGCCACAAGATCCAAAGTGCAGTATCGATAAAAGTACCTTGGGGGTAGTTTACCGCCCGGAATTGATATTTTCAAAATTTCAAACCAATTTATCGTGGACAGGATGCCCCACTCCATTAAGAACGAGTAATCGATTAACAAGTACATTGAGAAACAATGCAGGCATAGGTGTTACTGCCTTCCGTAATGCCTAAGTACTTCTCTGTAGATTTTTATCAGTCTTGTTGAAAAAGGCCCGTAGTATTGGTGACCAATCGTCCTAAAATCGTGGCTTTTGAATCTAACTCTATCGGCATTTAAACATATTTTTTTGGACGAACAAACGAGCTAATTCACTTTAACATGCAACATACAGTCTAGTTAAAGGATTAGTCCCTGTTCTAAAATAGTTCGCCAAATAGAATTCTCTTTTCAAAATGCATTGTGGTTTTCCAGCACCTATCATATTGCAACCTGAAAATTTTGGTAGTGAATGATCCAAAATCTTCATGACAACTTGAGGACAGTCCGCTTATAGGAAACCGGGTTAAACTAATTTGGCGTGTATATTCCATTAGCATATCCCTATAGCCCACTTTTGGATATTTTGAGCAATATCAAGTTAAAATGGATCAATTCGCACTCGCGTATGTCTCAACATGAGAGTCGGTGCAATTAAAAATAGCGAGACATGTCCAGAAGCTAAAAATATGTAAAAATTGCTCAACTAGCCCTATCAAAAGCGAAAGCAAAAACCTGTCACCATGTTTCCCTGAACGAGAAATATCTTTCAATCGATAAATTAGCGTGTATACGTTTGACTTCTATAGATTCTCACTAGGCCTGTATATTTACAGCTTAATTGACCAAATAAACTATGCAAGCTGGCAGAAAGAAAAAATAGCGCAGTTATCAAGGTAGGTGAAGCAGGAGACGGGGCCAAATAGGGGTCAACAATTTGGTCAGCGTTAACTGAGAAAGTTTATTAGATGCGGATGGATAGATTGGCGGCTTTCGGTCATGGTGACTGCGGTGCGGGTAG
The DNA here is from genome assembly GCA_036362985.1 of Ligula intestinalis. Classification (NCBI taxonomy): domain Eukaryota; kingdom Metazoa; phylum Platyhelminthes; class Cestoda; order Diphyllobothriidea; family Diphyllobothriidae; genus Ligula; species Ligula intestinalis. The sequence continues at coordinate 9,811,802 of JAYGXS010000002.1, read as the reverse complement.
GAAGTTAGCTTGGGCGTACAGGCGCCCTTGCGTAACCTTATGGCTGTCGCTTCTGCTGTAGTCAATAAACGCTGTCAAAGGAATTTTGAATAGCTTGAGAGCACCTTGTAGATCGCTCGGAAAGCCTCGCTAGCATCCACGCGATGATGTTAGTCTACCATGTGCGCTTGAAGGGAACAGTTAATGCTCTTTATTTGACCCTTCCCTAACCATGAGGGAAGGTGTTCTCATACTCTGTTGGAAAAACGCCGATTTGAGTGACCAATATATTCTTCCTCACAGGAGTAGGTGAATGAATAGATGCACAAAGAGGTGGTCTGGGCTGGCATTTTGTCCTTGATCTCTCCGTATAGGATGGGAGTAGTAGAGAACAGTACATGAGCGTCGGCTGCCGGAAAGGTGTTTGATATATCTTCACTCAAGCGCCTTCTAAGGAGTTGGCTTAGCGCTTCCACTTGGAAGACTTTAGAGGCTTTCCGAGTGATCTGCAAAATGCCCTCAGCAAGTCAAATTTTCTTGAACAGAGTCTGTTGACTATGGCAGATGTGGCAGTTATCGGGCTACGCCAACCCGTTCTGTGCGCACAAACGAACTTCGCAACGGCGCCGCAGTTGCCATAGGCGAAAGTAACCAACTAAACCGCCTGTAGCTTATCAATTTTCTCGGCTGACGCTGAACAGATTTTTGACCCCAATTTTCCATCCCTTCCCACCTCAACCCCCACCGGCTCTTACATCCACACTTTTTTGTTACCAACCCACAGAACTAATTAAGTCAATTGCGATATAAATGTACAGACCTGGAGAGAATTTATCGAACGCGAGCGTTTGCTCACCAATTTATTGATTGAACTTTTCAATGGGAATGCCCGGAACTCTAAACCATTTTTGAATTTAAATTTTTGGGACGACATCAGCATCTTCACCGATCTGACTATTTGTAAACTGCGAATTCCTCAGAGTCTCGGGATAGCCTTGGTGGTAAGTTAGGGCAGCCTGGAAGTTTGAATCAGAAGATCATGAAAAATGTTACCACAACAGTGAAGTGATTCAATCCTCAATCGACGATATTGGTTCATTTGTTCCATCTAGTGGGCCTCCGTTGAATCATCAAGGCGTTGAGAATGATTGACCGAAATGTTTGGCAGCTGTAAAAAGTATGCTGACAGCGTAGACGAGCAAGTCAAAGATGGAATCAGAGTAAGTAATTATTGGAGGAACTCCTGCGGTGGTAGAATATTGCTCTACCGCAAAACTGTCTTTTTTTCTAGAAATAATGAAGATTACGCTCCTAGTATGCGTTTTAAATGGACAGTGCCACTATAGCTTGACCGAACAACCCTATTAATCGGCAGATCGAATACTATGTAACTTTTCCGAAAGCGTGGCCTCAAAGCTGCTGTTTGCCCATGAGGCCATATTTATGCAATCAATTTTAGACTTGGACACTTGGAACAAACACAGAACCAGTTACTGGAGGTATCTCATTGACCTGCTTACAGAAAATCAGTTCACAGTTATTCTCCTCCATTCAAATGCCGTTGATTTTTGATCGGTAATGTGCAAACAGTAAATAAAGTAGAAATTAATCGCTTCGCATTCATCACGATGTTAATACATCGGGAAGTTTTGACTAAGCCACTGTTTCATAAATGTTTGTCTTATATAACTCAACTTGTTTTTTGATCCATATAACGTATGCAACGTTCAATAGGGCATGTAGGGTCTTCCAGCGGCTGCTGAGCCGTTTGTTGTTGACGGTAAGGAAAACAAGAAGGCATTTTCACTATTTACAAGGATGAAGACGGTTCGGAGAGTGTTGGCATCCAAAGTTTTCATCAAAAAGTGACTTTATTTACTGAGACCAATAAATCAATCACGAAAATACTTTAAAATCTATAGGAGTACATAAAATGAACATTTATTATGGAGACAGGTCAGTTCCTGGCCTTCCGTTTTTCTACAAATGCAGTAGCCAACTAACTGATGCCTACAACAATCATGTTCAGAAGTAGAGGATGCGATCGCTGGAACAAGAAGTTAATTTACCTGAAAAGACGCCAAAATGCTTTTGAATGCCCTCCATGCTAACTCAAAACTTCCCTTTTTCTGCATCTACGACAAGTCAGATGCGAATTAAGAAGGGTCAGGTGGTCAAAGACGCTGCTTGCTGTTACCAGAGTTTATCCCAATCGGGTGTTGACTCCGAGTTGAAAGATGAGGTGACAGGAGACGCGAACTGTAATATTTGTAAAGTTGACGGATTCCGGAAAAATGCTGAAATGACCAAGCTGCATTATGACCAATAATGTATGTACTTTAACTGTTTTACATTTAGAATCCACCCTCAAACACCTCATTAGAGATAACAGCAGACCACTTTCTAAAAATACTGCTTTGGCAGCAGTATTTTTAGAAAGTGGTCGTTAAACAACCTGGTACCTACTAAATATAGCAACTGTGCTGTTAATTCGAGTGTCCGTAAATGGCGTGACGCCGGAATGGCCGCCAGCAGCCGCGTCGTTAATCACTGTGAGCACATCCGCAGCGCCAATGACTGGCGTGACAAAGGCCCCACAGGTTGTACTATTAGTACAGTCATCGGTCGCACTTCTCCGGATGACATAAATCAACCTCGACTACAAGCAGTTAAAGGCAAAAGAAAAAGTTTTTATTATGGTTGTTGGCGAATAACTTGTCCTAGGAATTTTACCGGTATAAAACCTGGATGTTCGTCCGTGATGCTGTTGTCTTCGTCCAGAGTAAACGTTCAGGTTTGCCGACATAGTTGCTTCACCGCAACTGTACCAGCTATAGCTTACGACTTTAGACGCTTCTTGCTATGTCAGTGGTCTTTCGGCCTCATTGCTGGTCAAGCTATGACTGCGTGTAGTTTGCGAAGAAAACGACTCGATCGCTGGGACGATACTTTTATTCACCTGAGGTTTCGAGATCCGTCGCAGATTCGTCATCAGAAACATAAGCAGAGAGCAATAGCAGATATGGGTCTGTCTGCAACTCCAAATCCAATTGCCATGGGAAGGTGGCTGACATTTTTCGAGACCTTCTCGAAGTGCAAGGACCGTTCGCAAAAACTCCGAGTGGTGGTGGTGGTGTTTGCAATCTTGTCTTGCATACGTTCGCAGTCATGGAACTTGAGAAACTTTCTATTTGGTTTAAGCCTTAACCGAAGATAATGCAACTTTATTACCCTGTTCTTCGTTCCAACCCAGTAAAAATGAAAGCGCTGATTTTTTGGTATTATGCAATTGCATTTGCAACTGTTTGAGTAGTTGTTGTTGGAGCCACATGCTTGCGTCATATTCCAGTCTCTGTGGGATGTTTATTTTTAGGTCAACCTAAAATTTGCGAGAGCAGGGGATAGCAACAAAAGCCAGATTATGTGTTCCTTCTCCATCGTAAATTGGATGTCCGAGAGGATTGCGTAGCGATTTCATTTACGTGTCAAAATCTTATCTCACTTGGTGTTAATGAAAGTGTCATTTTCTTGCCAAACTAGAAATTTAGAGCTGTAATAGGGGAAGAGCCATGATGCCAACCGCTGCCGGATAAGATATGAGTGTAGAAAGTGACTTATATTTAGCGTGCCTTTCAGTTGCTCGTGGAATGTCCCGTCGACCGTAAAGCAAAGTTTACTCCATACTATTAAGATCTGAACCTGTGGGAGACAATTTTAAGGTTTCATCAAAGTTTTTATGTAGAAGTATCTCGATTTTATTGACTGTCAGGTCTTGAGGAACAGATGGACAATCGAGGGATGTCTCCACTTCACCTTTTAGGCGACTTTCTCCTTTAGGCTCGTAAAAAAGATTATGTTGATGATCTGAGTATAGTGTCCGAACCAGCCGTCGGAACGTTAAAGCGCCAATACAGTCACTTTGAGTGATCCAATAGGCCAGTCGCATCTTTACTTACAAAGCGATCAAAATTCTTGCGAAAGCTGATGATAGCTAAAGCCATGAGATATTTGAATCCTGATTTTCTGACCCAAAATTAAACTAAAAGTACAGTCCCCCTTCACCGTATTCAGTATTTAAAGAACGCCTGGATAGAGTGATTAGCGTGCCGAGACTGTGTGGATGAACATTGGTGAACCAGGTTTCGAGTGCATTACCTAACATGGGTAGGCAAAGTGTCCCAATTGACTTCTTTGGTGCAGGTGATCGAATAATCGTCGCATCAAGTGTGGCCGTTAGCGATACTTGCAGAAACTGCTAAGTTTGATATATGTGGGCTTTCGTAATAAGTGTGCCCTATACCTATTTCAGCCTTTGCTCATTCCCTTCAACTGCTCTTTATGATGATGGTTTAAGAGTTAATGTGAAACATTCCAAGAATAAATTTCTTGTTCCGCTGATCATGTTTTCATCTCTTCATTTAGTGTGCCCTTCAGATTGCAACGCCAAACAGGTGAACAGCCAACTGCATGCATTCGTCGACCTCCACGAATGGTGGACAATTGTGATATTAGTTTAATGGGTAAAATCGCACTATTACCTGTTAAAATATGCCATCAGAACGTCAATCTGAATAGGGAAGAGATATTGTGCCAGTTTTAAAATGTCATACTGTTAGAATAATAGAATTCCAAATTCCATTTAACCTTGTTGTTGCCTGTATATTTGTTGCCGCAAACAACTCAGATTACTGTCTTATACGCCCCTTTTTCCATTCAGGAAATCCTACCACATTGAACAATAACAGATCTTTTGTTTTACGGGTCTATTCTTTAGCTAATACTTTGCTGAAACATTTTAAGCTGAAGATAAATAGTTCAAGTGGGTGCATTCATCAAAATTTTGTCTGAAGAGGGCTTTGCCAAAGTACAACAGCTGGTCACTGAAAAGGTATGCTCCCATCCAGACTTACTGTCGGTGCATATTTGTTTTAGGAAGCGTTATATGTTGTTCACTTTTGGAAAGGGAATGTCTAAAATCAATGTTTTTGATGTAGTAGCTGAGCTCCCACTTGTACCTGGTTGATAAATTAAGTAAGTCGCAAAAAACCATAACGTTGAATGTTCGGAATAAATTGAGTCAATTACTATGTGTTGCAGTGCAAACCAGTTGAAGATAACGCACAAAGGATGATCAAGTAAAGTGCCGTAGGTGTCAATGACACTCAACCATGAGTAGGAAAGCAAAACAGCGAAAATAGGTTCGCTGTTGGATGCAGTCGTATCTGCGCTGCTTTAAACGCACCTCTTGTCAAATTCTTGCAGTTCAATTGCATACATTGACTCTGCGACTGTCCGTAAAAGTAAGATTAGAACGACTTTTCAGTGCGATTTTCCCCTGGAGTATATAAGGAGGATAATCGGTAAGGATTGCTTAAATTGTTCTTTAAAAAGGACACAAAAATGGTAGCCGCCCACAACATGGGAGACTTTACGTCAAATTCCCAGGAAATTAGGTAAGAGGTAGTGCTGCGTTTAGGATTAAGGTTTGGACTATGATCAAGGTTTATGTTAGAGTCGGAACACGAGAATATGTATTCTTTCTAGAATTTCATACATGATCCCCTTTACTTCTTGAATGGTGTGTTCCATTTCGGACGTCCTACATATACGCTCATACAGTTACAACCGAAACATCCAACTAGTCGCCAACTTGCTAGTACTATTAACCGCAGTCATAATCACAACAGTCGCGTCTTCGGGCCAGTTTTTTAGCATCAACACGGCGGGAGAGTGGGATTGATCCTGCAAAGCTTATTCAGCAAACAGTCACCGCTTCTGCCTTCAGTTTGCTAAAGCACGTGGTGGCCATTGTCGAAAACGGCGGTCGAACTGTCCTTAGAATTAGGACACGGAGAATTTATCCCTTCTAGAATTTGGCGTATAATCACCTTTACTTCTTCGAATGTGCGCTCCGATTCTGAGGCCCTACTTATGGGCTCATCTAGGTACTACTCCAACATCCAACTGGTCGCCAACTTGCAGAAAAAAGCGAACGTACGTCTACGAGTCCGGCTATAGGAGGCTATTAAAGCCAGACTATAAACTGAATTGTTGCAAATCATTTTAGGCCAGGCATTGGAGAAAAAACAAGAAATTTGGCCATCGTTTCGCCGACCACAGCTAAGGTATTGAACGGGTTTGGACCAACGCCTTGGTTTTCGCTGACGAATCATTTATAGTGGCATTTTTATGCTCTAGATAAACATAGCTAATCTCCCGGTGAACGCTTCTCTTTCTTCTGACATTGTAAATAATTCAGTCGGATGCTTTGCACGTTAGAATATAGGTACAACAACGAACACCGAACTCCAGCCTTCTCTATTACGGTATCGATGGCAATGAAGCTTATATATTTGAGGTTTTACGGTGGAACAGAAGAGAAAATAAAAGGAATATAGGAAAAACCAGGAAAAAGAAGGTAAAATTATAGACCTAGGGAAGACACAGCAACAAAAAGAACGCAATAATTGAAAAATAATTTGAAATAATAATAATTTAAGGTCACAAAAGTTCCCATCACAGAAATTAAATTAATTCACGCAATAAGAAAGCAAAAATAAATAACTTGTCATTACCACTGGTCCCTTACGATAGAATTCTGGGGCTGTCAGTTTCCGTGGTGGTCCTTTTAACAGATTTTCGTTTCTGTTTTAAAGAGTTCTTACTAATGTTCTGAAAAAGAACATGGTTTGGGCGCCTCCTCCCAACCTCCAGTAGAACATGGGAATATGGACGTCTTTTACTCCGGGTCACTTTGCGGTAAGTGCCACGAAGGTTAGGCTTGAGACAAAGGTATGCTTAAGGATACGGTAAATGGTTAGAATAAGTTTTAGGCTGAGTCACATAAATCAGTAAGTTCCTCATGAAATTAGGCGCGATACCACCTGCCCTGCGAGGGACGTTCACATTATTCCCCCTGTTGGAAGAGGGTAATGGATTGATGGCCATTTAAACTATTTCTACCGAAAGTAAATTACGTGTTTCTCCTCCATCTCCTTAGTATCCCGCAAACAACCGGTTTTAGGAAACGGTAGCGAATAATTCATTATTTCGGGATACACAAGGCAGGACTGTCACAGAACCTGACGCCCAAAAGATGGGTGTCCGAAAAAGAATCCTTGGCCCCGATTTTGAGGCAGAGTTTAAGGGCCTTCGTCCAATTAACAGGACACCCGCGATGCATAACATAAATCGTAAATGCCATTGCCGATGGAGGATGTGACTCGTATGCTATGGCGAGAAAACCAAAAGCTCGAAAAGTAGATCAAAGAGCAAAATTATGGTCACTTGAAAGTCATGAATTACTAAAAATAAGAACTGACTATGAAAATTTAAACTGCCCAAAGAAACGTCTTGATGGGTTCCCCGGAACCCATAAAGCCACTGCTAGGATCCTTCCTGAAATAATTTATCCGTAAGTCGTTAGGGAGAAACTTTGTCTTTCAGTAAACCATACCAATATTAATTTGGGAAAAGACTAAAAGAATGGTCCTAGGGAAATCCATGAGTGTCTCGAACATTTGGGACAGTGATAGACAGCCTTTACATTAATTAATTTCCGCAATGGAGGATGGAATGAAAATTGCAGTGAAAGAAAATATGGAGGTTACTTATAGGCGATATGCTCTTCAACAGCTTTTGAAAATAACTAAGCATGTTAGGCAAATTGAATCATTCAATCATTTAATTATTGACTGCACTCGGCTCCATTAGATTAAATGATTATATTCTACATGGTGATATTTCGTTCTCTAAACGCCGAAAAGTGTTATCTTCAACTCATATACTTGCATACTCCGTTTGCTTTGCGGGAAGCAAACAGTTTTGTTTTCTTTTGTTTGTTTTGTTTGTTTTTGCTTTGTTTTCTTTTGTTTTGTTTGTTTTTGTTTTTTTGCACCATTGGTCTGTAGCACTGGAATCTTGCGGTTTCGACATTTTTCTTGGTGCGACGATTCGCTTGACTTCGAAATGCTTGCCGTAGTCTTAACGGCAGCGCGCCAGGCCTTTTGATCTTGAGCGGAGTATCTCAGTTGTTCGAGTTTATTTGCAAATGCTTGAGTGGGGCTCGTAAGGTGTTCTTGTGGTGGCACTTTTAATCGCCTTGTCTACGACCACTCGCAGCAATGTCAGTCTAGAAAAGACGATAAAGTGGGCATTCGTTTGATATCATCAAGGCCTGACCGCTCTATTGTAGTTATATCTTTTAGCATGTCAAAGCTACTAAAACTGGTGGATCTTTCCAGGATAGAAGCGCCTGGGATCCTTTTCTGTGGCTATTCATTCAGCATTCTTAAGGGAAGAGGGGCAATTAAGGTAAAAATGGGCGAGTCTTCATGTTTGGACTTTCCCGTCTGCGCCCTGTACGGGAGTGTAGCCCGAATAAACACCCTACACATCGTCAATTGGGTGTTCGATAGTATGCCGCGATGGTTCTACACGCAAGCTTTAGCCGTCAAAACGCACTGCTAGCATTAAAGATTCGAAGCACAATATCGTCGGTGATCTCGATGTTCCTTGTAATCCTATTCCCATGGTATACGGATTTTTCTACTGCTGTTAGGTAATTACCACTGGCACCGATACAGGGTAAGGAGTAGTTGGCACTGCTTCATGAAGAACACTGTCTTATCCGCGTTGGAACGGCTGAATGTAAACAGGTCCAGACTTCAGTTGGCCCAAATCTGAAAAATTGCGGCCTCGGTGGGAGTCGAACCCACACAGCAGGCAAGGCTTTTGTGCAGCCAACACTCTACAGCTGAGCTACAAGGCCGACTGCTAGCCGCGAATTTAATCACACTTGGGTCAATTTGTTTGTCCAGTATTACTGCTCGTACGGAATCCACCAATACGGACGCAGTAAGCTGACTGGCGCGTCCGAACTTCTCTGTATGTCCTCCTCCGAGAAAGTGCCTTGGGCGCAGTCGTTCAACAGCAACACACCACGAATGTTCGCCGAAGATACCTTAAAAGACGCTTTCAGGCCACACATAGTGAACAGTTTTAGGCATTTCGGTTGTTAATACCGACTCCGAATGCCGCTTTCAGAAGGGGGGTTGGCAAAGGTTTCCTTGGTAGCGCACGAATGTACTTATTTATATTTACATGCCTACTCAAGGAATTTCTGTTAAGGTCAGGGTTAGCGTAAGGGTTATGGTTAAGGTAAGGCTTAGGGTTTGGGTGGGATAATGATATTGTATATAACAAGCTCCAAGTTTCTGTCTTAGAGGAAGCATGCGAGTAGTCATGTAAATATAAATAAGAACATTCGTGCGCTACCAAGGAAAACCCTGCCGGGGGATTCTCCGAATAGCTACACCAACTATGCACAATACTGGTTGAATATATAACATCAACGGAAGAACTTAACAGCAACGATGATAAAGGTTGTTTAAAATTCACATTTTTCGGCAAGCGTGTGTGAATATCCTTAAACGACCTATATCTGTCCTCCATACTGTCAGAGATATAACTTTCTGCACTCTTTTACTTGGCTTCCTCGAATGCGCTGGTTCAAATGGTGACATTATTGCGACCTTTTGCATGACAATGGTTTGTCTTCTTGGCCAGTCGGAAAGCCCCCCTCCATATTTTCCTATGCAACTCATTTTGTTCATCCTATTGTGCACATGCATTTATTTGCTGCGTTTGTCCCGCGGTGCGTTGACTGTAGATCAAACGCTCCCGGGATAATTGAGTGTGTAGCCAGGTCATCCTTTTACCGAGAAGTCAGATAACCGGTCGTCGCCCTGTAGGCAGAAAAAAAAGGGGAATTATTAATGCAGAACAGGAAATTCTGCCCAGTTCTGTATCTCTCTAGTTACCTCTGTACACCAGTTAATTATTACTACATTATTTGGGCGAAATAAGTCATCAAAGTCTGGGCGTGTGTCCAGTAGCCGAAAACTGTAGGGGCAAATGCGCGATTGTAATGGCTTTATGGCGAGACATGGTCATTATCACGGACTACCTTTTTCCGCTAAACGGTTTGGGCACTTTCCCGAATAATTTCTGCTTGTGGATTGTAGCATTAGTTTATGATTGTGGGTTCAGTAGGTTTTTTCTCTTAAAACGCCTGCAAGCTGTCACAAAAGAGCGAGTGACGATTAGGTCAGAGTTGGGACAGGGTTGGTTTTAACAACCTATCTTTATTCACACGGCATTCCAATGTCAAAACGAGCACTTGAAACACCTAAAGAGAGCAAAATGTCTTTATGGGAGAGAATTTTAAGGAACTGAAGGATGTCGGTTATTCTTCTTCTTCTTCTTCTTCTTCAGTGTTAAGTGCTTGGTCGGCGCCTTCGCCCTCATTCACTCAATACGGCATTTCCCACAAAACACTGTGCAAAACGAGTACTCTGGTGGCATTTAAAAAATGCACTTCATTTCAAACAGGCGGGGACAGCAGAATTTACTGAAGTCAATATATATTCATCTCGTCTATGTATATTGCACACCATCGTTGCATCAATTAGATAACGCATAGAAGCATACAGCATACAGAATTTTCGCAGAGTGTCAATGCATAACAGCAAGGATCATAGCTCACTGCCAATAATGATCACATACAGTCAACTTCATTAACTCAGCATATAGGAAGAAAGGAGGATGAAGGAGACGTTAACATAAATCACAGTCGTGAGTAAGGCTGTGTGCCCGATTAGCGAAAAACAACATAACTCCACGTCAGCAGCTCATATGAGATGCAGGAGCAGTAGGCGACCTCTTGGTATTCTGTTCTTCCCTGAATTTAGCTATTTTACCACCTCAGTTTTAGACAAAATGCCTGTACTCTCGTCCATCATCATGGAATGCAGAAAGTTTAGGGGCAGGTTTTTGATGTCCAGAGCTGCTTCCTCATCATAGTGCAGGTCCACACACAGCCTCGTCAAGTGCTGCCGGAACTGGTAGTGTTTCTGCAGATAACCTCGCGTGCCGTAGCTCATGCTGCAGTAGTTGTAGGCTAGGAGGCGGGGATCCTGAGGCCGGCGGGAGGCCCTTTTGGCCGGACCGTTGGCAGACGGCGGGTAAGGCGTCAGGACAGACTTGGTACACATGACAGTGTGGCGCCGAATTGAGAGCGCAAGAGTGGGGGACACCGCTGGTAGGCAAATAGGCTGAAGGTGAGGACAAATTCAGTTCTTGGGTTCTCTGTGACAGCGAGCGCACTCGGGAAGTCCGTTTTCTCCTAGTACAAAAACAAAGAAATAAAGTTTGAAGCATTTATTTCCAGGTAAAGCAGCTTACGATTTATTGAATTCAATAAATTTCGCGACGGCTTTTCAACTCTATCCCTTCGTTGCATGGGTCAGATAATTTCAACGGCAAGGGGTATAGTTCATTGTAAATAATGATCAAATGAAGGGTACTACGCTAAATTATCCCATAGGAGGAAAATGGGGGAGAGAAATTGGCTCAAACCATGCCGTGATTAAAACTAGCGGCCCAGTTACCAAGGTAATTGGAGATTGACCGCATGTTCTAGCCGTTTGCATCTGTTTGGGATTCTCTCGCCATATGTAGGTTGCTCCCAATTAGCACAGGGACCGATTCGCTCGTGCCCGAACAAGTACTCGGAAAGCTGTTTTAGGTCGACAGAGTGACCACTGTCTTAGCAGATGTTTAGTCATCGAGGACCAAGATACTCTATCTTCTTGCTTAAAAAGCCAATTAGGCAAGTACTCAGTGGCCCTGGTCGCCAGTTGCCTTTGCGTGCATCCAATGTACTTATATCCACGAGTGCACGTGAAATCATACGCAAGATTTGCAGTGGCGTGCACCGGCAAGATATCGTTTGCCCCTTTCATTGGATGGCTTTTCTTAAGAAAGTACGTAATTTACTTATGATGGTAGCCATTTGCCAGAACCTACTTACTTTCTCTCTATCCATAAAAGAATGAACAGCCTGTTTTATGAACGTTTTGCCTTCTCCTGCTATCTCTTGTTTCCTATGAGACCAACGCCTCATGCGTGGGATTTCCATACTCGTTTTTTTAGTGTCTAGTCGCAGACAGTAGTTGGGGGAGACGCCAACTACGATGCGATTGCTGTCCTGGTCCATCTTGCTGGGTTAAGTTCGACAGTCATTGGGTGGTAGAGTCACCATCCGCTTACAAACTCTGTCACCGAAAAAAACGGAGGCACTTTTCTCCGAAAGGATATTCAACTCGATGAAAGTCCAACTGAAGAGGAAAAGGTGACTGCTTGTAAACGTTTATTTTGTGTCTATATTCCCAAATGGCATAGTCGGTTTATGGCGGTTTCACCAAACACCCTAGCTTTCTCAAAAACGCTGTCTGAAAGGGAGCCATTCATGAAATCTCTGTGTTGCTCTCCTGTCGACCCATCGGTTTCCATTCAGTCATAGGTGTTGGGTAATAAAACTTAGTTGGGCCAGAGTAATTCGTCATTTGGGAGCCAAGTAACTGAGTCACCATCATGCCAACATTCAACACGGGCAATGACTTGCATGACGGCAGTCCGATTATTATTGCACAAAAGGGGGACCATCTCCGATTAACGTGGGGGAGTCGTTAATTGTCATAGGTATGCCATTGCATGGCGGCTGCACCCTATAACCACTGTAACCCGTAACAGATGTTCTCTCTGAGGATACTTTTGAGCATGAAGCCGAAATGACGGGTGAACATAGTTTTTTTCCCAGCGATCGTATCTACTTTTCCTCATCTGTCTTCTATTTATCTCCCCGAGGTCGTGCTCGCTTTCAGGTGTTTTGTGGGGTGAGGTCCGTAGATGACTAAAGCTGGCATAAATAAATTTGAAAATTTCAAAGACAAGCATCCCAAAAAATGTAATTTCAAGGAAGGACTTTCTTTGGGACATAAGATAGCTATATTCAGTAAGTTTTAGACGCTGGGTTGGCTACCTCGATAAGAAAGCAGTCATGTAAAAGGTCCCATACGAAGCTTATGATACTGTTTATTGTGGCCAAACAGGAAGATCCTTCTCCACCCGCACCCACGAGCACCAACTGACACTGAAGAGACGTGACTACTTGCCGGAAGTGGCTATTCATTGCCTTAATACAGGACAGACCTTTGCATGGGATAAAACACGCATCGTCGAAGTCTGCCCTTCCAAAAAAATGGCCGAGAATTTATTGAGGCCACGCACTCCGATGATTAGTGCATCAACCGACATATCGAGTTGGATGGTGTGGACAAACATCTCAAAGGAAGATGGAAGACACGACAACCGATCACTACGGCCTAACGTGAACCGCAAACACTAATTAGCGCCCACACAGAATGAATATTAGTCACCTCCCCATCCCCACCCCTCCCCGGACTGACGCAAATGACGGCTGCCAATAAGTGCTCCTACCAGATGACTATATAATTGCATCAGCACTTTTGAAATTTTAATTGTTTGTTAGACATCTTCTCAAGTCTGACGATGACATGGGGATCCAACGACAAAAATTAACTGAATAAATTTATCTCATTTCCTGAAGAATGTCTTTCCTTTAAACTCGCAAATACTACTGCCTTCATCTAGCCCGTATTGTTGGTCCCCCTCTTAACCAAAACTTTCCGCAGTTTGCATGATAGCGTGGGCACACATCCCTCTAACGCCTATGCAATCCCGGAATTAGTAACTTGAATGAATTGCCGAAGGCCCAACAGCCCCGAGTCTCGGGTTATAATGACAGCTTAAGAATCGCGAGCGGGCAAAAGTCTGAGTATCCGTAATGCGGAGAAACTGTTTGCCAAACAACTGCATTAAGTTGTACGCCATTCTGTTGCCTCATTTGGTCTGTCCTTAACTCATTTCTTAGGAATTATAAGGCGGCACATGAGTTGAGGGAGCTTCATATACGACTATTTATGGTCATAACGTTCCTATAAACAGGCATTTTTTGTGTAACGAGGCTCCCTTAGACGAGATCTTAACTGCATCCATGGTGTGATTAGAAAGCTAGAGAGCCGTGTTAGTGTCCTCGTGGAGCTGATAACAGTTTCCATATATTAACAGAGATTTGGTGCTCGATCCTTTTTCCGTTGTTACCAGAGCTTAACTTGTGCTCACACCCACGTTATAAGACACATTGGTTGTTATGTATGATTAGTAAATGTAATTAGCTCTTAAGGACAAGAACGCCGGGAGGGTAAAATTGATGTTGACTTGATTTTCCTTAAAAGATACAAAATGAAAATAAAAGTTGACCAAGCATTGAATTTCTCCCTTCAGAAGTATCCTTTAAATCGCGTACTAGCCAGTAAAGTAAAGTTGAGCTATGATTTTTTCCAGGCCATTTAAGCGACCAGAACCATGCTAAGAAAAGCCCTCTAATTACCAGTTCGACCTCTGGTTCCACAAGAATGTCAACGACATCACGTCTGGTAGCACTCATCCACATTGCAGACTGCTTCTGTTATCCTCCGATCAGGTGCATTAGGACACAAGTGGCTGGAGGCGATTGGACTAAGATACAATCTGCAGGAGTTAAGAGAATGCCCATGAGTTAAGCGAGCTTCATATACGGCTATTTATGTTCGTTAGGTTGCCTTAAATACATATTTTTCTACGATTGAAAAGTCGTGTTGACAAACGAGCGTTTTCGGTCATTCATGGAGAACAAAATTAAAATAAAATAAAATTTTATTCCCCATGTCATGCACTGACCTGACGATGAATGTCCGAAAACGACCGCTTTCCAACACGACTTTTCAATCGTAGAAATGCGAATTTTCGCAGAACATATTTTTATGTGAAAACAGTCTCCCTAAGACGCGTTCTTATCTGCCTTCGTGGTACGATTTCAAATCTAGGAAGGCCTGTATTACTGGTCTCTTCCTTGAACAAACTTGATACAGTTCGCGTTATAGCACGGACACACAACTCACGCTAACGCCTATGTTATCCCACAATTAAAAACTTGAATAAATTGCTGAAGACTTTACGGCCCCAGTCTCCGTTTATAATTACAACTTAGGCATCGCGAGCGGGCAAAAGTCTGAATATCCGTAGTGCGGAGAAACTGTTTGCTGAAAAACTTTACAGTAACAATTTGCAGCTATTATGTTGGCTCATCTGATCTGTCCTTAACGCAGTGTGCAGGAGTTAAAAGATGGCCCACGAGTTGAGTGAGCGGACTATTTACGGCCGTTACGCTCTCATTAGCATGCATTCTTTGTGAAACTAGCTTCCCTAAGATGAATTCTCATCTGCGATTTGAAAGCTAGAGAAGCATGTTGGTACCCTTGTGGAGCTTATCACACTTTCTATTTGCTAACAGAGATTTGACCTTCAATTATATTTCCGCTATCACCAGGGCTTCAATTGTTCTCAAACCCCATTTATACTCGACGGTGGAAGATAATAAGCCGAATCGAGTATTGTATGTGGTAGGTACCTCTAATTAGCTCTTAAGGAAAAGAATACCGGCAGGGTAAATCGCTGTTGACTCGATTGCCCTGCAAAAGGCCCATGCTGAGCGTTAAATCTGACTACGCCTTAAACTCTTCCCCCCCCCAAAGCATTCTTTAGTCTTGTGCTTTTTGTCTATGCCAGTTAAGCGACTACAGCCATGTCAAGAAAAGCCCTCTAATTACCGGTTCGACGTCTGGTTCCGTAAGAATGCCAACGACAGCCCCCCTCGAGGAACCCATTCACATTGCAGAATGTCTCTGTTATCCTCCGGTCATGTGCATAAAGGAAAAAGTGGTTGGAGCTGGTTGGACTTAAATGCAGTGTGCAGGCGTTAAAAGACGGCCCATGGGTTGAGCGAGCTACATATACGGCTAGTTACGGTCATTCGGTTGTCATAAACACACATTTTCCTCTGAAACCAATCTCCTAAAGACGACTTCTTACCTGCATTTATGATGCGATTTAAAAACCTAGGAAGACCTAATAGCGCCCTTCTGGAGCCTATCACACTTCCCATTCCTAACAGAGATTTTATCCTCAATTACATTTCCAATTTCACTGGGTTTTGGTGATATTAAACTGCCTTTTTACTTCGTTAAATATCCTTTGAATTAACTACACACAGCTTTATAAATACGACGTTGAATAAGCACGTAGTTTTATCTGCAAACGACTTTCTTCTTATTCACTAGTTCGTAACAGATAGGATACTCTTATTTCATGCTCCTGGATACACTGTTCCGTAGGCCGCAAGGTCTTTACTTATTCCCACACCCCAATTATACTCAAAGGTCGAAATTAATCAGCCGCATTGGCTATTGTGTGCGATAGGTAAATGTTAATATCTATTAGCGAAAAGAGCACAAGGAATGTGGCATGGCTGTTGACTCGATTTTTCTTATAAACACCCAAAACAAAAATAAAAGTTGATCACTCTTTGAACTCCCCCTCCGAAGTCTCCTTTAAAATCACCTTCTAGACAGTAACGTCCTCTTATGCTTTCCTCCAGGCCGGATAAATGACCAAAGTCATGCCAGGAAAAGTCCTCTATTTACTAGTTTGACCTCTGGTTCCGCAAGAATGTCCACGACAGAACCCCTCAAGGGACCAATCCACATTTCAGACTGCTTCTGTTATCCTCCGGTCATGTGCATGAGGACACAAGCATTTGGACTTAGAGGCTCAGTGTGATTATCTAAGGTCACTGGTCCTACCTTCTCTTCCTTACTCCTCCCCAAACGAGCGACCCACATGTTGGCGGTTAAGTTATTGCATGTCCCTCTTGTCCCTCCGAGAAAAAGTTTAGAAAGTTCATGTGATAGCACGGACACATGACTCACTCGAACGTCTATTTAATCCCGGAATTAGTGACTTGTATGAATTACTGAAGACGTGACAATTCCCAATTCCCGTTCGTAATGCCAACTTAAGCAGTGCAAGCAGTCAAAAGCGTGAGTGCCCATAGTGCTTACCAGATGGCTTTACTGCAACAGGTTTTACCCCATTCTGTTGCCTCATTCGGCTGTCCTTAACTCGTTTTGCAGGAGTTCAAAGACGGTGCATGATTTTAGCGAGCTTTGTGTACGGTTATTTACGATCGTTACCATTCCCATAAACACGCATCGTTCTGTGAAACTAGTCTTCTTGTGAGTTCTGTCCTCATTGTTCGATTTGAAGACTGGGGAGGCGTGTTAGCACTCTTTCAAAGTGCTAACAGAGATTTAGTCCTCGATTATATTTCGACTTTCGGCAGAGCTTTACTTTTCTCTGTCACCTCATTTATACCTGAATGTGCAAGATAATGAGCCAAATTAGCTCTTTTGCTAGATAGTTCAATGTACTTAGGTATTATAGGAAAGAATACCGGGAGGATGACATTGCTGTTGACTCGATTTCCCCTAAAAAGACCCAAAATACAAATAAAAGTTGACCGCGCATTAAACTCCTCCCTTCCAAAGTATACTTTAAAGTCACCTGCTAGAGAGTAAAGTAAAGTCCTCTTATGCGTTTTACAGGCCATTCGAACGACCAAAGCCATGCTAAGAAAAGTCCTCTAATTACCGATTCGACCTCTGGTTCCGCAAGAATTTCCACGACAGCATCTTCCCCCCCCCCCCAGAGGGACCAATCCGCATTGCAGACTGCTTCTGTTATCCTCCGGTCATGTGCATAAGGACGCAAGTGGTGGGACTAACGGTCACAGCGTCCTACCTCATCTTACCTTCCCCTCCCCAAACCAGCGACCCACATGTTGGCGGTTAGACTGTGGCATGTCCCGCCGGTCGCAGTTCCCACTCCTCCGTGTCACTGCGAGAGCACGTAAGCTGGGGTTACGTGGCAGAGGTGACGGCTGTCGTAGGATAAGGCCAGTCAGTGCCCTTGGAGGTTATAGTGTCACCTTGTCAAGTTTTATGGCAGAACACTAAAAAAGAAAAGCGCTTCCATGATATCGTGGGTAGGACGTGGGTGACGTCACAACTTCTGTGTGGGAGAAGAAAGCAGAGGTACGGTCAGCGTATATAACCACTCGCCTACGTAGACCGCGGTCTAGGTCTGGCAGCGGTAGCGATCCAATAAGCAGACAATTTAATATAAAGGAGAGAACTAGTTCAATCGAGGTATTACTTCCTCCACTAACAGGGAGACCGTAGATGGGCCACTATAATTGAAAGTACCACTAGCGCAAGTCGCACTGGCCGGTTTTATAACGCATCACGTAGACAAATGTTGTAAATGGAACCGCATTACCAGAATTAATATAGCTTTTTACCCAACTTTAAGCAGTATAACTAAGCAGAGAAATCGCACAACTACATGTCAGTATTTGACTATTCTATCAAAGATGGCATTACTCCTTCCACGTTTGTACGTATTTTTGCCACATGTGAAAGCTTCACTGGCTGCCATCCCTAATAATAATCTCTAGAGTGGCTTCCCAACTCTCCAAAAAATCTGAAGAGCAATTAGGGAGCATATGTATGCGTTCAATAAATTCTCATTAGGCCGTTCCATTTACATGGGAGGGGGATAAAGTGTAAAAGGTAAAATTGTAGTTAAATTACGTAAAAGGTAAATTACGTTCAACGTTACAAGCAAATTAGTCCAGGGAATAGGGGAGGGGGTGGGAGTAACAATCGGATAATTAAGCGGTAATTAGGGAGAAAGGGTGGGGGAAAGTGAGAAAGGAGGCTCGGGGAAAAAATGCCGGTAGCTAGGTGGTCGTTGGCCATGTTAAGCTTGGGGCTTGCAGCAGGTTTTTTGCGCACACAAAACCGGCTTCCTCAACCAGATAGCGCTTGCTTCTGCCGTTGCTAGCAGGCGCTGACCCAGTGACTTAGGGTAGTTTGGTGGGACCTTGTAGATCACCCCAAAGGGTTCGTTGGGGTCCACCTGATGTCCGGAATCCACCATGTGCGCTAGAATGGAGCTGTTAATGTTTCTGGTGGTATTGACTTCACCTTTGCTTAGCCATTGCGGGAGGTGTTCCTTTATTCTTTTGGATAGGCACCAACTCGTGCGACCAATATACCCTGCCCCACAGGAGCAAGTCAAGGCGTATATGCACATGGAGGCGATCTCTTTGGGAGCGATGCGCTCCGACCGGCTCCTTGGTAGGAAACAGTTGCCCTTCGAGCGTCGTCTACTTGTGCGCAGATTCGATTCCTGCACAGGTGTTTCGACAGTAATCTGTTACCGAAATGTGTTTCGTACAGACCTCCGGTAAATACAGAGTTTGCGAGACGCAAAGAATGTCAGCATGGCAGAAATATGATTCGAGTGATCCTTCAAGACTGTCACCCAAGGCTTCGCAAGCACCGTCAAAGGGTGAACGAAGAGAAGCCAAATGGCTTTGAAGTCATGGGTGAGAACGGTACATAACTGCTTCAGCAGAGGGAGGCTGAACGAGCCCGCGATCACAAAGCGAAGCGAGAGACAGCACTTGAAATCAATTTTCGCAAGCTTTCTCGTCCAATGTCATCCAGAGATGAGAAACTGGTGCACAACATGTCATCCAAGGAGCTGACGGAAGAGTATGGGCAGGTCTCATTCAACACATCTGAAGCCAGACCTGCTAATATGGTTGCTGTAGTCGAATCAATTCTCAGCCAAAGAACTCCTCTCTGCACGTGACTCGAAACATTGTACCATAACCTATTATGAAGGATTACCGACGGAATCCGAAACGTCAAGACAATAAAACTCTTGTTCCAGAGATCGCATCTCCTTCTGAACTGCTTCCTGGAAGTCGCATGTTCACTTCTATTGTCAAAAGTACAATGTTTTTGGAAGGTTATTCAAGCACGCGGCATCAAGCGTGTTCACTGAACGGAGCTGCCGATCAAGTCATGGAAATTTGCGTCCATCTTCACCGCCTTGATTGTTTTACGGATCACCCGGTAGAAATGGTGACCACGTTATAAGGGCGTTGCCTGAAGCACGACCAATCGGACACTGTCACCTTGTCAAGTTTTGGGGTATTACGCTAAAAAAGAAGAGCTCCCAAGATATCGTGGGTAGGAAGCGACGCCCGTGGGAGAAAAAGCAGAGGTACGGTCAGCGCATGCAACATCCCACCTACGTAGACCGCAGCCTCGGTCTAGTGGCATAAGCGGTAGTGATCCAATAAGCAGACGATTAAGAATCAAGGGAGAAGTAGTTCAATAGAGGTACTACCTCCTGCACTCAAAAGGAGACACCGAATGGGCCCTTATACTTCAAACTTCAACCAACGCAAGTCATATCGGCCATTTATATAAACCATTAAATTCTGTAAACGGATCCGGTTAGCCAGAATTAATACATTTTTTATATCCACCTTTTAGCACCTTAAGTAATCAGCGAAGTCGCATGTACGTTGACAGCATTTGGCTATTCCACCAGCGATGACATTACTCCTTCCGCGTTTGTACGTATTTTCGTCGCATTTGAAAAATGCACTGGCTGCCAGACTCAGTAATAAACTCTCTGATGACGCCCCCCGGCTGTCCATAAAAATATAATAATAAAGTTCCCCCATTAGGGCCCGGCTTAAGTGCGAGTGCACACCGCCTTGACGAGTCGTTCCCACGCCAAGTGACTAGTCCGCCTACACAAAGTGCACACCGCACCAATGAGTGGTTCGCACGCCAGACAATTATTCCGCCCACACAGAGTGCATAAGACGACGCGCAAAGCGTGGCCGACGCAGAACTCTAACGCACCAGCTGATTGAGTCACAAAACCAATGGAGTCGCGTCTTCCTTGGGACCGCAATCTTATTGGTTCAGTCTGTATTCATCCGTTTACTTCAATATAATGCACTAAGTTTGTACAAAGACTTCTTATTTTGCGCTCTTCTCGTTGTGTACTTCCTTGGGTGCTCACACAAGGCGTAAATTAGACGGCAATATCTCAGTTATGGCCATATTTACAACTTTTCCCGAATCAGAAGTCAGTTAAGACTGAAACGACGAAGACACGA
>JAYGXS010000002.1:9736339-9780972 GCA_036362985.1 Ligula intestinalis | reverse complement strand
GTCAGACATAATAAACCTATCCCGGTGAAAGCTCTTCCTTCTTCTGCCACATTGTGTCTTCGAGTTATGGCTTGGATTTTAGGGTCAAGGTTAGGTAATGGGGCTAGGATTAGGGCAAAGTGTTGAGATAGGGGGCTAAGACTGGAAGTTTGAGTACAATTTGTGTTCTCTGGTTAGGGTTAGATTTTTATGTTCACGTTTGAACTTAGTGTTTTAGTTAAGGTTTTATGTTTTTGGTTTTTTTTATCTTGAGTGTTCGATGATAAAAAATTAGGTTTACCCATTTACAGCTTCTATAGTTTGTTTGCATACCTTACCCTTAACGAAATTTATATTTAAAGAAGGCTTACGTCCCGAAAAGTGTATTATTTACTGATGAAAATCAATTTCGTGACTGCTCAGTCCAGACACTAAAGGTGAGAGACCTATCGAATGGAAAATCCGCACTCAGTACGGTGCAGTGAATGTTGAGACACCTACCATTCCTCTAGGAATTGTGAAGTTATGGAATTCAAGGTTGTACGGCATGCTTCTCACACTTTTTAATCCGCAAGACATATCAAAGAGAGAAAGATTTACAAAATTAACTGCTACGTATGTCACTTTTTACCATACGAACTGCACAGCTACTAGCTAGGTCGTGCTACGTACTAAGTACTAGTAAGAAGTATTTTGCCGTTGGTTGACATGACTTATTGGCAGCTTGTGAATGGTACGCGGTTATTCCGAAGTATTCACAGCATTCATTCTTTGAAGATTGGCGGACAAAAAACTATCCGAAGCGCCAGACTTAAAATAAACCCCTACTGATTAAACCTCTTCTGACTTACTACTTGGGAATCGCACTTTAAACATTAAATGTGTACATATATTTGAAAAGCGAAGGCCAATGTTCAGTATTTAGATTTTGTTAACTATATATGTCATACTGTGTGACTGTGAGGGGTATGACCGCATGCGTCTGCATGCCCGATTATAACTATTAACAATAGGTTACTACAGTACGGCTGAGAATTCGTGCAACATGCCGAAATTTGCGAAAAAATTGATACTCATTCGCTAATCGGCATTGAGTAAGCTTGTAACACTAATTACCCTGTAGCTTATTTTCTAGTCACCTCAGTCACGATAGGATACCGACTTTTTTAACGGGTTACTTTCTGACCGCTAACAAAGCGTATGTGCGGAAAAAATGGCTACTTAAGTTGCATGCATTTTATCATTGATTTTGACGGCCTTTATAAATTCAAGTGTATTTTATGGAAAACATTCACGAAAATATTCTTTATTGTTCTCGTTTGGTAGAAAAATATGACTTCTTTAAATTTAATTCTTCAAGAAATGGCCTCTACCGGTTTTATATATGTTTCTAATTCTGAGACTTTTACGATTGTGAAATGTTCATTCAAAATACGTCGTATTCGTCAGTTTATTAATGTTGCCAATACAGTATACAACCTAATCCACATCTTTTGTAACATTTTTACGAACTATGTTATTTATTGCTTAAGTAAAAAATTTAAAGAGGGCATATCGTGCTACCAAAAATGTAAAAGAAAGAATTTTAATGTTGATTTTTTCCATAAAATCTCTTTGAATTTATAAAGGCATTCAGAATAAATGATAATAATGCATATTACGTAAGTAGCCACTTTTTTCAGTGCAAATTACTTGTTAGCGGTCAGAAAGAAGCCCGTTAAAAGCCAGCATGCTATCGTGACTGAAGTGACTAGAGAATAGGCTAAACGGTAACTACTGTGACAAGTTGAATGTCACCAACAAATGTGATGTTCCATTACCATTGTTCTTCTGATGGCTGTGAGAATGACTTTGTCATATAGACGACATGTGTGTGTAAGTACAGTTTTGAGAGTCCACAAGAGATGAGGCTTGAGCTTTCAAAAAACCTAGAAAAGCACTTACGATAGGTAACTTGACTTCTCAAAAAGAATAAAACCTGTGACACTCGTTGATGAACGTTCACCGACCGCTAACGGAACTCGCTTGTCCCGTTTTGCTCTGCCCCGGGCCTCAATGCTCGGGCCCTGACAGCAGCCTTACAGCGAGTGGTAGTATAGGCTACTAGCATTGCCTGCAAAGATACGGGAGACTGGAACGGCTACTTGTGACTAAGTAGTCGTCGTCCGCCATTCATGGGCAACTCCGAGTGGTGCACCACCCGAGGCTAAAACTGTAACAAATGGGTGCAACTTTTTGAAAGACAAGAAGGGCACCAAACACGTTATGCATACTAATTTCATTTCTAATCCCCTCCTTTTACCGAATCGGATGGAAAAGGACGTTTTATAAGTAACACCACGGATATTGTAGTAGGATAAGCCGAAACGAAATCGCGTGTTGACAACAAAACTAAGCTAAACCAAAAACTAAACTAAACTGAAACTAATGAAAATAAGAATGAACTAAAAACTAAACTAAACCAAACTGAAAACTAAAATAAGAGTAAACAAAAGTAACAATACTGAAAACTTAGCACAACGTAAATTAATAAAACTAAAGAATAAACTTACCACGAAACTAAAGGAAAACTACATTAAAACTAAACTATACTAACTAAACTGAAAACTACACTGAAGTAGGTTATTACGTATAGTAAACTACGGTGTCGCCTATTATAAATCCTTACCAGCGAAACTTCCTCAAAATCTATCTGAAATGGCTCTGGTATGTACGCTGATAGCACTGGAAGAACACACCTGCCAGGGCACTTATATTTTGATTGGTACGACATTAGAAAAGATTGTTTTCGAGTAGGCTAACATGGATCCATTTACATCCGTCGGTTACGTACCAACCGAATGTAATGAAATATGTATTTTTTTTTACTATATACAGGGTCGGAAATCTTCAACTTGCAAATTCAAAAGCACAAGTAGCCGATTTCCAAACCCAATAACTAAAGTGTTACAAGTGAGTAACACGGATTGTGTTTTGATTACTTTCTCGACTGCAAAAGCATAATTCATTTCATTGTTTTATTAATAAACGGTCTCTTTCGCAAAAAAAGTTTAAGAAAAAACATATTAAAAAATTAAAAAAACAATTTGAATGGTAGCACAAGGCTTTTTGAGGGTTAAGCTACTTATTATCTTAATTATTGCTATCACAATAATAACCCTTTCCATATCTATAATGTGGCTCAGCGAATCGTGTCATTTAATTTGATGCAATCTCTCTTTCGGATGCCTGATAGATAATTACTTTCTGAAAACCTCGTTAATCTACAATATAGTTAAATGAAAACGCAGAAGTCAACTTGCGGATAGTCTAGACGACCAATAATTGTTGCTCATGATTTCATCCATTAGTACACCCTATCGGATGAAGAGAAGTTAACCATTGCCCAGTTTGAACGCCAAAAATACTCAGTAGCCTAGGGTGCTTAAAAAATCATTCGGATTACAGAAAGGAAAGAAAACGTTATGTGTTAATGCATTATCTGGTGACAGTCCGTAATTTTAACTCCCGATCATTTTTGTGAGGTCTAATGAACAAACATGGATCGAAGCAGGAGAAGCCGAATTTCATGAGTCAACGAAGATCCAAGCACCAACTGATTGCTGGAGGATAGCCCTGTTCTTTATCAATTTTTTAAACACGTTTAAGAAATTTATTGACAAATTTACGAAAAGTTTACGATTTTCCTCCAGGCTCATTGAAACCAAATATCTTAGGCAAGAAATACCCTTTTATTGAGTGCTGTCCAAATCGACTGGAGCAGGCATGCATGTCAAAAAATTTTGATGCATGAAATAATCACTGTATTTCAGTAAACCTTCAGAACCACGCACGATGCTATAAAAGTTTTCCGAAACACATCAGTTTTAAAACCTCCATCGTTCAATACGAAAATGCAGCTCATACAAATAGAGGAACCTTTTCTAACGTAATTTTCAATCAAAATGACTTTTCTAGCTTGCTACAATGAACTAGTATTTATTATTATTTCCACAATTGTTGAGCAAGGTGTTGTATTGAATTGGTGAGCATGCATTCGCTTTCGTAATTAACTAACCAAACTATGCGGGTTGGTAGAAAAAATTGCGCCGTTGTCAGGTTTGGCGGGGGCAGAACAAAATTGGGTTCAGCGATTCGATCAGCACCAGGGGAGGGGCAGGCAGCCGAGAAAGGTGATAGGATGTAGGCGATTGACTGGACGGCCTTCAGTTGCGGTAACTGCGACGCCGTTACGAAGTTCTTTTGTGTGCGCAGGATCGGTTTGCGTAGCCTGATAGCAGCCGCTTCTGCCGTATCCAACAGACGCTGTCCATGTACTTTTGTCCACGTACTTTTAATAGCTCACTCGGAAAGTCTATCTGGCGTCCACTTGATGATCTGAGTCTACCATGTGCATTAGAATAGAGCTGATCATACTTTTTACTTCGCCCTTCCCTAAACATGCTGAAGGATGTTCTCGTACTCTTTTGGACTACCGCTGACTCATATGACCAATTTATTCTCCCCATCAGGAGCCGGTAAATAAATCGACGTACATAGATGTGGTTTGGGCGGACGGTTTGTACTTAATCTCTCCGTATAGGAGGAGAATAGTCGAGAAAAGGGCATGGGCATCGGCTGCGGGAAATATGTTGGATACAGCTTGACTCAGGTGCTTTCTCAAACGATCACTTGGTGCGTCCCCTCGAAATGGGACCATGCTGGAAATTCGTTTCTTATTTGCTATAAACACCGAGGGCTTCATTGGTCTTTGAGACATATTTAAGCAATAAATCGACTAGTGTACCCATTTTAGCGGAAGGCGCCTTCTAGAATCTTTAATTCTTCTTCGATACTACGGATCAAACTGATTCTTTCCACCCTTGGCGTCAAATACCGAACTGAATTACGTTTGAAGTTCAACGGTGCGAAACTCCACAACTGGGTGCATTGTCCTGACTACTTTTTCTTACGACAGACCCTACCTTGCATACTCTAACTCGAAAGTATATCGATGCCATTTGTTTATTTTCAAAGAAAAAGGGAGCACGAGGCTGTACTTCCATTATGATAATAGGCATACATCCTTCTATTAAGCTACGGTTAATGTTAAGGCCACTATTGCTTCTGTTAGTATCCAGAGTAACCTATCATCCTGTTCATTAACAAAACAGACATATATTTGTCTAAAGCGCGTACCTTGTCGTGTACCGCGTTAGAGCTGACCATCTAAACAGGCTTGAACTCAAACTAGTTCGTGTCTAATACGCTTTCTCCGTTGAACATGCTAGGTTGTGAAACCGCGCCCACTGTCACGCCACTGATAGGGTCGAGGGGGGGGGGCGAACTACGCAATAAACATCCGTTGGCCAACTAAGTGGAACGGCGCACCTGCAAAATTCGTGTCTGAATGCTTACGAATAGCAAACAGGAAGCTGGCTTACTCCTGCGCCTTGAAGTATACCTGATGTGTGAATACGTGGTCAACGTGATCATGACAGCAGCTGATAGTCTGGGCAGATAGTATTGTTAGAAAAGATAAGGATGATTCGAATGGCAATTGAATGCAAGGATAGAATCCCGTTCCAGACTTTGTCAATGTGTATCTGCACCTTTAAATGCTCCTGTCGGGCAGGTTATATTGGTCGAATAATTAGGCGGTTATCTAAGCGCATGAGAGAGCACCATCCCGCCTGGCTAAACAGAGGAGAGTTAAAGTCGAAATTCAGTGCGGTTTGGGCTCACTTCGTTGGCAGTGGTCATCGGGTAGACGTAAACTAAGCGTTTTGAGTCTAGTATAAAGTATCGGCAAAAATTCGAGGTTCTTGCGTTAGCAGATACTTGCGACGGCAGAGGCAGTCGCCATACGCCTCATTTACCCGATTTTATGGACATAGAAGGCATTTGTAGCGGCTCTGAGGCTCCCGTAGCTGAAGACCAAGCAAGCGAGCATCTCCAGGCCACCCGCGCCATCACGAGACGATGCCATTTTGTGTCTCCACGACTCCCAACGAAACGCGAGATAAGGACGAAAGGATGGCATGAGCTAAGTGTCGGATCCCTACCCCTAGCTGCTTCCCAATTATGACTAGAATCTGATCCCCTTGATCCCTTAACACCTCTTTTCCACTTTGCCCCTAATTACTACTGTTTCGTTGCCTAAAATTTTCGTTAACTCTACCCCCCCCCTTTATATCATTGTATTGACTTTTTAGATTGCGCATTGGCGGAAACTTTATTATACACAAAAAGCATCTTGTAATATGATTTGCCTTTAACGTATGCTTTTTGTCGGCATCCCCCTTCAGAGTATCATACGCATATTTTGTTTATGGTCTCAATTCTTTCCATTATAAAATACATACAGTCAAGGACATTTATTGCTGCCTTTTAGAGCAAAATAGCGTCAAAAATATGCGAAAATAATTCTAAAGGCTGAATTTGTTCCATGCTTCTGGAAAACAAAGCGTATCCTCACACTTAACTTCAACTGATTTTCGTTGAGTTAGGTTCATATTTTCCAGTTCCAGAACAGACTTATTTGAAGCATTTCGTGTTTACATATATTTTGTTTATATCAGAACGCACAAAAACAAATGGTGTTGTTCTGTGACAGTAAGTAGAATAAAAACTACCTTGGATATCCTGCAAGCTCGGATTTTGTCCATAACGTGTCTGTCTTCCTCCAATATACAAGAATTAAAATAGTATTTTCTTTAGTAAAAGGCTTTCAAAGCCAAAATTCTGATCAAACAATCCAAAAAAACAAAACCAACTGCACACTGAACTATTCATTCAAATGTCAAGAATGAAATAGCACGAGTTAGGTCACATACTGCAAGTCAAAACGTCGTCTGTGCGACCAAGACTGATTTTAACTACAGATAACCAGAAGTTATTGACTATGTGTTCCGCCTTATTCAGCTAATTTTGCTAACTACGCACATAAAAACAAGTTATATATGTCAACAAGGATGTTTGGTTACTACGCCGTTTGCATTCTGCCATCAAGGTACCGTAAATCTGTCTCCATAATGTAACGAAAGGATGATTTAAATTGTATTAGGCCCTTTGTAACTGTTCATCATTTTATCCTTGGGAGAATAAGTTCGCATCTAAATGATCCCACTTAATTCTTATAGCCTTGGGACAACTTTTTAAGTTACAAGAGAATATTAATCTTACACAGTACACCACAATAAGAACACTTTTAAATATAAAGAGTACCTCTAGCCAAGGTCAAAAACATCTCCTTCACTATTTTGTCTGCAAAAACGTGAATTTTATCTGCATCTCTATATAAATGTTGTATTTGAAGAAGGGCCGATTACATCTTCGCTTAGTTTTCGATGGCTGTAAGGTGACCATGGATGGACTTAATTTCCTCAGATCACATGGCGCATATACTAAAGATTTTCGTTTCATTCCGAATAATTCCAAACTAACTGAACAATTATTGTTTGAAAAATATGAGTTTTCCAAAACGATTATGACAGTTTTAAGTTCGTGGAGCCTTTGTAAGGGCTGGTTTGTGGAGGTCATCTTTTCTTTTTATCGATGAAATCTGTGCGTTAATCTAGTAAATAGACGAACCTACTTCTAGTGTTACAGACGGGATCAGCAGATCATATGGAACAAAAATATTCCATGGTTTATACAAATATAGAGTCAATCAATGTAGGTTATCATTGTACTATTTAATACATGATAGAAAACTGGTAAGTTCTGGACTCTACAGATTAATAAATTAACGCATTCAGACTCAGCAAATTCATCCTCTTGAGTGAGAAGTTAAATGGACACAGTAACCCTATGAGTTGATTTGAAAATGAAATAAGTAATAAACAATTGACGATTCACTGGTAAGACAATCAACATTACCTTTTGATATGCTCATTCTACAATATTTTATAATTCGATCACTGTCGTGAACATTAAAAACCAATCACCTATTGAGAAAACATCAATAATAGCCCTGGTTTTGAAAGTCAGCTTGCACCTGCCTTTTTAAATTGACACACATTTGGACCCTCGACCAAAATAGCGAAACATACCTGTGACCAAAGTACATTTGCCATTGAGATGGCAAGCCGGATCCATTAAAAGGCGTCAGAAAACCCCACTTCCCTCACCTGGCCGCCAAATAAAAACTAAATCCTTTTTTAGCATTTTGTTTTTGATTTTGTTGACTGCCCTTCGCGTTTTTACAATTAACCAAAGACCATGTTCAACCGGTTGAGAGTTCATGACACTTTTTTGACATCATTAAGCCGTGCTTTCAATTTCAAACTTGGCGTTGTTCAAAGGTCAAATTCTCTCGTCACCATCACAGACTAACCGAACAGTGGGACCTTGAAGTGTGGATAAGTTGGGCAAAGCACACAGGTTTGATTATTATTTTTTGTGTTAGCAGCTGTTCCTGTGTTCTGCGTAAACCGGAAGCTAGGCCCACGATGCCTTTAAACAGAATAATGATCTGCGAGTGCGCTGCTGTGTTGTTTTCGAACCACCTTTGTACTACCATGTTTTTGAAATTTTTTAAAATAAGAGTTCGGCTTTTTTCTCCATGTTATTTATGGAAAACAGATGGCTGTTTGCAGACAGAACGTCTACTGAGATGGGAGGTAGCACAAATTCTGCCTACAAACAGCCTCCTGTTTTGCATGCATAACATTTGCGACGCAGCCTTACGCACATGATTTTGTTGCTGCCTATATCGCAGGGGGTTAAGTAAATTAAAGCCTAGCAACCGCGATCTTAAGGCCGAGCTCCTTAGGGGAGAAGAAGACATGGGAGTCCAGAGCGGCAAGAACAGTTTATTCTGTACAGAAGGAATGAAGAATAAGCCAGAGGAATTTGACTATCAGACGAACGAGTAACCGCCAGTCACATTGCCGTGTCTAAACTGAGATTATCGCGGAAATTGCCGCAGCGTCTGGAGCAATTTCCAGTAGTTTTCACAGGAAGTCCAGCTTTCCTGTGGTAGGTGCTACAGGCTGCTTTATTTCTTTCTGACAAAATGCTGTAAGTGTTCGGAGACTGAGTACAGACAGCGTAGCAGCAACACGAAGTGAAACTATGTTAACTGACCAGGCCTGCAACAGACGCGTCTTGGTGAAACAAAGCGAGAAGCCGGCGGTCGCCGCAGATTCATTTGCGGACATGCCCACGACCACGACGAGGCAACGGCCGCGTCCTCTCTCTCTCTGCTGCTGCTCATCTCCTTTGCGTCGGGTACGAGACTCTGTACTGACTCCCCCTGTCCCCTCTCCCGCCTTACCAGTCGGGCTACCCATCCGTGCTGGGAGGGGGGAGGGGTGGGACGTGCAGGATCCTGCGCATGGTGAAGGCGAACGCCAACAGCTGTCAACAGGACACGCGCGTCTGGGCGTGACTGGGTGCATGTGTGTGTCTTCGCGCTGCGCGGCATGAAGTCGGCAGCGGTCTGCCATGTGACTCATTGGGTCACACCCTCTCGTAGCCCCGACCCTTTCCAGCAGGTAAATCCGGTCTACACACAGGGCGAGAATGTAAAGGGAGACTGGACGACGACGAATGGGTGGCTAGGACGCAGACGGAGCCTGTAAAGGACTTACTATACGCCCACATAAATGACAGACACAACATGCTCATAACAGGCGGTTCACTCTGACACACACACTCTCAGATGCTGATATAATGACTCACAAAGGTTGCTCTGAAGGGGATGTTCATTGCAGAATTTGATAATGGCCGTCTGATGATGGCTAGCGCGGCAGGAGTTACCTTTCTAGTCTGCAGTCGAGGTTGCTTGTAGGCTTCGCGACTGAAAATGGGAACGGGAACACCCATCCCGTAATATAGGTAGCCTTACGCTAACAACCAGAAATAATAAATAGTCCCTTGCCCTAACTCTAACCCAAAACTTAATGTTAATCCCAATTTCATTGGAATTTACCACAAAGCCACTTATAATAGGGATGGTTCGTGGTTCCGTGTCCTGCCGGTGACCCCTATCCTCCTTCGCCTCCGTTGATATTTATTTCAGTGACTTAATGTTTACTCCGAGTATTAAGAATTGAGATAAGCGAACTTTGCTCTTTTTGGGATACAAAGACGAGCAAGTTTGTTTCTAGAATTAAAAGTATTCTTTCCAGGACAAAGGGGAGACATGCTTGGTTATTTCTCTGAGATCTCGAAAACAAGCAGGTGGCCTCAAAAAACTTGTTGATCGCCTTAGAGCTTTAAAGTGCTTAAAAAGGAAATACCTACAGAAAATAAACAGAAAATCTGAGTGAGTTCTATTTTAAGAAGCAGAATTTAGTTTTAAATAGAAGGCAAGTATTTCGCTGACATACCTATCAAAACAACGAAATATGAAGAAGGAGACAAGAACATATAAGAAGTACTTAAAACTAACGGAATAGTTATGGGTAGTACTGCCGGCAAATACAAAGGAGACTCGAATGGCAATTTCTGACTTATTAGCCGTCGTCAGTCAGGCCTCGAACTCGCGACCTCTTTGATCAGAGTCAAACGTCCTAAACATTGAGCCACGAGCTCGTCGTCTTGCAGGTTTAGGTCAGGGGATGTTGACACTCGTCGATGAACGTTCACCTGACCGCTACCGGAACTCCTCGGTCCCACTCTGCCTTGAGCTGTCCCAGCTGTTACGGCTGTCAAGACCTCTGGTGGGCCCCAATGCAAAGCGGGACAGATGAGTTCCGGTAGCGGGCAGGTGAACGTTCATCAACGAGGAATAGTGACGGTTACCTAACTCCCTCGAGTTTTACGGAAGTAGAATAAAACAGAAGATAAGAACAGAAGTTATCACCGTATTCCAGTGGGATATTGACTCGAATGGGCATCGACAGACAGATAATATGACAGCAAAACGAGTATGAGCGTATTGCATATCGCCTCTAGACATTTAGGCATTCTCCCTGCTGACCTTGCGCGAAGCTTACTGTTACATACAGAAATCGCTCCTCTAGTCTGATGGTTCGCTCTTATGCCTTGGGAAGTACGCACTGGCTCAGAAGCTTTTTGATAGTCCATCGGTACTCAATAAACTACCCGGAGAGCTTCCTTGGCGTGTCCCCGGTGACTAGTGCTACGAGATGCTCGGAAAAAAAGAACTCTGATCGACCATGTTTCGTCTTCCGTACGTCTTGCGGCTCTGAGCCACATTTTACTCAACAACTATGAGTTTTCCGACAAGAGCAGCTAAAGGGAAAATTAATGATGTCAAGTTAAAACTTGCCTTTACAACGAAAGCGTGGAGCGCGCTCAGTGGATAACAGTTGTTTATGGTCTAAAAGCCGAAAATATAGGAAAAATAGTTTGGTTTAGACTGCAACATTTTAACTCACCTTTTGCTATAATTCGTAAACGTTGACTAGATGAAAAGCATTTTCACTCTTCAGTATTCTCCACAGTTGCTTGTTCGCTTGATTTTATCTTCCCGGAAGATGGTTTTTCTGCAAAAACCACCGATCTTTTCCAGTTTGTCTCCATATCGTTTGAGTAACAAATTTCTATCGACCAAACAGACGATTGGGTTGATTTTTTAGTTCGGTGTATGACGCTTTCGAGTGCTTTTTACTGCCTTCTTCAGATCCCTTATAATAAACGCCTTGTCATGCTTTGTACTTAAAAGATGACCAGGAAATGCGAGTGATCCCCCTCTTTCCTCTCCAATGAGGACATGCTCGCATTATTTTCAATAAACTCGCAGATACTTCTATCAGGTTCATTTACAGACATGCTTATCTGGCGAAATGTCATAAGCTCTTCGGATATGGGGAACTTCTACTTCGTTATGTTCGTCAAATTTCTTTCGGTAACTGTGATATTCTAACTCTGAATAGACTAATTCTCTTTAGCGAACCTTATTCTATCTCCTGGCAGGAATAGTTCTGTACTTTCCAAAGTTGATAACCGAGAAGTATTCTTTGTGAGATTTAAGTAAACCACGTAATCGAGAATTATGTTTGCTGACTAGTCTCAGCGAGACTTCCGAATTTCCATAAATATCGTCTTATATATCCGTGGCGATTTTTGGCAGTGTGTAGGCATTTCACTCTTATCCATGCAGCTCATTACGATATTGACTAGAAAATTCCGTTCCACAAGCTTGGCGTTTAATTAAGCTTGCTGCTGCAGTTACCGCAAAATACCTCAGAACATCATTGATTACAAAAACGTCTAGTTTCGTCAATATATTCATAAGCCAAGTACAGTGAAGCTTCAAGTGAGTGGCAACCCCAGATGCGAGTATTTTAGGTAAAAAGCGAGCCTCTCAGAGAAAAAATTGTTTTCATTGACGAGCTTCCGTTCAGTTAAATAGTTGTCAGTATATGTGTGGGTGGGTCCGTGTCCACCGTCGAGTCCTGCTCCCACAGCGTGGATCCTCGGTTGCTTGCAGCCAATCAGTAAAGTGACACAGTTTGATTGGCTACGTTTCGCAAGAGGAGTGTTTCACATGACGAGCTCGGCGCCGGAACGCATTAAACTCGTCAACCGAGGTTCCACTCTAATTGGATATAATGCAGCCTCCATCTAAATTACGGTTTTAGAGCTCTTTCCGTTATGACATTCCGCAGAAAATGAAACATTTAACTGAAGTATGTTGTATTTCAGTGCTTAGATGAACCCAAAGCCGCCATCGTGCGACCACTAGTAAAAAAGAGGCGTAAACTGAGTATTATCAGCGGATTCCTGGCATCAATCATCCAGCTCTACTAACAGTGTGAGACTACAGGCGATCATTAGCATCCACATGTTGCCACAACTTCTTGTAATATTTTTTTGTTAAAGCCAAGGTAGGTTTGTAGTAGCTGTGTGTAGCAAATGTAGCTCTTAAAAAATAGGATTTAAACGCAGACAGACCCCCTAGCGTGCCCAAAATGAACATGAATTAGGTGACAGTGAACCTCGACTTCATTAAAAAGGCCGTTATTTGGACCGATGAGTCAAGGCCTTCAACGGGGACTGAAAGGTGAATCCAGATTTGGAGGTCGAATATAGAAAAAAGTTCCTGTCTGGGTCTCAGGAAAAATGGCTTTCAGTTTCTTCAACGAGACTGCTAATGAGTTGTGGCATGTGAAGTTGCTACTATTGCACCCACTTCCACTATTTTCCAGAATCTAATTTCTCGGTTGAGAGTGCAGTGTTATATAAGTACCATACTGTTCAGCATTTTAATATATTTTAGAAGAAAAATGCTATATTGAGTATTTTTCAAACCTGAATTTTCAGCAAAACTGGCTCCATTCTCGGAGAGCAAATGCTAAGGTAAATAAAAGATCATTTTTAAAAGGACAAAGATAAAAGGTCACGTAATACTCAAAAGTCAAGTATTTTACGACATTCACACCAACTATGGAGACAAATCGGCTTTCAACTTCTTTATGTCCGCTTTTTCACATGCTTTTTTCTTCGTGTTGTCATCCTACGGAGAATTGTCAATGTTAGTGGTGTTGGTGAATTGCATATGTGACAGACTGGCCGCATTTGACAAATATTGGGTTGGTGATATGTTGTAGATAAAACAACTTGTTTTCGTTCACTGAAAAAGTTAGCAGTGTACTTTGGATAGGACCTCATGATCACAAATGCAGACAAACAAAGCAGAGGATTAAAGAGGATGGTATAGGATTATAAACTCCCCCGTGAATGGAGAGCAAAAAAATGGGTGGCTCAAATTCGAAAGCCGCGCCAGATCTCGTTATTCTATTTGAGTAGAGTACGTTTAGTTTTGTTTCAATCAAGGTTTGCTAGAACATGGGAACTACAAAGTATCTCGCTCTCGTACGTGCCTGGAATGTAATAAAGAGCAGACCCTCTGTTTTATCAACAGACTTCAAAAGGAGTCGATTATGCCGTCGTGTAGGCGAGAAGTGACCAGATGGTTATAAGCAAGTTAAGTAATCCATGAGTTTTGGTATAAGAGCAATTGAAGAGGACTGACTGGAGAAAAATAAAGTAGAAGTGGACTTAGTACCGTATGGCCAACAGTGTACAGGGGTGCTTACAGATGAGTGAATATTGGAATAAAAGGATGAACACAACGAGCAGACTAAAATATGTTCTATACGTAGGGGATTTCACGCAAGTTATGCAGCATTCATGGCCAAAAGTCAAACGATCGGATGTTAAGATTTAACGGACATAGAGTTAATTATACTGAATTACCCTCGGACCCACCTTTGGAAGCTAGATCAAGACTAGCAAAACCATGCCCTTTGTGCATACGGCAAGCGCACAATACAATCACCGGGTTAAATCTGCGAGCAGTTTCATATAGAGACTGGGGAGATGAGTTGGCTAGTTTACGTTTGCATTCGATAAAATCTAGGAGAAAGTGTGAGTATTGCCTTGAGTTCGTCGGTTTTCTTACTGTTTTATTTGCTAAGAAGAAATTCCCAACGAGTCTGTGATGACAAATATGTTGCAGTGTCGATGGAAGAAAAACTCAATACATCTCGAAAACTCCGAAATATGCTTCGAAATAAGCATTTAAAAAGTCAGATATTCTTGGTTGATCATAAAAATACCCAAATTACAAGTAACAAGAATGCGCGTCTCTGGTGCAGAAAGAGGAACCACAGACTAGTTACACAGACCTTAATCTAGGGGCTTTCAGGACTGCCGCTGAGTCCGTATGCAGTATTGAAATCATCCAATAAGCAAAGAGTGCTCGCTTCATACACTGTCTCGTAGAATATGAAATTTGGTTATCAAGCATAAACTTTTAGAGCATAATGTCTGTAAAAAATAGGTAGTTTATGGAATATTCGCACTAAATATCGACCGAAGTCTAGGAACGGAAGCAAATTCCAAAAGAATAAATTTCTTTAATCATCAACAACGGCAAAATCAAAAATTAATTTTTTGTTATCCTTAACTGAAAGACTTAGATCGTGATAATTGTAGTTTTCAGACCTACATATTGAAAATGGATTAGTAAAGGCCACTGCTGTGTGATTGCGTTGGAGGTTGCAGTATTGGCGAGTTGTCACAGTAAGTTCTAGCGAGGATATGTTATAGCGGTCTCTGCCGTCCTACCTTCTACTCAGGCCTCCACAGACTTCTCCTCTCCTAAGGAACCGGATCTGGAAGATAGCAGCCGTTAGGATTAACCGTCTTAGCCTTAACTTCTATAATGTAATGAAGGATTTGAACTGTAATCATTCCGAAAAGATGTCATATAACCAAGTTTTGATGATAAAGGTTTTGGCCAGGAGAAGCAAAAAACAATTAAAGAAAATAGAAGAAAACCCTAAGCGAATCCAATTAACGCAGCAACTTATCCTAGGTAACAGAATTGCATCATCAGGTTCGAATCATAAATGCCTGCTGTCGTCTAATAGGCAAGTTCGACGACCGTCGAAAGGAAACGCAGTGGCACGCATTAAGTTTTTGTTATTTAAAGTCGTTTTTCTCTTTTACACTGACTTTTGGTATCTTTTGGGATGACTCGTAATTGCCTGAGGTGAATAAACTCAGTAAACTTTACAGCTTAGGCTTGCATTTACCACGTCCAGAAAGAGCGTAATCACAATTGCGGGAAAACTGGGGGCAACCAGGGAGACGGTACAACACAGAAGCAATTATTTCAGCACTTGAATGATTCTTAAACTATGTTCCCCCTCAAAAGGTCTCAGTAACCAGAGGGATCCTCGCGAAGATACTGGAAAAGCTTATTTTATTATTCGTCAGATACTTTAGCCTGAAACAGGGGGTTCATGAGTTGATTTTCACTTCATTAGCGAATCAACAAAATAAAGGTTTGGCGGGGGCCGGACAAGCCTATTGCATCCACTTTAGGAATTAGCCGGATGACAATGCGTCATATGAGAGAGAATAATGTTTTATTTAGAATGGAATATCCAAAACGTTCAGCAAAATGGCTCCATTCACGGAGAGCAAGCGATAATGTGATTAAGAGGTAATGGTAAAAGATCAGATGTAAAAGGTCATAAAATACTCAATTAAGGTTTTACACGATATCCTCATCTATTATGGAGACAGATCAGGTTTCAGCTTCTCAATTTCCGCTTCTTTACACGCGTGGTAGCGTGCTAGGAATGGGAGTACAGAGTGCTGATCTGCCGATGTACGGCCAAACATATGACGGTAGCCTCGTTGCATTGTACGGAAAGTCTTCGCAGCCATTAGTTCAGAGTGGACAGCGTGAACAACCTAACTAAGGATGCGATCACCAAATTGCTTGACCGTTTTAAAGTGGCGCTGTATTATAATTCAACTAAAAAGCATAGGAAACACCGGCAGCTGAAGAGAGCATTCGGAGGATACGTTTAAGGAGGACCAGGTCTTTTTAAGTAAAGCTGGAAAAATAACTGGAGAGCAGTAAAGAATGAGTCAATGTTTTCGTTTGAGAAAGAGGTCAGTCGAGTTTCTAAATCACATCTTTGTGATGTCATTTAGTTTACGTCAAAGATTAGATTAATAAAATAAAAAGGACCGCAGATAGTAAATGCCGAATTGCTTGTATGTATGCCGCATATCTGACTACGTGTTTCACTCAGAACAAAGCGCATTTATCGCAAGGATCGATTAGAAATATTTTTAGTTTAACTTCAGTGTGAACAGAACGATTTAAATACAGCTGTATAATACATATAGTAGTATAATATAAAGATAAACTATTCAAATATAAAAAATGCAAAAGACTGTTTTTCTAAGTTCATTGTTAATTTCAACCACTTTCAATAATGCGTCCAGATAACAAATGGTTTGCTGTGGTGTGTATCACGAACTAAAATGCTTAAGTAGACAATGCCTGAAAGGATTCAAGGTAGAGTCAGACAAAATTTCGTTCTCATCCTCCTCCTTCACCCAATCTCATCGTCATTGGTATTTTCAATAGTCTCCTTTTTCTGCATTGAGAAGACTATAAATGAATGGACAGTAAACACTAACAAGCAAAGAAATTTTGAAATATCTGCACAACTGACAAACACGACTAGCCAAAATTCTATTAGCAAGTTGTTACGGGCGACGAAAGTGGGGGCAGAGATTGGTCAAATAATAGGTTGCCAGTTAGACAAGTTGCCGTTAATATACGAGTATACACAGAAATTCCAGGGAATACCTATTACATATTTCATAAGCACGAAGTTCTCACAGGTCTGGTTAATTATAGTTGCCCGATTTTAATTTGGCAATACCTGGAAAGGGCTGTCAAAACTGTGGCACAGATAAATTTATTAATATTTACGCGCCTTATGTGGCTGACATGCAGAACCTCCAGGAGCTCATCGAACACTGATTGCTCCTACGCGGAAAAAGTTATTCTTTTAACACATAACTGAACAATTATTAAATTATTAGCCAGAGCCTGCTTTCGGTTTAAAGCACGAGGCAATTGAAGTTGCTAAGAATAATCCCACAAGGAGGATTTTGCGTCAGCCAAACCTTCTTTCGGTTCATTTGTTCTCCTCTTCCTGTACTCTCCTGTGCTGTTAGGTTTTAACTTCCTGCTGTGATAGCTAAGACAGATGGTGCACTGAGCTCTGCACACTTTTAGCGACACTGCATCCGTTGAACTCATAAAATGTAGGAATAACCTAGGTGGTCTAGTGGCATGACATGGGACCAGTGACCAACTGAAATAATCAAAAGAAATTTTATATGCTAGGTTCATGCGGCCCCTTCATTGTAAACTTAGTGCTGTGGTAAAAACAACACAGAGCCGATAATTACAGTTCTGTGTGAGCAACCGTATAAACAACAAAAATGAGTAGTATGGTAGGCACATTTTGTCACACCCGATTCACAGCGGTTCATCATTTAAAACAATAGTTAAAATTTTTTGGAAAATCCACTGGACTAGGAGCGCAGCAGTGAAAGAATTCCTACGATTAAATCGGGGGCAGAGTTCAGCGAGGGTCCACGTTCAGAAAAATATAAGAGAACAAAACTGATGCTAGATTGATACGATGATGTGAGATAAGACTGTGACGGTAACGAGAATTTTTGATTGTTAGGAACGCTCCTTGTTGTGGGAGGAATCATATAACAGCCGCACCTACTGTTCATAGCCCTCAGGGAGGTTAGACAGGAGGAGCTCATCGCAGACAACAGGTGTGAAACGAAGAGGGGACAGTAGAGGTCACGAGATCATCACTGAAATTCCTGAGATGCGACCTTTCGGACTGCAGATTGCACCTTAGAGGGGACCAAAAACAGAAGAACTCGCCACGATCATCAGCAGCGATCGAAAGACCATCGTCAGGAACACATCAAGGTTGCCAACAGCTGGCAGTGATGCCAGAAAGAGAAGGGAACTAAAACGGCTGCGAAGATTGACTCTGCACGGGGTAATGCAGAGAACGTTATACAGCCGGATTTTCGCTAACTTTCAATGAAATTAGGTTAAGGGTTAAGAAAAGATATAGCTAAAGTTAAAGGTAGGGTCTGTGTTGGGAGTAAGGTTGTGGTTAGAGTTCGGGTTAAGGTTATTTCACTAAAATATTTACCTTTTCTGGAAGTTAGCGAAAGGTCACCTGTATTGCACAGGGGCATCCATATTATCTTGTTTTATCTGGGAAAGATGGAGACCTATTAGAAATCGCCATCCAATAAAATCACTCATAGTCGACATGGTTCAATGATGAATAAATCGACCATACAATAAGCTTACCTGCCTGTTGGGTCACAGGCATGACCTAATACCTACAACGCCAGAGGATGTGGAGTATTTCAAATCAACACTCATGAATTGTTGCTACCAATATCTTAGTGCTAATAACTAAGCATCAGGCATATTATTAAAGATAGTCTGGAGAAACTCAAAGAATTACACCAAAAAAAGAAAATCGGCCCACCAAATTGGACAATGGTTCTGGTCCCGTTTTAATTAATAAAAATGTTAACATTTCCAAGATCCAATCAGTCTTGGCTGACCACACTAATTTCAAAACAGGGAGGCAAAATAAAGACCCAAATAAGAGCATAGAAGTCGAACTCACAAAATGTTTTCGGAGCCTAATTGACGAGGTTTCCTAAGTGAACAAGAGTCTGTTCACAAACCAGCCCTTATAATACGGTGGCTATTAGGCATGTGCAATTCGCCAGATCACGCAATTGCAAAGTGGCTGACAGAAAAGCTGAAATCAATTCAGCACAAAATTGTACCACGCGGCCTTGGGGACGCATTTTAATTACTTGAGTCCATAAGAAATATAAATCCCAATGAGAAAACTTTTTTGTCCTTAGATGTCGCGCCGTTTGTTTGTGATGAGATTGTAAGGTGGGATTTCCCATTTTGCATACTTGTCCGAGACATAAAGTAATTTCTCTTTCTCTACACGTAAAACGTACAATTCAGCTTCGATGGCCAATGTTATTGACAAATTGATGGCGTAACAATTAGATCAATCCGTTGACCTTTACTAGTGGATATTTTCATAAGAAAATTACAGAGCAACCCATTCTCTCAGATTATAAGGAACATTTCTTCCTATTCTCAGTAGGCAGACAATGTTTTTGCAAAAGCAGATGGAAAGCTAAAGTTGAGCACACTCCTGGATGAAGTAAATCAGGTCCACCCAGCGTTACCCTTCACTTTGTAAAAAGAACCCAAAGTATGAGTTCCTTTTTAAATTCCTACTCAGTAGAATGCCCGATCGAACAATTCATAGAAGTGCATTTCGTATGAAATTATTGACAGGACAATACACAAATTTCTACAGTTTTGCCTCGCGAAGTCAGAAACGAAACCTTATTTGCTGTCTCAGTAACCCAGCTAGAAGCATATGTACTCCAGATACGCCGGAGAACAAACTTGACCTTATACAAAACATTCTGCAGAGAAATGGCTTTTCCGATCAGAAAAGGAGCCTATTTTCACACTGCCTTTTCGAGGGGGTCTGGCAAGCGAACTTGTACATCTTCGCCTAAACATTGCTACCGCGCTCACGTAGCCAGCCGTTAAGGAATGACTCGCGTTATCAACCACTCTACTTCTTTGCCCTAAAGGCAATGACAGACTCCCCTTTTAGAGCCCCTGCAATGTGCATCTATGCCTTCACTTGCTCCTGTGTAGCAGGCTATATTGGTCGAACATCTAGGCACCTACCCAAGAGAATGCGAGCACGCCATCCTCCCTGGCTAAACCAGGCCATGGTAAAAACCATATCCGGCACGATTTTGGCTCACTCGGTGTACAGCGGTCACCGGATGGACGCCAATCAAGTGTTCCGAACCATCCTTAAAGTTCCGACGAAACACTCTAAGTGCCTGTGTCAGCTGATACTTGAGACAGACAGTCGCTATACGCTAAAACATTTTGTGAGCGCGGAAGGCGTTTCTGCAGGGACTAAGGCTCCCCTGGGAGAACTCAGCATGGGTCTTCACACCTCCTACTACGTCGCTTTGCAGCAATGACGTAAGGATTTGAACTAATTGCCGGACCATTTCCCTCCTCCCACACCCCCTCCTGACCCTTCGATAGGACTATAATTTGACCCCTCGATCTCTGCACCCCCTAAAACCTTTCCCTCTTACATACTGTTGGTTGGATGTTGAAACGTTTGTCACTCTACTCTCCATTATATTGTTCTAAATGTCTGATGATAAAAAACTGGATACGTATGTTCGTCAAAAGTGGCTCCTTGAAAACTTACTAATTCCTAGTTAGTGTTGTATTTACGTCAAATCTCGTTTGCGGGCTCCTCGGTGTCTTAAAAGCAACCGTCTCAGAAGATGATAAAGTTCCCTCAAAGGGTACCAAAATAACAGGCTATCTCAAGCAGGAGATTTTCATCTTCTGAACGAGCAGACATGTCCGTTTTAGGGATCTTCATGACCAGTATTCGATGGAAACCTAACAAGGCGTATATGAACTACCTAAACAAAATAACTAGATCGATGCATAGACGCGAACATGCGTGTTCCAGGCTCTGGTTGTAAAGAAGACAAAGGCGCGAGCACTGGGACAGCACTCGTATAAGGCTGAGCGTTTGGCTTTGTACAGGAGGCTATCATCAGAGTAAGCATTGACATGTTTTTGTAGTTCAGCTGCGAGAAAATGGGGGTTGGGGGAGGGGGTAGCATTCGTGATTGGTTGAGTCCACGCTCACGTCGTCTCCCATATCGCCTCGACGTGCGGCCTTGGCGCTGTGGCGTGCGTACTTGACGTGGCAGCGTACGTGTCTGAACACGAACTGGGTCGTGCTTTTTGGCCGCGCGAACTGAAGGAAAAATAACAGGGCGATATATCTACGCGCCTGGTGATGGAGTTGGACTCTGACATCCAGGTCTCCAGTAGTTCACGTCCCGTCTTATTGCTGGCTCGTGCCATTATCCGCGTGCCCGTGAAGTTGAATTCGTGGCCTTTTTCCAGAGTGTGGGTAACGATCTGGAACAATGGGTTGCCTTTCCGCACTGCCCATTTGTGTTCCGTTATCCGCGAAATAGGTCGTCGCCCGGTCTGCCCTGTATAATGGCACGAACAGTCGTGACAGGACAAGCGATAAACGACGCCAGACTAGTCACCTTCCTCCTGTTGGACTTTTTCTTGCATGAACCGCGAACGCATGGTAGCTGTCGGACGATGAGCAATACCAGCGCCGAGCTCTGCCGCGATGCGTTCAGTTGCTTCTGACACATTTTTTATGTACGGGAGGGGGTGCCAGAGTGTTGGTGGCTCTCCTCCATTTGTTCCCCGTGGGCGCGTACGGAGGCAGCGGCTGACGAAGCTGTTCAGGTATCTAGTCCTTGCCCGTTGTTCCCGAAGGTGCCGTAGTTCTCGCACTCGTCCCTCGGGTTCACTGCAATGTTTTTTGCTCTCTGGAATAGTGCTTTAATACAACCTCATATATGCACCATCGGGCGGTACGTCTATCCCCCACCAGTATAAGCACGACCAGGTATACTGGGCTCTGGGATAAAAACACAACTCTGTTGAAAAGAACGCCTGTCATTCTTGACAAATTTTCTGATTACCCTTAAAAAAGGAGTATAATTGATGAACACACTCATGCGATTGGACTCCTAAAGAATTAAGGGAGGGAGATTTTGGCCTCCACGACTGGGTGCCCCTGGATGGAAGTTTTGCTATGGACGAGGAAGAAGACATATCGAGCATCAAATCAGTCGATTTATTGTTCTGAGCTTTCAAACTGTTACAGGAGTCAATCATCAGAGATGAGGAGCAGCAACCAAAAAGAGGGTAATTATAGTAGCCATAGACCAATCAAATGTCAGAAATCATCAGGTTATCAAGCGGTTAAAAACGGCAATCAGAAAGGATGGGGGAGGGGGGCAATTAGCTGTCAGTGGAGTCGGGGGTCGTTATCGTGGTGTACACCAATTAGCTGTCAGTAAAGCAGGGGGTCATGAACAGCAATTACTGTGGCGCCTTGTCACCCGGCAGAGGGTCCTGGCGAACCTTTTCATTCATTCGAGAAATTTGTTAGTTTGATTGCGATCACATTTTGTGGCAAAAATCCACATGCTGAGGCAGAAACACACGTAGTGGTCAGGCTACGGGATCTGTTCATGTGTTATAAGGCTATAGCTGGACAAAACACGATACGTCATGGCTGATTTCCTCGCTGTCCTGAATTTTATAATGATTAGGCACGTTCTGAGTGGCAACGGCGGTGAAGACGTGTGAAGTAAACATGAGTGGATGTGTGCGATGAGAGAGCTCATAGTCACGAGGCCACGAATCGCACATGAGAGAGTGAGAAAGATTTTGGACAACGGTCTGTATAAAACGTATCCTTGACCGTAAAATATAAACATTCACAGAGTATGTAAAGAGATAAAAACATAATTGGTTAAAAAGAATCGACTGCACGCTGCTTTGTTATTCAGGGTGGTTACACCTTACGTAAGAAATTATTTTTAGTCAATAAAGAAAACGCTTTTATATATATATTACTAGAAACTTTTGCTGTGAAAAAGAGCATACAGACACCTCACTGACCTTTTGTGGGGTGCATATGCTAGGTTCCCTCATGGTCAGGTACATGGATTTGATCCGGCGGCCGAATGACGTATTCTCACCGAACGGCCCTAAAAGCAACTAAACTCTTCGAGACTTTCTAGGTTGAAGATATATTTCACTATAAATAAGGAACGAAAAAGAAGATGCGGTTGCTGAAACACGATGTTTTCTGCTCTAACGTTTTGGATTCTCGCCTCAAATCATCATCAGAGACAGTCCCAACTAAGGGTCAGACCAAACGCTGTTTTTGAGAGATCGAATCTTCTTTTCCTGCCTCTGAAATGCTTTCTAGAACTTGCCTGGTCACTGCTATCGACAAATACAGAAGTCCTGTACTTGAAAATATTGCGACACGCTTTTCGGATTAATATCTGCAACCCTTACCTCTGCAGTGGTGCCGTGAGCAAGATTAGTCAGCGATTTGTTATTACTAATACTTCTATTACTACTACTACTACCACTAGTACTAAACAAAGCGTGAGTCCCTCTGAAGCACTTCAAGGTCCAACCTCCTTTCCGGAGCCCCGCGTGAATGGCCGTGGTAAATGAAAAATAAACTTGAGTTCCTGCTAGAGGCCCAAATACTCGATCACGTACGCATGTTAACTAAAATCAACTTAATTTGGGTCATAGTAAAGCGACAAAATAAAGCACGGACGAACAGATATTGTGTTCTGATATGGGGATTGCCGAAAACACGTCCTTTTTGCTTGATGCATTTTCCAGAACAATTACGGAGCTACACTGTCTGAATCAGTGCAACCAGCCTCCGACTTAGCACGTGTGATTTAAGTCAGTTGAACGTCGAGGGGAAGTGTTTATCCAACCGACTGCTAAAAATAGTAGGCATGTGCGTATGTGAAACTGGTAGGGCAGCCAGGTGATTAACCTCTCCACGAGACCCATCATCATGTCAGCCTTTAGTGGAGGTAACAGGCGGCGCGGGTAGATTAACTCCTCGTGGTTAGCGGCCTTGAGGCCTGGGAATGGGATGCATCAGTACGACACGCGGGGAGGGGCACAAAACTGACTGGGACCATGACTCGCTAGTGGACCCTAGCAACAGCCCCAGGGGGCCCAGATTAGTCAT
Organism: Ligula intestinalis; assembly: GCA_036362985.1. NCBI lineage: Eukaryota > Metazoa > Platyhelminthes > Cestoda > Diphyllobothriidea > Diphyllobothriidae > Ligula > Ligula intestinalis. The sequence continues at coordinate 9,756,961 of JAYGXS010000002.1, read as the reverse complement.
GGGTATGGATAGGAGAGGCCAGCTGTGTTAATCACGAAGCTGCGGCCGGGCGGGCGGGCGAGCTGGCGGGGGCGCCCGGCACGCACACACAAAGACACGCCGAGACCGCAGATGATGAAGAGGGCGATGGCTGCCGCGGCCGCAGACCGCTTCAGACGAACCTCCTCCTCCTCCGTCATCTGCATGTGCGCGCAGTTTATCACCACCACCTCACACTGACTCGCCGCAGCCAGCCAGCTGCGGATGCCTGAGCTGGCACATGGCTGGTAGTAGGGGTTTTTTCCTTCAAACTGACCGCACACACGCTCACCGCAAACAGACGACAGTTGGGCGAGTCGGAAAGGATGGACCGGGGGCGGCGCAGGATGAGGGGCCGGACTAGAGCGCTTCTTGGAAGTGAATCAGGTAGAATCGAGCCAAATTACGAGGAGATAGAGCTAAAAAAACTGGGACAATTTAGTTGATTTTTTTTCAAAGGCGGTCATTAATTTCCTTCACTATACTGCCCCGCGATGGAAGATATACACATTTCCTAGCAAGTTTTCCACTATTTTTATTCTTCTGGACGAATAATATTCAGCGTCTGCAGCGGTTTTTTTTTGCTTAACCTCCTCAGCGTTCTGGTAAAAAAAACATTCCCTCGCCTGCGTTTTCCATCATTCTTGGGAATAAAAAGGGGCAGGGGGTGAGTTTTGGTAGGTTGAGCGGGTAGGGGAGGGTGAGAAACCGTTCTCGTGCCGTTTTTCGCCAAAATTGGTGGATTTTGAAAGCCCTGTGCGGGCAGGCGCCGCCACAATGAAGCAGCTAGCCACCCGAATCGCCACTATGCAGGTCTTTTTTTTCACCGTCTCACGCAGTCACCGCAGCTCTTGCACATAGCCATATTGGTTCACCATATTACCACGAGGAAAGAAAATCACCGTGGACGACCCCTTTGATGTCGAAAGGATAAAACATCATGGTCGCGTTTCTATTCAAAGTTCGCCATCGTAAAATCACCGAGAGCGTTGTGGTGGGACTTAATAAAAGGCTCCTTTTACTCATCATAAGTTTGCTTTCAGTGCTTCATTCACGTTATTCTTAATTGACTACTTATTCGGTGCACTTGGGCTGATTGCTGAATTATTAAAGTTTCTTAACCCTACCTCATCATTTTAGCCACCGGCGACGATCGGCTATGCTGCCCCATGTAGAAAACAGGAGGCAAGGACGGGCAGGCCGTTGGACGAACTGGGGATCGGGAGCGGTAAATTGGTGAAAAGGATGAAAGTAGAAGGCATTCGTTAGACAGCACAGGCCAATTCAACACAACGCCCATAGACATTCCATTTTGAATTATGAGCAATGCTTTAAGAGTTATTTCACTGTCTGCTCTTCTTGCTCAGTTACACTGCTGGCTCGTGTTAACTGACATCACCACATGTGAGTGTGTTACTTGAAACAAGCGAGTAGTGGCCTACAATGGTGTCAACGACTTGTTTGAAATGTTTGGCTGTGCCGATGCATTTCTTAAATACTATGTACCAATAGGGAGTTCAAAGGCGTTTACCTATATTTCCTTCAATAAACTTGACTTGACTAAGGATATTACGGGAAAAAATTAACAGAAAGTATCATTAAAGCTGACTCTCCTGCTGGTCGCGACTACATATGTAATTTGAGTTGACAATAGTGATAGCCTAACTCTTAACCCCAAACCAACGTCGAAAGCCCACACCTAAGCCCTAATCCTAACCGGAAGATCAAACTCTGAACCTGGCGTAGAATCCTAGTACTCAAATCCAAACCTAGACCTGACTCTAAGCTGAAGGCTAACCCTAATAATAACACATTATACACGTGTGTAGGGGAATGAGCGAAAGATAAAGAGGCTTAGCTCAAACCTACCCGAATTGAAAAAAGTACTTCTTAGGAGAAAACGCTAGCTGGGGCCAAATATCCAGTCTTTACCTGGTCGCCTAGTACTACCCCTCCCCCAAGAATGCATTTTTGGGATCAGCTAAAGAAATTGACAGGCGACAGCAAAATTTATGCTGGTTCTCTGCAGTTTGACGAAAAGACATGTCCGGGTAGCCACTCCGCACAACTTGATGACGTAAAGTTCGGAGTGCGCATGTTCCATTTCGCGCGCTGCTACTGCAGTAAGCTTAAATCCTACGGTGGAGCACTTTTGCAATATTAGCAGCATGACTCTCGGATAAAATGCAGAAAGATGAAGGGCTGTGTCCAGCGAGAGAGCGTGTATCCCTTTTTCAAATTGTCAGGTAGCGAGGCTGGCAATCTACTGTCAAAGACAAGATACGACTGTCCACATCATTGCCGCTCGGATTCCACAAAGTCTGTGTGCTCTTGGCTGATTCCACGAATACTGGAATGGGAATGTCTATCGCAGGGGTTTGAGTGAATTAAACCCTAGCAACTGCGATCTTCAGGCCCGGTTCCCCAGGAGAAGAGAAGACATGGGAGGCCATAGTGGAAGAAGCAATTTGTTCTGCGCAGAGGGAATGGAGAATAGGTAGTAGAAAATTGTCTGTCACATCGGGTGCGTCTAAAGTGAGCTGACGGGGGTAAGCACCACAGCGTCAGTAGCGGCCTTTGTGTGAGTGAGCTTAGACGGGTGATTGGCTAGACAGACTGGTGTAGGCGGCCAGTACATATGCACTTGTGGGCAGCGGTGGGCATTCGCACGATGATCTTCTGCGCGAAATGAGTCGCCATATATCGTCCTTGAAGACCCGCTTCAAAAACGCAACCAGGGCGCTTAAGCTGCTGCACCCCATATTTTCGCTCGTAAATTGAGAATGATTAATTTGAGCAGAATATGACGGCGCCGCCGGATGCCCTTCAGAACAACAAAATGCTGACACTCGTTGATTAGCGTTCACCAATCGCTAACGAAACTCGTCTCCAAGGCAGGGTGGGAAGAGTGAGCTCCGTTAGCCATCGGTGAACGTTCATCAACGCGTGTCCATATCTCCCAATCTAAACTGAGAAAATAATGGGCCTGCGGCTCAATGGTTGAATCGATAGACTTCGGATCGAAAGGTCGTAGGTTTGAGTCTCGGGTGGGGCACCACGTGAGATTGGGTATGGCTGGCTGATGGCTTCTAATGAATCAGGAAAGACAATTCCAGTCTCCCTAGTCTTTTGTCAGCACTACTACCAACAAAATGTTGGATTGCGTAACGACTTCCAACAGCAGGTTATATTTGACTTAAAACACTTTTGTGTAGTTCTGCAAAACATACTCCCATATGGTCGCGGTTCCGCTACCAGTCAATCTATATCCATCTGGGCAACCGAACTTATCACCGAGCTAATTTTCAAAATCGGACCGACGATGGCCATAAAGAGGAGTCAGTACGATTTATGACACAATTGATTGCGCTAATTACTAATCCTCACCGAAACCGGATTGGCAATTTACGGCGCAGTCAGGCAGTCAGGACAGGTAAACAGAAAGGAGGTAAAAGTAACTGCTTTACAAATAACCTTGCAGGAGCTTAATTTGGCTTTGAAAATTTCCAATTAGAAAAGCACAGACTAGTTTTCTGTCCAGGCACAGGGTAAAAACTTCAAATTTTCTCGAAAAAAGATAGACGAAGGAAGAGTGTAGGCTTTCTTCAGGATATAATTTACGGCCTCTTAAACAAAGCATTACATACCAGTGCATTTCTAGCGATGGAAATGTGAGTAATACGCAACTTTTTGTTTCTTCTATTAAAAGGTTATGCAGGAAGAGAAGACCTTAGGGAGCGTCTCTGTCAGCGCTGGACGCATAATAAAAACGATTATTGGCCTGCTTCCATGAACGGGAAACCGACAACCGAACCTTCAGGCACGAAATAATCGGCCATGTAGTCACCATACTCGATTATCAAACCAACCGATCATCAGCAGAAATGAAAGAGGGAAGTGGCTTGTAAGAACGGAACCCATGGCAAGAAGTATACTAAATGTTTACCAAAAGGGGTCTATTAGCTTGGTATTCCAGACGAACCCTGAAATCAGAGGTGGAACTAAAGAAAGATGGTTATTACTAGGAGGTACTATTTTTACAGGAAGAGGTTGCTAGGCGGTTGGTGACTCAGATACGCTCGGAAGAGAAGCAGCACCATGCAATGGCCGATATCGTTAAATGGGGAAAATAAGTCGAACATAGATAATTGAAAACAGGCGAAAACAGCAGAATTCATTGATATCATCAAATTTCGAGACAGCTCATCAGCTGCTTCTTGTCGTTGCATAAGAATGTTAACGAACACACATACAGGAGTGGTAAATCTCACAGAATTACTGGTAACAGCAAGGAACCTAAGTCAGTTTAAAAATTAATCGATAAAGGACGGGAACGTTAAGTCAACATATGGGGAGTAGTGGATGGGAGAAGTTAACGGAAAACAGGTGGGAAATTAAATTTAATGGCCAATCACCAGGGCAGTTGGAGGTTGACGACATGATCAAGCTGCTTGCATAGGTCAGGTTTCTCCCACCGTATGTATGCAGCTTCTAAATAGCGCAGGATTCGGTTTGTTCGGGCCCGAACAAGTACTCGAAACGCTGTTTTAACGTCGACAGAATGACCGCTGTCTAATCGATGCTTGGTAATGGAGGACCTTGGTATTCTGTCTTCTTGCTTCAAAAGCCAATTAGGCAAGTGCTCAGCGGCCCTGGCTGCGAGTTGCCTTTGCGTACGCCCAATGTATTTGCATCCGCAATTACATGTGAATTCGTAAACACAATTGGAGGTGGCGTGCAATGGCAGAGCATCCTTTGGCCGTTTTAATGGAATACTTTTGGTAGAACTTAAGAAGACTAATTTTGCTGCGTTGTAGGTCCTTTCTATCGTACAGCGTAATCGTCGCTTGATTGTGTTGGAAATGTCGTCACCTTTGAATGGTAAGGATATCATGACGGGCTTTTTTGGAACTGACTGTTCCAGAAATTTTGGCCGTAGGGGATTGCTGTACTTTTGAATAAAGCGTGCCGGGTAGCCACAGTTGAGTAGGGCTGAGTTAAGACGAGAAAGCTCTTCTGGTAGAGTCTCACTAGAGCAAATGTTCCTTGCTCGTTGAAAAAGGTTCTGTACCAGATTACGCTTCTACTGAATTGGCACGAAGCTCATGAAGTGTAGATATTGCCCTTTCCAGGTCTTTTTGTGGAAAACCGAGCGCCTTATGGAACCATCATTCTCTCTAAACATGAGGACATCTAGGTAGGGGAGCTTGTTATCCTGCTCTGTTTCCATTGTAAATTTAATTTTAGGATGTAAAGTGTTCATAAATTTGAGAAGGTCATCAGCCTCTTCATTGGAATCAACAATTGTGAATATGGCAGAAGACTTTTCGAGCACCGGATCAATTTGTTTATTGTCCTGAGCTTTCGAACTCTTACAGGAGTTCATCTTCAGAGAGGGAATTGTGAATATGTCATCCATATATCTTCTGTATAAGATTGTATTGTTAAGTCTCGAAGACGCTTTTTCTTCTAGATAACCCATAAAAACATCCGCAAATGTGGGCCCTAGCGGACTGCCCATTGCTACTCCGTCAATTTGCCTGTAAAGTTGTCCATTAAATAGAAATTGAACATTTTTGGTGCAGAGTAACAGTAAGTGGCGCAGTATTGCAGGTGACAGGCGTGTTTCGGACGCATGGGCACAAATAATGTCTATTGTCTCGTCCAGCGGTACATTTGTAAATAGTGATTCGACGTCTAGTGAAATCATAAATTTATCAGTAACTTTTTGAAGCATGATGTCCTCGATAAATTGAAAAGTGTCCTTCGTAGTGTAAGTGGAGAACCGTTCTCGAATGGGCTTTATTTCCTTTACAAGCCATTGTGCTAATCTATGTTGGGGGGAATTGGACATAGAGAGAATTGGTCGTAAAGGTATATCCTTTTTGTGAGTTTTGAGGAGTCCGTATAGTCTAGGGATATGCGTACCTCTGGGCTTTAGGAAAAGCGCTTTGCGGTACTGACCTAAATTCACAGCTGGCAGATCTATTACCTAGATCCACTGGTGATGTGAACTGGGTGAAGGCAAAAATGATCGATATTGCGCATCAGTACCGCAAAGCTCCAGTAACACAACTGACACCACTGACTAAAGAACACATGGATGCTCTTTCTGCACTAAAACACAATGAAGAAATCACCATTTCCTAACCCGATAAAGGCCATGGAGTGGTTATCCTTATTCGAAAGGACTATGTAAGAAAAATGGAATGCATTTTAAGCGATCAGAGCAAATTTCGTCTAGAAACGTCAGGTAAAGAAGAAACTAAGGCAATAGAAAACTCTGCCTGGAAACTGATTAAACAATTGTCAGAAGATAATCTTATTGACTCCTCAACTGCGCTTTCCCTAAAGCCCAGAGGTACTCATATCCCTAGACTATACGGACTCCCAAAAACTCACAAAAAGGATATACCTTTACGACCAATTCTCTCTACGTCCAATTCCCCCCAACATAGATTAGCACAATGGCTTGTAAAGGAAATAAAGCCTATTCGAGAACGGTTCTCCACTTACACTACGAAGGACACTTTTCAATTTATCGAGGACATCATGCTTCAAAAAGTTACTGATAAATTTATGATTTCACTAGACGTCGAATCACTATTACCAAATGTACCGCTGGACCAGACAATAGACATTATTTGTGCCCATGCGTCCGAAACACGCCTGTCACCTGCAATACTGCGCCAATTACTGTTACTCTGCACCAAAAATGTTCAATTTCTATTTAATGGACAACTTTACGTCAAATTGACGGAGTAACAATGGGCAGTCCGCTAGGGCCCACATTTGCGGATGTTTTTATGGGTTATCTAGATGAGAAAGCGTCTTCAAGACTTAACAATACAATCTTATACAGAAGATATATGGATGACATATTCACAATTGTTGATTCCAATGAAGAGGCTGATGACCTTCTCAAATTTATGAACACTTTACATCCTAAAATTAAATTTACAATGGAAACAGAGCAGGATAACAAGCTCCCCTACCTAGATGTCCTCATGTTTAGAGAGAATGATGGTTCCATAAGGCGCTCGGTTTTCCACAAAAAGACCTGGAAAGGGCAATATCTACACTTCATGAGCTTCGTGCCAATTCAGTAGAAGCGTAATCTGGTACAGAACCTTTTTCAACGAGCAAGGAACATTTGCTCTAGTGAGACTCTACCAGAAGAGCTTTCTCGTCTTAACTCAGCCCTACTCAACTGTGGCTACCCGGCACGCTTTATTCAAAAGTACAGCAATCCCCTACGGCCAAAATTTCTGGAACAGTCAGTTCCAAAAAAGCCCGTCATGATATCCTTACCATTCAAAGGTGACGACATTTCCAACACAATCAAGCGACGATTACGCTGTACGATAGAAAGGACCTACAACGCAGCAAAATTAGTCTTCTTAAGTTCTACCAAAAGTATTCCATTAAAACGGCCAAAGGATGCTCTGCCATTGCACGCCACCTCCAATTGTGTTTACGAATTCACATGTAATTGCGGATGCAAATACATTGGGCACACGCAAAGGCAACTCGCAGCCAGGGCCGCTGAGCACTTGCCTAATTGGCTTTTGAAGCAAGAAGACAGAATACCAAGGTCCTCCATTACCAAGCATCGATTAGACAGCGGTCATTCTGTCGACGTTAAAACAGCGTTTCGAGTACTTGTTCGGGCCCGAACAAACCGAATCCTGCGCTATTTAGAAGCTGCATACATACGGTGGGAGAAACCTGACCTATGCAAGCAGCTTGATCATGTCGTCAACCTCCAACTGCCCTGGTGATTGGCCATTAAATTTAATTTCCCACCTGTTTTCCGTTAACTTCTCCCATCCACTACTCCCCATATGTTGACTTAACGTTCCCGTCCTTTATCGATTAATTTTTAAACTGACTTAGGTTCCTTGCTGTTACCAGTAATTCTGTGAGATTTACCACTCCTGTATGTGTGTTCGTTAACATTCTTATGCAACGACAAGAAGCAGCTGATGAGCTGTCTCGAAATTTGATGATATCAATGAATTCTGCTGTTTTCGCCTGTTTTCAAATTTACCGAGGAAAAACACCTTCAAATTTCTCAAACGAACATAGATGAGCTATTTGATATACAAGGTCAGGAGAAAGCACAGACCCGTATTCTTTCGCAGCATAAATCAAGTATTCAGAAACGGTTATTTCGGTAGACTTATTGCAGCGGTACAACGAATAGGTAAAACCCGTGCCGCTAGGATCGTCAGGCTCGGTTTCTTGTGGGAAGAGAGTGAGACGCCAGGTGACAGGAATAGTTTATTCTGTACAGATGTGCGAATCATCACAAGCGCCTAGAACGGTCTTTGTGTGAATCAGCATTGAAAGGTGATTGGCCAGACCGATTGGGGGAGACAGGCGTTGGTGTGTCTGTAATTATTAGCCACCGCGAGATGATGAGCGTCGTTACAGTCCGTGGCACCTATGACTGGCTGTCCCAGAGACCAAGCGAGGCTTGCAAGTAATTGACGTCAAACGTGACGTGACGGGAAGGAGAAAAGCGCTATAGAGTCACTACAGACACAACCGAGCGAACTTCTTTGCCATTTGGCCTCATGTAGTGTAAAAGAATCCCACCAGTGGTCTGTAGTTTACCACGTTGATGATCGAGTGACGTCAGATCATACAAGAAATTAAGAGGATTCAAGTTTGAAGCACTTTGTGCTGGAGGTCGCCGTAAATTAGTGTTCGTATTCAAAACTTACTTATACTTGGTAAGGCTGCGATAATGCCCAATCTAGCCGGACTTAATGATGTCACTAACTGCACCTCCCCACCTGTGACGAACCGCGGCAGCAGACTTGGACCAGCAAAAAATTCCCTTCGGCAACGCGACGGAAGCCGAATACTGAGGGGCCAAGAACCAATTCCATAACTTTACGGACTGTTTTGAGCCAGGTTTTGAGAGAACCCCTCCCCCTTCGATATGTCCAATCAGGTTATGGTGCCAGATCGAGGATCGTAACACTGAATTCGTGAAGTTGACGACGAAAAACATGTCCAAATAACCTCAGTTGTCTTTCCTGGATGTCCTAGAATATCCTTGCGAGCGGCGAGTGCAGGCAGTCTCATCCTCCTTTGAGAAGAAGTCAATGTGCTTCACCCGAAGGATAGCAGTGGCGGTCAAGTCCCCCAAATTTTCATTCATCTTCTATGCACAGGGCCCAGCATTTCACGAGCCCAGAAGTGGATTGATCAAACGGATACGCGGTATACGCGAATCTTCGCGACAATGGAGATGGCGCATCGTATCCAGAGGCACTTCCTGCGGCCTGAGAAAACCCAGGAGGTGGCATCGATTCGGGGGAAAATGTTGCCCATTCGGCAGCAGTCTCGTCCCGAGGTCGTTGAATTTGTCTATTTCTTACAGTTGACAGCCATCAATCTCGAGGTGTGCCTTCTCCTGGCCAAGCATTAAGTTTAAAAACACTTAAGTCTTTTCAGCGTTTCTGAATAGCACGACCGATTTAGCGACCTACTTCATCCGTGACTGTAGGCTACCAAAACTTGGAAGGCGATATCACCGGCGTAGTCGAGATCAGTCAGTCGGCGTCCGGATGCAAACTCAACACCGTCTAGTCCATTAAGACAATGAGCCAACGTATCGAAGAGTATTATAAACTACCCTTTATCCCCCCAGCATGCCAAAACTAGCCTGTGACTGTAATTAAAGTGAAGAGGTTTATCAGGTGTCTGACGTTTCGGGTGCTAGGTTCGTCTACTCATATTCAGAGACTGGAGTGTCACGGTCACCGCCTTCTTTATACACCGTCGTTAGCCTTGCTGTTCAAAGACTACAAACGCAAATGTTGCGCACTCTACGTTTACGGCATCTTCGTTATCGACCAGGATGAAATTACCTACTACAACGAAAGTATGAACTCAATTTTAATCGATCTACAGTTCACAATGGAAAAAAGTGGGAAGGGGGGCGGACTTCTGCTCTTGGATCTACTCGTCTGCCATCAACCAAAAGGCAAAATGGTGATGTTAGTATACAAAAAACCGAATAACACGTTGCACAGGCTTAAGTTATAATAACAACCACCCACTGCAAAAAAGTAAAGTTGTGTACGCAGACTATTCCGAGGGAGATAAACTCTCTGCAGCCACCAAACGGAGCGAGATGAAACTTCTCCGGGAACTTTTCAAAACTACCGATTATCCGAGAGTGTGCATGGAACGAAATCGAATGCCACAAAGACCGCAACGGAAAGCCTTGTCAGGCAGAGTCATAGCGGAGCATTCCGTATATGAAGGGGGCTCTTCGAAACCGTGGCTAAATGCCCCGCACCCACCTGAAAAAAAGTTGCCTACTTAAAAAATATGCCAGCAAGTGATGTGGCCAGAAGTTGGCCATTGTCACAGGATGTGCAACGATTTTGAAAAAAACTAGCTGACAGCTATAGACGCGAGGGAATGAGCATCAGTTGACTGCACGAAGTTTGGACCCAACGTCCCAGGCGAAAATCTTTACCGCGCAGATGTGTCACGTCTTCAAATTTGAGGCCGTTAAAGGTATGGACCGAGGCGCGGATCACACGTCAAGGTAGATGGAAAAAGAAGCCTGGATGTCTATCGCTTAATTAATTCGCCTGCCCCCAATCAGGTTTTACGAACCTTTGTTGATGAATGTACTACAGGCGCTTCAGGCAGCTTTAGGGGGACCTGATACTAGCATTCCGCGTAGTACGTCTTCAAGACTGCTGTCTTATATCAGGGGATTTTTTCGAATTAGCAACGACCACGAATCAGAGGGGTCATCCCCTCAAATTAAAGGTGATAAGGGCCAGGCTGGACGCTCGGAAACACTTCTTTTCAAAAAGGGTGGTCGGAGCGTGGAATGCGCTTCCTCAGGATGTCGTTTTGTCGGAATCGCTAGAGGGTTTTAAGCGAAAACTGGATCGATATAGCAGTGCACGATGCAATACTAATGATACAACTTCCAATTTTTCAGCAGTTTTAGTTTTTATATCCATTCACGTTTGCTATTTATAATGCCCTCCCACGCATAGCCTCATGCGAAGGTCTCCGCGGTCTACCCTCCTTGGCTATTTGCGTACCGTGATTACCCCACTAGCAATTGTATCAGCCAGACTTGACGGCCTAAACATTCACCCTTTGTTCGACCCAAAGCGGACTGTCGACGATCTGGACGGATGCCTCTGTTTTTCCAGTTCCGTTGGCGGACTCTGCAATCAGCAAGGAAGAATCAGGACGTGGCTTCCACACGGTGATGATCCTGGGAACCTTTGAAATGCCCCCCCCCAGTGGGAACCCCCTTTTTTCTCCTAAATCCCACGCATTACCCCCACAAGGGCGACAGTTTTTCTCCTAAAAATCCCTGATGAGTTTTTTCACTGTCTGCTCCTATTTTCATCCTATGACACAGGACAACTGGCCTCGCCAACAGTCTAAGCAAAAATTTTTTTTGCTACCACTGCACATATGTACAAATAGGGCACTCAAAGGAATTTTTCCTACATACACTCAATATACTGATACTGATAACGTACACTTGACCACCAACGGAACTCATCTGTCCCGCTCTGCCTTGGGCTAAATTTATCGGGCGCTGACAGCCGCAGTAGCTGGTAGTATAGGATCCAGTCTCCCCGGTCTTTGCCGGCAATACTATCTGCCTTTATGAACCGTCTTGACAGGAGACGGGGCCGCCAACTATCGCCACTGCCAACGAGGGCCGTAGTGAAGTGCCGACGGACACAAACGTACGGTCAGTCAACGGGGCGGGGACACTACAAGGCACAGTGAGATGCGGGTCCGACGCAGTTCGACAGGTGGTATTGACAGGCTATGCAGAGAGCGACATAAAATTAGAGCGGTGAGCATGCCTGTTATAACGACGGGTTCAGCATCCCTAGTGTTATAACGATGACATCTGACGTGTCACCGATGAAATCCTCAAGGAAGAACACAATAGGAAGGGCGTAACTTTTGACATCCACCGAGATGAGGGTTTATTGCGTACAAAACCCGGAGGAGCTGTCTCGGGTGGCTGTTGTCGCTGGGTTGATCTCCAGCGCGCTCTTTGTCCCGCCTCGGGGCAAGCCCGGCATTGGGCGCGGACTGGCGTCCGCTGTTCGGTGTGGCTGCAACTCTCCCTGTGTCAGGGGGACAATGTCTTATAAGAGAGTGTCTAGTGCGCGTTCGCCTGTAGCCTGATTGGCGCATTGGGACAACTACGACTACTGGCGCGCAGAGGTCAAGGTCAACTCGCGTGGACAGTCACGCCTGTAAGCGGTCAGAGCTAATCAAAAAAGACATATGGCTAGGCTAGACGCCTTAGGAAAGCCTCCAAACATTGCTGGCGCTTGGTCCGGCTAATATTCCAATAATGCCTCTGCGGTTTCTGAAGATGGGTGGTAGAAATAACTACCAGAAACATTCGACACCTCAGAAACATCTTCTGGCTACTGCCCCTTTTTCCTTTGAGATACCATCTGAAAGTCGCACTTACACTAATATGAACGAGTGCATTTGCTAGAAGGATTTGACGCAGTGAATAGACGATAAATGTCGACCCTGACTGACGATTGGTGTGCAATATCATGCACTTTGCCTCTTTACCCTCGAGGTCCCACGGGTGTTCCCCCCTATTTACGACTCGCACTATTTTCGCTCGAAGAAGCCGATAGTTTAGTGCTTGTCTATTATTGTTCAAGTTTAGTTACTGCCTTTCGGTAAGCTGCCCACTGGGTACCACAACCAACCTAGTTGCTCTTATTAAAAATTAAAGTAGTGCCTCAGATAACGTTCCAGCACCGAGGTCGTCATGTGACACAGTCGTCTTGCGAAACATAGCCAATCAAATATAATCAGTTTACTGACTGGCTGCAGGCGACCGAAGAACCACGACCTAGGAGCAAGACTCAGCGGCGGACACAAGTACACACACGCATTGACAACTCATTAACCAAGCGGAAGCTCGTCAATCAAAACAGAGTTTCTGCAAGTGACTCGCTCGTTATCTGAAATACTCGTAGACGGTACTGCTCGTAACCCAAGGCTCCACTGTACATGAGAGGCCATACTGAAAAAGGGACCTCCCTGCTCAAATCACAGAGGCAGTCATAAACGCCTCTAGAGTTTGGACTGTCAATTGACATGCTCCCAAGATATGTATCAAGTGTCCGCAGATTTCTTCGCCGGTAATTAATCTTAGAAGTTATAATGCAGACAAGTGGGCCGGATTGAAGACTGGCAGACGACAAATGTTTGATATAAGAAATAAACTACCTACTTTCTAAGTATTAGTAGGAGAAACTGCGGATTAAACGTTTCGGGAAACTGTGGGCTGCAACCAAGAGATTGGCTTAATTCCACTCGGCCAATCTAATGGAGATGAAAAAAATCAACAAAATGCAATTTTCGGAAGAGTGAAACGACAAATTGGGAACAAAGGTTAAAAGGTGAGGATGGAAGGTACTTGAATATTATTTATTTTTTCACATGATAGGACTTAAAAAAACCAACACCTTCAAGCAGTTAACAATGCTGCAACATGAGCTTTATAATGTCACTTTAAGTGCACAAGAATACACTGAGTCTAGTTTCAGAATCGAATCGACACATCTCCTTTCTGTTCTTGTCGAGGCAGTCAACAATACCTCCTTAGCCGGCTCCGGAGTCACAAAGGTTCCTAAAGATGCACGAAAGAGGATGGTGTATGATACAGGCGCACTGCACGGTCCAGCTCCGTTTGGGTAGCAAACTCGACCATCCAGGGTACCAACCTGTAAAACAAGAGCAGTGAAAAAAGTTACACAGTGGAACCTCTGGTAACGTGTTTAATCCGTTCTGGCAACAAGCTCATCGTGTAAAACTCTCCTCCTGCGAACGTAATTTATCAAACTGTATAAGTACACCGATTGGCTGCAGATGACCGAGGAGACACGCCCTAGGAACAAAACTCCACGGCGGATACAGACACATACACAGGTACGCACTGACAGCTTGTTAACTGAGCGGAAGCTCGTCCATAGAAGCAAATTTTTTGCTAGTGACTCGCTCGATACCTGAAATGCTCGTAGATGGGGCTGCCCGTCACCCGACTCTCCACTGTAGTAGCCTGGTAAAAACTGCCTAGGTGCGTGTTCGCATATGCAAATAAAGAGCGTAAAATACAGGCGTAATGAAAAACTCACCTCTGAAGTCCCAGTTATTCAGAAACAATACCGGTTCATAGGGTCCTTGTACGTGTTTTCCTGAGCCACGGACTAGTGGAAAAATAACAAAACTTAGATATCTTATTGCACAATGCCAGTTTTTGTGGGAGTAGAAAGTGAAACCTAGGTTAACTGGTATAAGTGCTCACCACCAAAAACGAAAATTTTAGCAGAAATATTTGGGAGCCGATAACTAGGGAGTACGCTATAGGATATGATTACGGTCAAACTGTCATTTGGTCGTCTGTTCAAGATTTTTATCATCCATGCGGGGCTTGTCTGCTTCGAGAAGCCAACATATCGGTGTGCGCTCCTTTCCTGAGCAACTTCAAGAGTAGGTTGGCGTCCCTGTACGAAGTAATCGAAGCAGCACAGAGTACTTCACAAAGTGAGATGTGCAATGGTGCGAGTTCGACTTGCGCTCGTCAATCGGGAAACATTTATCAGTCATTGTTTTGTCGCGTCTGAGGTATGCAATGCCAGCTGGAAGCCATAGCCGAAAAGGCGCGCCTAAACTCTATTTCGGAGTCCAGAAGAACGTCCCAAAACTAATGCCCACAGTAGTTGCCAGCCTTAAAGCAAATTTGTTCTCTCTGGTCATAGACAGGACCATGCCTCTCCCCCATGCCCCACCCCCCAGTTTCCACATTCTTAAATGTTGGAAGATTTTAATGTTAAACAAAAACAACTTTTAAAGCCGGAATCGAAGTCATGCCTTGGAAAATATGGTTGGAAAGTTGTTGGGATGATCGAGCACGTCACTCAGACAGCGACACAGACAGTCCGAGGTCACGTCGGAAGGGACAACTCACGCGACCTTCAAAGGGTGGACATTATGCCTGAACAAAGAAGGCGCACCCGAAGCCATACTGCACTGGAGTCGAGCCGAGCCGAGTGAGGTCACGCTAAGGACAGACGCACAGGCGTGCGTTAGCGGAGTGCGCACGAGGCACTGGGAGAGCTAATGGGGAGCAACGACGACTGCCCCTTAAATAGCGAGGCTGCCAGCAGAATGGGGACTCTGCTGTAGGACACGCTGCGACTACACGACACTGCTGCCGTAGCGAGACCGACCACAGAAGGCCAGCTGCTGGACACACGGACCAGAGTTCATGTACTAGTACCAGTGACAGTAAAGTACTAGTTGTTCTCCCATTCTGTCTTCTCTTCCTAACACGCACTGGGGGAGCATAACCGGTGTTGACATGGGAATATACGCGGTTACAACAAAAGTAAAGGACAGGATGAGCCGGAAAAAGGTGCCCCTCACTGTCATTAGGATTCAAAGCAAGACAAATAACAACATCAAACCAAATCCCGAAGATTATTTGCTTAAAAATGCAGTATATGCAAAGAGCGTGTTTCAATGAAATGGAAAATATCGCTATCGGAAATGCTTCAGGCTCGAAGCATTATCGAACATCGAGTACTTTGTGCCGCACCAAATATTAAAGAGGTACGTTAAGCAGCTCATTGGCAAACGGAAATTACGATCTGAGCAGCGGTCACAAACCATCTTAGTGGTTGATTTAGATAACCTCGCCTGTGATACTGACACTGCTTAGAAAGTTACTTAAAACAGAAACTCAGTTAAGTAAAGCAGTCTCCTGCAACGGCGGGTGAGAAGTATGGCTGTTGCTGCGGCAGAGCCTGAGTAGACCAAAGCAATTATGATTTTTACCTGCGTATACAAAACACACCAATCAGAATATGGCTCGGAATGGGGGAGGGCGTATGTCAAAGATCGGAGATAAGGCACGTTATCCCACCGAACACAAGAAACCAAAAGAAAGCAGAGAAAACACACCTCAGAAGACGTGCGGCATCGGAAGGAACAGAAGTCAAAAACATTCGTCGCGATGAGTAAGTTCCGATCATCGGCCTCTCGGGCGGCTTCTATAGTCATTCGCCAGCGATCTTGCTGAAAATAAGAAACACTATGAGTGAGAAGACCATCTCATGCAATCATTTTATACCTAAAGAAACAGGAAAGGTCAAATTTGCCCTTTCCACTACTAGACTCTTCTTAAGTATTTGTTAATCATCCGTCTGGACATAATTTAAAAAAAAAACAAAGTCAACCGTCGACTGCAGAAGCTCACAAAGGCGCCACTTTTATTTAGAAACATGCCAGAGAACGCCTTTTACTTGTTAAGGAATATACCATTCTAGAGGACCAGTCTTATTTTGGACAACTATAAGAGGTCTGCCTGAATGGTCACGAGTGAGAACAACACCTTATTGCTGTGTTTGTTCTCAAATGTAGAAAAAAATATATTCCTTATATAATTAAAGAAAAGGCATACACGCCTTATTTCAACGGATTAATCTCAAAAGAAATTCCTGAAAACAATTTTTTTATGTTGCCTATAAGAAGAAATCAGGTCGTGAGGCCTTACAGAAATGTACTAATTGCAAAAGATTCAAATAGTTCATCTTCGCAAAGCCTTATTAGGTTTGCGCACTAAATGCTTTCTACGCTGCACTAATTGCTCCTTTCATGAAGGGTGAAACTCGATGGTTTGGATGAAAATAAAATTTAACGAACGTCCAATCTGGCGGTCAACTATATACACAGTCAACAACAGGGGATTCATCGACATTTTGACGAATGCATCCGACTACAACAGCATTCGCGGATGGTTAATATAAAACATAATATTGCGGGGAAATTCCCCCGTTCACCAAGCAAACGAAGACTGATTCTGGTAATGCCGACGACTACAATTTGATTTTTGCCTGCGGTCTGCGAAAACGTTTTTATTCCTTAAACCCAGGTAAGTCAATCAGAAAATATATAAATATAACACGCAGGCAAAAATAACTGGAATCAATTTGATGCCAATCACTGAAGTGTGTTAAGACTTAGGGTTTACTTTGTGGACGGAACTGCCAGTACCGAGGGAGTGTAAGGAGGCGCTGTCCACGGCAAGAAGTCTTACACATTAATTTGTGCATATATAGCTACCTAAATAAAATAAGTAGACACGCTATATGAATATAGTTCCATGGGTGCATATTTCCATTCGCTTTCGATATCGCTTCAGCTGAATGAAATACATTGGCACAAGGCAAGAAACAGCCCTTCGGTAGGAGTAAATCGTAGGGCCGCTTAATGGTAACAGGAATTACTCTAACAAATTTATTGGTCCATAGACTTCCTTTGCAAACCAACAGGAGTTTCCCTTGGTCTTTTTGCAACCTTTTTCACCTACACTAAGTTCAGTAAAACCATTACAAGCTGCTTTATCTTATTTCCTGCTGCACTCTTATCTCGCATTAACTGCTTATCAATCAAGCATTTAACCTTTAAACACGAATTTCGTCAAACATTTGGCTGGGAGACTTTTGACATTGGGCGGCCCTACGATTTATTCCTACCAATGTTTCATACTTGCACAGACTAGTCATTACAGAAACCGTAGTCCAGCCACGCACCTTGACTACGACGGTAGGTGCAACTCCATATGTATGCCAATTTACAAAATAAGTGGACCCCCAACCAAATGCTTCAAAAACCATCCGAGTTAGGAAATATCATCAATTTCTTCTAAGCTTTTCGGGCGTCAGAGATAAACGCGTAAATGAAGAACAAGCAGCAGTTATGGGGGGAGGGGAGAGAGGGAGGGGGAAAGGGCCAATCGAACACCAGTGTCTTCGGTCCGGAGGTGCCTGCACAGGCGGTGTATGCCGGCGCTAGGTCGACAAATCGATTAACTGAGTTCTCATCCGAGGCCCAAGTTCGAATCAAGTCTCGGACTTTCTTGTTGTGGACGTGGGCAATCAATCGATTTATCGATCTGGCGCCGGCATATATCGTCCTGCGTAGGCATCTCCCGACTGACAGCACTGGTGGTTGATTGGCCCCTGTCCTCTGTAAATGTTGCTTAATATTAGTTGGCTCGGTAAAAACAAAGAAGACTAGATTGGCCGTGCTGTAGGGCGCAGTTCGGTATCGAACTTACAAATACAACACACTTCATTCTTCGCACCACTTACATTGATAGGATTCAAACAACATGCGACGCAGCGTTCATAGGCCGAACAGCAACCCAGCTTAGAACATGAAAAGCAGGAGTATCGACTCGATTCAGTGGAGTTCGCGGTTCGATTACAGCAGCCGGAGGGAAGGATATTGGCGCGTGAGCAATAGAAGCCCTCTTCGTCCGCAACCCAGGCTGCACTTTGTGAGGTTTGACGACAGGAGTTCCTAAGTGAGTCGCCCCCCGAAGGGTCTACAATATAAAGCAAGGAAACGGATCGCGTAAAATGCACAAAACACAGGATAAACTGTCAGATTAAAAAGATTATTGAGGAAGGCGGCCTGAAAGTAGAGGTTTTGTTAGCAAAAAGAAGGCAAACTTGTCATTAACCACGTCATGAAGCGATCTTATGGAAGGCATCAGTGTGAGTAACATCGTTTGCATTTAAGAATAAAATGGTTCGCATGATCAGCTATTTTGGCCCGCGTAATTTCTCCCATAGACCAACACGGATTGGTGTCACTGTGTAGGATTGCTTGTCGAATGACCTCGGATACAAATTCACAGCCCACGTCCTACCCCTTTGTGAACTGCATCATATTCTGCTAATGTTAATGCCTTAATACTGCATAACTAACTAAATTATTCGAGTTATCGTAACTGTTTTCTGTCATTGCTCTCGACACAGATGTGTCCAGTCCGGTAGAGGAAGTAGCACAGTACGAAAACTACCGAGCGAGCATTAGCCGTCATGATACAATATACGTAATTTATTCATTTTGTAAGCGTCTTGGATCGCAGTATATCGTGGCGGCATGCCACCATTGCAATGATTACTGTTGGGAGAACAGTATAATTAGTCACCAACGCCAGAGACGAAGTTTCCGCATTCCCTGCATAAACATGCCAAACATTACTCGATTTTCAAAGACAAAACCTACGTTCAGACCTATGCAAATGGTAACTTAAATACCCGATTGTATCGAAGTCAAGGCGTAGGTCAGTAACTCAGTGTTATTATGTGTTATTATGATTGAAACGACAGTCAACTTTGGAGACCGATTTTCCGATTCGACTTTTTTAATTGAAGATGATAGGTTGGCTGAAACAAAATTTGTAAAAATTAAATCAAGGAAACATTATAGATACAACTTGGATAGCGCTTATAATGGAAGGACTTGACATGGGCGGTAATTTTGACTAGAACACTTATAATGGTAAAGCATATAGGCTGGACTAGAATAAGTTGACAGCAAGAACTATTTATTACCAATTAGCTGCTATTCGTAAAGCCGTAGAGCATACAACACAAAACCGGTGGGTTATTGGTGGTTCGGCACATGTCTTAGCTCAGTGAGTACTCCATTGCTCATAATATGGCGTCAGGAACCATTAAATTCACAGTCAGACTAGTACATAAGACCAGAGGAATGATATAATGTTTATGCTTAATTTTAAGAAGATAAAAAGGCAATAACCAGCCGATAGCTAGCCCAAAGGTTTGGAAAATAGTGCACACACTGAACTGCTGGCTTACCATGCTCCAACCATGAAAGATTGTACAGCGGCTTGGCAGGAAAAAGCGTATACTTTGTCTTGAACGAGTGACATTTGTGAGAGGCTACGTACCTGCAGTTTAATCCGGCAGATCAAAATTATGCAGGCTGCGAGAAATACAAATATAACCAGATTTTTCCTTATTATCTGAAAAATGCAGCCGATGAACATTGCTGACAGATATGGAGCTGTCGAATAGGCGGTATGCTCGCAAAGGCAGTCCCGAATTCACACAGCTATGATCTAAAAAGGCCGGAAAAGGCAAGTTGATTATTACATAAAATGAGCACGTTGTTCGCATACAAACCGAAAATTCGAGAAGACTAATCGATGTAAGAGGGAAGAAGCATGGAGTAAAGCTAAGTATTAGGGCGGATAAGGGATATATGACATGCAGACGACCACTCAAACTAGCTTTATTATGAAAAAAGCTTCAGAAACACCCCCAAGCGGGGTAAAGCCGTAGCTGGCAGTTACTGATCGAGGACTTAAATGATTGCGATAATAGAAAATAGGCACAAGGATAGTTATAGGCCGCTAGCAGTCAGCAAGCATTTCCGCTAAGTACAACCGACCAATGAAGTCCGTAGAAAGTCTTGCCCGTAAAACATGCTAGAACTTTAGACTACCTTTGATACTGACAACAGAATGTTGCTCACTGGAACGGTTTATATTTCGTGCTGACGTTTTGGACAGCTCGGCCGACTGTCCATGGTCAGAACGTCAACTGCCACTATTGATTAGCGATTTGAATGTCTGGCTATGATAGTAGAAACGGATATGAAGTACAATCTTGGGCACGTTTTTCAAAGGCTGTACGAAGACTTTAAAGATATGTAAGAGGAGCAACCGAA
>JAYGXS010000002.1:9714238-9732405 GCA_036362985.1 Ligula intestinalis | reverse complement strand
CAAAGGCTGTACGAAGACTTTAAAGATATGTAAGAGGAGCAACCGAACTTTAGAAAGAGAAATCTAGTAAATGGTTTCCACCACGAGCATTATACAGGCACATTACTAAAGCAGGTCATTAACCAAGCTACTGTACTGTGTCATTTTACATTGGTGAAAGACGACTACTTGACATTGGTCACCTGTTATTAGTCGAAACAACATTATTTCCTCTTTAAATAAGACAAATGCACGGATAGGAACGTTCCCGTCAAGGTCATAGCAGGCAGTTTAAATTTTTTGGACGACAAGGGAAGTCTTTTCTAACCCCCACAATGTATAGCATAGTATGGTGCTTTGTCTTCAGAATTCCACGGCACACCGTCGTTGTCGGTGAAGATCACGAGGGCTGTAGTTGCTTTTAATCACGGCATTCACAAGTACCACGGAGTGGTCAATGGGACGGAAATAACCAGATGACGCGTGTCCTATGGAAGCACGAGATGACGGCGAATAGCGTCAAGTAGTAGTAAGGATTCAACGTCCTACGCTACTAACTACATTCTCGATAGTTCGCGTCAAAAAGTGCAATGCCAAAAAATGGCCCACCGGAAGCAACGACTACTTGTATGTAGGTTGGATTATGAGACAAGCTTCTGTAGAACCAATCCCGCAATATTCTAGCACCAACTGAGTACAAATGAGAAGATTGCTGACATTTACACGAACAAACGGCTGGCCCTGCGAAAGCCCTCAACCATGCATGCGAACCCTCTAGACCTATATTAAATATAGTTAACCGATATCATCGCGATGCGCTTCTGAAAGGTGATACTAGAAAGATGTCATGAGCGCACCGGAGAACCGTTATATACCATCAGCAGGTAGCTTTTAGAGCGGCGACTTCCGACGCGATGCGTTAGTTGAAATAAGTTTCACATTAAGTACAGTGGCGAAAGTTCGAACATGAAGAACTTCTCTAAGTTATCTTCTATTGTGACTCATTGACGAGTTATAGTCCTGCAGCCGACATAATATGACTTAACAACTACAATTCAAGGATCAAATACATTCAGACTGGGGATGAACTACAGCTGCCTGACGGCAAATAGATGAACAAAAAGCACAACACATCCAAACTGAAAAACTAGGTCTGTCCCTTTTTAAAGCTTATTCCAAAGATAAATCTTTGTAGATGGCACACTGATAGTAGTAAACGACTGGTGCTTATACTGTCGCAATCAATTTTGCGTCACATGAAAACCGAACACCGTTCAAGCCGCCTTCATATCGATAAATGGACCAACCAAAGCTCCTGGCGCTACACACGACCTCGAGTCTTCTAACGTTAACGAAATAAAGTTAACGTTTGTAGTGAATTTAGCTGAGTCAATTCTCAACCCCGCTAATGACACGAGAGCAAAGCAAATTCTATGAAAGTTAGCTGGCAGTAGGCGGGTCTAACGAAATTGGTTAAATCCGTAGTGGTACTGTGGTAAAAAAAATACAGTTGGTCCATTCCTTTAAAACTTCCTCCAGGTCCTCTCTGTTGAATCTGATCAGAACAACCTTGTGGGAACAAACCACCCAAGCCTAAATCGCATTATGGATAACGACATATGATCAGAACCAGAGGTCAGTCCCGATTCCCGAAAGAGAGCGTAGCTGTAGTTTGTGTCAGCCTTACCTGTCGATTTTTTGTCGGTTGTAAGCTTGTTACAATCCCAATAGGCGGAAAACAAAAATCTTAAATTTACAAGCAAACTAACAATTTCCCGTAGGTTCGAAGTGTGAGCAAGTTTCGGGAGGACTCAAATTACTATACACAACTGCTACCTCGACATATTCCTACTAACGGGATTTGGAGAACCTTATTCCGCTTCCGTCTACCTAGATGGCATAGTTCACGTAAATTCAAGCGTATTTAGATGTTCCATTTTCCGTGTCATGAAATACACGAAATATGGACAAACCTTACTATCAGTTTTAAGTAAACAGGGTTGTTTCATAAAGGTCGAAAGATTAAGCTTTGCTTTTGCAGCAGTCTGGGCGGTTTCCTGCGTGAGGCTCTTGGTTGAGTGGAATTCCTGTGGTCCCAAATTGGGCCCCTGATCGTTAACTACAGATTTACTTGGAGAAATTTTATCATCCGATTCAATCATCCTCTTCAATTCGTCGCCAGACATTCACAAGGCGACAAAAATACAAAAGAGTGCAAACGTTTATTACAAACAGGACAGAAGGGGGAAATCAACGAGAAAACAAGGGTAGAACGTAAGAACGGACGCTATTGGGGAATGACAGGGAAAACAAACGGGTTGGTGGAAATATAAAGCTCACTCAGGGGGTTTCTCAGGCACAATCTTCACTTCTCGCGTCGACCCCGCCTTGTTCTCGCCTGAAGGGGAACAAAAACAGGCACTTCAATTAACCACTCCAAAACAGCCCCTTTCCCGAGTCACGCCCAAATTCGATACCCGCCGTTACATACTCCCCTCCTCAGTCTGAGCCTTGTCCACAGGGCTCACTGACGGCGTAGTTTCAACAGCCTCCTCCCTAACGGGTTGTGGAACTAAATATGGAGGTATTATAGGAAGGGTAGAGCCTGTGGCATTGGGTGGGTGAGCGCGGTAAGGCTTGAGTTTTCCACCGTCAGGCACGAGGGCTTCGCGCAGTACATAAGTGGTAGGGTAATGAGCCGCCACTATCACATAGGGACCTTCTCAAGAATGGCGGAACTTGGCTGACGAACCCAGGGGCGGAATCTGCCGCCCATGCCACACCCAATCTCCCCGTTGGAAGGGGGTGCCGTTCACCCGCCTGTCGAAATAGTCTTTTTGCCGGTCCGCCACCGCACCTAAGTGTTGTCGTGCCATGGGTAGACCGAATAAGTTCCTGCAGTTCCCACACATATGAGCTGGGCGTGTATTGAGGGGGCATGGTTGTCGCTATACGAGAATCAAGTGGTAACCGAATGGAGCGCTCTGTAAGCATAAACAATGGGGCATATCCGGTTGATGCATGTCCCGCAGCGCAGCAGGCCATCATGGCAAAAGGGAGTCGTTTATCCTAGATCTTCTGGTTAGGTCAGCTTGTGAAGGTTTTCAGAAGTTGGATGAGGGTACGGTTAGTACGCTCGACCTGACCGTTACCTTCTGGGTGCCACGGCGTCGTTCAGGTCTTGTAAAAATCAAACATCTTGAACACCTCTCGTACTAGTCAACTCTCATAGTTAGCCCCACAGTCGGAGTGCATAGACAAGGGAGCACCGAAATGACAGATCCAATGACTGAAAAGGGCTGTGGTCACGAAAGCGGCATATTGCCGACGGAGGGGGGCAGCTTCAGCCCATTTGGTAAAGTAATCAACCATGGGCGACTGGGAGGGGCCCTACGATGTCTAGGCCCACACATTGAATGGGAAAGCTAGTATTCATAGGTTATAGTGGAGATCTTTGGCATTGGCTGGGAGATTTTATAGAGGCGCAGGTGGCACAAGTGCTACAGAAAGTGGAGATCTGGCGTCGGATTTGAGACCACCAAAAGCGTTGCCGAGCCGCGGCCTCGGTTTTCTTGCAGCCGACGTGGCCTAATTCACCATGGAGATCCGACAGTACCATGCCAACCAGGCTGCCTGCTACGACGACCCATGTGCCGCGAGTAGCTTTATTGCGTAGGAGCAAAATATCAGTCTCCATGCAAAGGCGGAGCCACAGGCTACGAATTGCATAGGCCACTTCAGACGAACCGCGTAAATCACTGAGAGTGGGGCGGTGAAGATCGCGAGCCAAGTGGTCGTAGATAACGGCGGTGTCCGAATCAGTGCTCTGGGCCACGACCCAGTGGTGCTGGGTTTCCGCACTAGCCTAAACTGCGTTGATGGACTCGTGAGCAGACTAGGGGTCTAAGGAATCAGCACTGAAGGGAATTAGCGATAGGGCATCGGCGGTGGTGTGTTGCTTTCCAGCGCGGAAGATAGGTTTAAAGGTGTACTCTTGAAAAATCTCCTGTCATCGAACAAGCAACTCTTCTTCGTCCTTCATGCTTTGTGGTCCGAGCGAACCTCGAAGGGTTTGCCGAGTATATATGGCTGGAGCCACTCAACAAAGGTTATAACAGCTACGAGCTCGTAGCGATACGTGCAGTAATTACTTTCTGGTTTAAAAAGTGCTCTACTGGCAAAACAAATTGGTCCCTCAACGCCATCTTCACTGGCTTGTGACAGAACGGCACCAATCGCGTAAGCGCTGGCGTCGGTGCCCAGGATGAAAGGCAGAGCATCCACTGCAACGTTAGGCAATGCCGGTGCAGGAGCGCTAATTAGGTGGGACTTTAGGTCATCGAATACGTCCTGACATTCCTGAGACCACACGAATTTCGCTTTTTTCCAGCAGTCGGTTAAGTGGCCGAGCTATGCCGGCAAAGTTAACTATGGACCGGCGGTAATAGGTCGCTAAGCCAACAAACGCTCTGACTTCGGTGGGATTGGAGGGAGTAGGCCAACAGCGTATTGCGTCTACCTCTTCGTCAGAGACTTAAAATGCCGGCGGCAGTAACCTCGTGGCCTAAGAAAGCGACCTGGTTGCGTAGGAAGTGAAATTTTTTGGTTCAACCGTAGGCCGGCGTCGCGGAGGGCCGCCAACACGGCGCGCAGGTTCGCATTATGCTGCTCAATGGACCGTCCGAAGACGATGACGTCATCCAAGTAAATGAGACGGCGACTGGGGTACAGGTGAGCCAGAACAGTCTGCATGAGACGTTGAAACGTGGCCGCCGCGTTACAAAGCCCGAAGGGCATAGTCTCAAACTCGAACAGACCCTGAGATAGGATAAAAGCCGTCTGCTGACGATCAGTCAGTTCGACCTCCACTTGTCAGTAGCCAGATTTAAGGTCTAATGTGAAGAACCACTTCGACGCGGCCAACGAATCGAGTGTATACTCAATGTGTGGCAGTGGGAAGGAGTCGCGGGTTGTGAGTGCATTCAGGCGTCTATAGTCAATGCAGAATTACAATTTGCCATCTTTCTTCAGAACCAAAGTAACGGGGGACGCCCATGGAGAGGGGAATGGCCGGGTGACTTTATCTTTGAGCGTAATATTCAAAATATGGGGACCTCAGCCGGATACTGAGCGGAGGTTCGACGGGGGGGGGTTGCCAGACGGGTTTGGCACTGCCGGTATCAATGGCATGGCAAATGATATTCGTACGACCGAGGGAACAATCATCCCAAGCAAAAATGTCTTGAAAACTGAAAAGCAAGTGTTACAAAGCGATGTGGTTTGGGTCATCGGAGGACTGTTGTGGTAAAATGTCATCAATACGGGTAAGTGGAATTTTAACAGACTCTTCGATTGCAACACAGATAGCTTCGTCGTCGAAATTCGGGTTTTGCTAGGGTTTCTCCGCAAGGTGATTGAATTGGACGGTGCGCCCCCTACGTCTATAAAGCAGCCATGATTTTCTAAATGTCAACCCCTTAGATCGCGTCCCAAGTGGAATATGGTAAAACTAAAAATGTATGTGCAACGGTAGCGTTGGATAACACAACGTCAACGGACACTAAACCGATATGTCTCATAGCTGAGCTGTCAGCTGACCTATGGCGTGTGAAGGGCAAACGGACTTTGTATGATCGTGGCACAATGAAGCTACCAAGTGATGATTGATTAAGGAGACTGTGGCGCCGGTGTCTATAAGCGCCCGCATTCGGTGATTGCTAATAGTGAGGGTAGTATAAAATGGACAAACTTTCTTTGGAATTACAGTGCATGAAGTAACTGACCAGACGCTCGGTCGCAAGTGCACTGATTGTCTTGAGGTTTGTAGCTCGGTCTTCGGAGGAGGAAGTTGGGCGGATAGCGTGTGAACCGACGGGGGCCCGAAAAGCGCTTTTTGTTGGAGGTATGACCGTTGGAAGAATGTAAACAACAGGCATACGAATTTGGGCGAGACTCAGGAAAAGGGACTGATTTAGAGTGGTCAAGCAAAAAAACTTTTTGTTCCCCTTCAGGCGAAAACGCAGTGGAGTCGACGCAAGTGGTAAAAATCGTGCCTGACCCATGTAACAAATCGCTAGCGATAGCTAGGGACGTTCACCAGAATGTCCAATAATTCACTACCCCGCTGTTCTGTGTCCCCAGGTGAACGTACGCACCGAATGCGTGGGCGCTTGCTCAGAGTTTTTCCAACCCCTCCCCTTTGCGCAGCCCTCGTTTGGCGTCAGAGTGCGCGCACCCGTTTTCAGCAGAAAGTAACGATCCGTTCTCATGAAACGCGCTGCTTGGGCCACGACGAACACCTGGTCACGCCTCTCAGTCAACTAAACCGGTACCCGGCCGCGCGAACGCCACCCTCCCCCTACCACTAACTTCACTCACCCCTCCCCCCTTATTTCGCGCTCGCTGGCGCGCACACCCAGGCCCGCGCGAAGAGATCGATAAGACTTGGCGAGTGCAACCATCCATCATATGGTCCGAATGCGGGTCAGATTTGGTGATAGTGATTTTTTTAGGAGGCCCGGCGGTGAGAACGGACGAAACAGCTTTTGATCGTGGGACCGGCTGCATTGATTTCTACAATCTCTAAGTCGTAGTCGTTTGGACAAATGTCATTTCGTCTATGTCATGTGCTTGTGGGAGGGGAGGGGAGGGATGTTCACGCGGGTGAGGGCTGTGCAGGTGAAGGGGGCGGGGCAGCATAGCTCGTCGTGCTGGCTGGCCAGCTACGCTAAACACGCAGTAACCTGGGGGAGGGCAGCGCCTGTGGGTGAGGGGGAAGGACCGTAGACGTATGCATATGCCCAAAACTTGGTGGGGGGAGGTGTACGCGAGCACAAAGGGAACCACTGCACATGCGTTGGGTGGGCAACACCGTACAAGTAAAAGCCTACAATCAGCGCTCAAGTAGATGGTGCGTCCATGTAACCACTGGGCACGCCTATGCGTACACCCACAGGCGCGGACATTCATATTAAACCAATCAGCGCACACTACAGTTAACGGCAAGGCAGACAGCGACATGAATTGGTGCGCGCGTACCAGTAACACGCGTACGCATGGAGGGAGAAGCATTAACGATCAGCCAATCATGTGAAGCACAGATATGTTCACCTTTTACGTCTACTGCTGAAGCGCATGACGCTAGCGAAATGCTACTAGGGGAGAAGCCTCCGGAGTGAACTATACACCCTCATCAACCCATTTTTCTTCCCTGCCATTCCTCTTTAATGTTCCTTCTTTCGTTCTACCCTTGTTTTCCTTCTCGTTTTCCCTTTTTATTCTATTTGTAATCAACATTCGTACCCTTCCTTATTTTTGTCGACTTGATGCCTGAAGCTAAAGTTAAGAGAATGGTAAAACCAACTGATAAAATTATTCCAAGTGGATCTGTAGCTGACGATCAGGAGCCCAATTCGGTACTAAAAGAATTCCACTCCACAGAGAGCCTCAAACAGGAAACCGGCCAGACTGCTTCGGCGACACTAAAATATAAGGATTTTGCATTATACGCCCAAACCTTACCTTGGTAAAAGCCAACTGCCAATTTTTGCCAACACACTCTTTTTTTGTTTCCAATAGTATAGCAACATTCGTTTGTTTTGGTTTTTCCAAATATGCAAGAATGTTTCTTAAGGTTTTTTCCTTTCTTTTACCGCAAATTACTTGGATCTGAGCGGTTCCTCATAAAATAGTGGTACACGATGTTCTGTTGCCTGGTTATTGATTTCAGTTAGGATGTCCCTCGCGAGTTCATTCTAGACATTATAAGAATTTAATTTTCACAGAATTTGTAGCCTGCCTTCTGGATTAAGTTTTGAGGTTCGGGTATCGTGCGTCATTACTGAACGGAGCAACCTGCCGATTACCTAGGGCGGACCATAGTGCCGGCACCTATCATTTGATAAAAATCGAAACAGTACTTAGTTGACCTCATGCCATGATAAGTGGTAACTTTAAAGCATCAAGAACCAACTTGAATTGTATTTTACCTCATGCAGTTACACTTTCCTTGCTGATTGCTTTATACACGAAATATTGAAGACAGTCCTAATTCGACACATCGTGCTTCCAAACACAACACGTAACGGGCAAAGGAATAAATGTCTTGACTTTGTTTTTATCTAATACATAAGGCAGCATTTTCAAGGCCATTTCAATCCCCGCTCGGCAGAAATTGTGATGTAGTTATTTTGTGGGACTGTGGCAGTATGAGATCAGCACCGCTGCGCTGACAAATCTTGTTTGCGATTGCTTGCGCGCGACAACCTCCCCTTAACGTTCTTGGTATATGACTGCTAGAGGCGCTCGCGTTGTAATGCCCACTTCACGTTCCTCACGGGTTTGCTGCTTCCGCCACGCGGAAGCTTGAAGGCAAACAATGCGCGCCATTCCATTGCTTGGCTGCAGGTGAAAGGAGACACGCCCCGGAGCCAAGTAATCCCAAGGGCGGAATCTGGCGAAAACCCCTGGTCTGAAGACACAGCTAGCACATACCGCTTGGCAGACTCCCTTCGTAAAGTTCCTTTCCCACAGTAATCAGCAAATTCTGATCTGGACTAAGCCTGCCATGGACATGAATGTTTCTAAAAAAAGAATAACAACGAGTATTTCTCCCAATTTTTGTATCAATAAAGATGCAAATATGGGTTGCAGTTGAAAGGCCATCGAGAAATATTTTGTCTACTATAAATCCTGCTGCTCATGTCTGTTTTGAATTCGTATTCAGACAAAATGCTTCAAATAAAAATCTGCTACCTTAGAGCTTTAGGCAAATGCGCAGGGGACATCGTACAAGTGTTTTGAATTGTGACAGGATGAGACTGTTACAGTAGGTGGCCAAACTCATGCAATCCTACGATTTTTACAATTAACTCCCTCTTACTCAAACGCAGCCCAAGCTGTGGTCCCCAAAGTCTTACAGCAGTAAAGCAATTGTCGTTCTTCGAAATAGGGCATATTATGACTGATGAAGGAATATAACGTTTTGTAGCAACACCAGCTTTTTTAACAAAATGGAAAATTCCTAAAAAGCGGAAATCAGGCATACCAGGTAAAATTAAATTTTACATGTAGACGGAGCCCGTTTATGCAAAACCACTGAGTAAATAAAGCAGCACAAGAAAAATTACGTTGGAAAATAAACGTTTTGTCAAGTTTTCGAATGAATATGTTTCCATATTACGTGCAATATAGCGTATGGCTGTTACCGAATAACCAAAATTTCGCGTATGTATTCTAACACGTTTTCACGATCACTGCTCGTTGTTTCTATCGTTTATGCATCGCTTGACTTATGTTGGACTAAGGCAACCACGTTTTCGCTTGATATGCCCCATTGGGAAATCGCAGGAGTAATATATTGCTTAAGCTCACTTGTGGACATGTCGGTCAGTGCCTAATAAATTTGAATAGAATCGTCGGGAACCATTTTTTGTACCAGTATTTTTTGAACCACTATTTTTGTACACCAAGAGTTATTGCCTTCCGCCATATTTTTGTAGTTATTTCGATATTGCGATTGCGAAGAGGTTCAGATTTTCCATGAAATTCCAATAAATACTTTACGATTTTCACTGACTTTAGTTAATTGACCATAACTTCTGAGCATACAGGGTGTCCCAAAAAAGGTATGCACAATTTAAATTATTGTACACGTGGTGTTTATTGTAATTACACTATTCAAAAAACGTACAACTATTAACAAGTATCATTTTATTGTTTTTTCACTGCATGTTCTCAAACTGACCTTCATTTCATCCAGACACTGCTGACAACGCGAAGCAACGGAATCGCACATACCATGAAAAAATTCCATTCGTATTTGGGCACGTTCATGTTCAATGGCTTCTCTCTTTCTCAATTTTTTCAATATAGTCCAAATTCAGTGGAAGAACAATAAACTGATACTTCCAAATACTTTAACATTCTTAAAGTAATACAATTTTAATAAACGTCAAGGTTACAATTGTTCAAAATATGTATTCATTTTTTGGGACACCCTGTATTCTATGTGCTTATCGAAACCTTCAAAATAAGCTAGATCTTAAAAGCTTTTCCATAAATAACCAGCTTTTAAACATTTTTGCTCAAGCAGCTGCCTTTGTGTGTCATAGTTTCAGAACCACCCAATCATGTGAACTCATTGCCGAGAAAAATGAACGTCTGCTACAAAAGTTGCGAATAAATATGCTCAAGATTGATTTCAGAAAATTCTACGAAAATTTAACTCTTTAAAAAGCAAAACTTATATATTTGGTCGTCTGATGTCTGCGTACTTTAATTTTTTTATGATAAAGTCAAGGTTAGTATGTGAAATTTTGGCCTTTGGATTGATTTCCCTAACAACTAGGAATATATCTTCGGTTATAAATGAAAGAGGTACTTGCTTCTAGACTAAGTTATACAATAACAAATACAAAGTAGAGTGGCAATAATATCAACGGCGATTTTTGAAAGAACTGTTTCGCAATGTCCTGTGACAACTCTGTCAAATGTTTGTTATGTTAACTGTCTCCAACTTCCTATCGATTTTACAATTAATTTGGTTGGCATATACTAATAAAGTTCTCAAACAAATTTTCTTGCCTGTAACCTTTCAAATATACAATATAAATTTAATAAGGAGTAATGCCAATAACAACTTGAATAGTTTATTACTCAACTTTATGGCGCGAAACTTGGCAGATTTGCAAAATATAAATTTTCAAACTCATTTCGTTCTTCTATTCTCAAAAGTGATGCGCTATCTCTTTATTACACTTACCTGAATTTAATGGAAGCAAAATAAACGTTTTCAATTTGTGAACAGATATAATCAAAAAGTTTCTGCTCTTAATGAATTTTCTTGTACAGTGCAACATGCACATGCAAGAAGTTCTTTTTCACAGCGTTTAATAGCATAGGAAATTCCTTGGATATCAACAAACGCTGGATTTCCCCCATTTTCCCCTCTATTTTCTCCCAGAATTCTGATCTGAACCTAATTAAATTCTAGTAAACAATATTTGGCGACCCAATTGAACCCATTAAACTAACTCAACAACGTCTAATGTGCGTTAAAGGCTCCAATTCCCCAACCTTTCATCAGATATTCAATCTATTGTACCTGAATTTTGAGGATATTTTTTAACTTGCTAACAGGATCAATTTCCGAATTTAGCAGGTAAGGTTGGAGTTGCACACGTTCACCTGCCCTGTGAGAGTGTTAACAACATAGAATGATCTTCCCGCACGCATTAAGGCAGCATCCTTGCCGGAATGCTATAAAAAGAACCTTGGTATATTGATGTTCCAAACTGAGCCCTTGACAATTCACGTCCCAATTTTCGTATTCTGTGGTCCTCTTTGAACTATTGCAGCCCAGGTAGTTTCCTTGTGTACCACACTTAACTTAATTGTGCAAATACGGTATTCAAAGGCTGGTGCACCTTCCCTGAAATAAACTGAGCTGTAATGAATGAAAGCAGGCCACGGTCATCCTGGTTAGATGCTACATACTATTAAGGTATTTTTGGGTCTAATTTCTATGAAGACTGCACAGATATATTTTTTTCTTTCCGAAAATAAAGTCAAGACCGATCTGCATGTTTGTCCTTCCTGTAGGATATGATGTAGTCTATCCAAGAATCTGTGATAGGAGTATCCCAACGGTTAAGAACTAATAAATAAGAACAAAGCCGTTTGCGGATAACAGCACATGCTTGTTCAAAGTGTTATTTAAAAGTTGTTAAGTTCATGCAAGGCATATTTAACTAAGTCAAAGAAAGGGGCAGTTCAGCTTAACTACAATACTCCCCCTCCTAGGAGAACGGAGTTCAGAAAAATAAAATGTGAATGTGTGAATAATATGGGAGTGTTAAACATGTGTTACAAGTTGGTGACGGTCGGGGAAACGGACATGAAGTCCGCTGCATGTAAGGATAGGGGGATTTGGGATGGGGAAAGCGCATGGCTAGCACGTGTAAGTGGAGTCATGGATAAAGGAATCAGCAATGTGACGGGTGGAGGTTGTTCGGTTGGGGCCATCGTAAGAGGATCGGTATAAGCCGCCTTCAGACGATCGACTGAGACTGCGTCGGTACGGCCACCTCGGGCAATCGTAAAATGCTTGTCCGTTCGAGATAGTACCTTATATGGTCCATCGTAGGGTTTTTGTAGTGGTCTGCGAGCACTTTCTACGCGAAAAAATACAAAGGCACATGTAAGTAAGTTAGGTTCGATGTATGACTTACTTGTTGAAGTACGTGGAGGAATTCCCGGCAGATGGGACATGGCTTGGCGCAGTCTTTGCACATAATCCGTGTAATCCAAGTCCGCTGAACTTTCAGAGTGCCTGAAAAAATTGTAAGTGATCCGTAGGGTAGTACCGTAAACAAGCTTAGCAGAGGTGCACTCCAAGTCAGGCTTGAGGGCAGTACGAATGCCAAGCATGACCAAAGGTAGGTGCTCACTCCAATCGGAAGGATTGTCGTGAGCTCGGAGCGAGGCTTTGAGTTAACGATGAAAACGTTCAACTTAGCCATTTGATGAGGGGTGGTAGGCTGTCCTACGTATGCGGGAATATCCGAGTAAGTCGGTAAGGCTGTTAAAAAGTATAGACTCAAATTTTTGGACTTGATTGGTGGTAATAGTTGAGGGGACGCCATAATGGGAGATCCAGTGTTCCCAGAAGGCGTGAGCAACCAAATCTGCGGTAATATCAGTTAAGGAGGTTGCAATGGGCCAACGAGTGAATCGGTCAATGGCCGTAAATAAATAGCTGCAACCACGCAATGTTGGCAAAGGACCTACCAAATCGATACAGACATGTGCAAAACTTGCATCGGGTGCAAGAAATGTGCCAATCGGGGCTTTGTTGTGTCACCCGATCTTGGCTTTCTGACAAGCTTAATATGAACGAGTCAACTGGCGGATATCAGTGTTCATGCTCGGCCAAACGAAACGCTCGCTCACCAGGCGCTAGGTACTGCGGATGCCAGGATGAGCAAGATTGTGCAATGCAGTAAAAACGTCTCGTCTCATCTCGCTGTGTACTACAAGTCGGGAGGCACTGTGCGATACGTCACATACGACTGTACCGGGGTTGGTGGATAAAGGAATAGCTTCGAGTTGAAGACTAGTATGCACAAAGCTTTGAGTGAAGGTCGGCTGGTTTTGAAGTTCTGCCATACGCTCCAATTCGATAGAAGGCTGCATGATGGCATTAATTCCAGTTCGAGAAAGAAGTCAGCAACTTGGTTATAAAGGCTCTTAAGGAATCTAATAGCTGTGGTATACAGAGAAATAAAATCAAGATGGCGGGCATCATGGGGTGAATACTTGACAGAGGAAGTAAAAAGGGCATACGTTAGAGGGTCATCCGGGACAACAGGATGAGGCAGTAGAAGTTAAGGCATCATCATCGAGTTGCGACCCACCGGATTCCAGATCCGATCTTGGAGACCACAGCGATGGTTGCAAAAACGGAGAAGAGTTCGTAGCCCTTGGAAGTGATGCTTGACTCTGCAGAGAAAAATGCTAACATATCAAGAAATAATTTTAGTGTCCTGAGAAGAGCTTCAGATGCCAGGAGGACTCTTTTCAAAATCTACAACTTGCGTGTTTGGAAAGGAAACAGACAGTAATGACTTTATTTTCTCGTAATTTAAATGCCTATGTAATTTGCCTTTAAAAATCAATAGTGTAGAAGACAGTCTAATATTCAGTGGAAGGTTGTTCCAAATAAAAGCATATTTGGAGGTAAAAAAGCGAGAATGGTTAGATGTGGAGCTACGGGGTGGTAAAATTATCATGGAAGAGTTACGTGTGGCGTAAGGTTGGTCTACCGGAAGGAGAGCGTTAATTTGTAGGAGATTAGGACTATTGTTCACGCGAAACAGAAAGCATATACCAGCTTCGAGTCTTCTTACCCAAAGAAATTTAATATTTGCTAATTGACATCTATCTGTATAACACATACCAGACCCAGATACAGAAAATATTTTACGAGTGAAAACTTGCTGAACCTTTTCAATCTTACTACGGTCATGCTGGGTCATTAGACCAAAAAGCGGACAGCAGTATTCTAGTATAGGGAGAACGAACATGCGGTATAGTTTTAACTTCATTTCTGGAAGTAAAAAAAATATGCGATATAAACCCACATATCTGTGCGGCCTTGGAATAAATTAGATTTGCATGAGGTGATAATGCAAGCTTATTCGTGTAAGTAAGACTCAAATCCTTTATCGTAGATCTTTCTAACAGTGGACTATTTTGGAAGATAATGGGTCCAAGAAGCCTTGTGGGACCAAAACTCATGAAACAAAATTTTGATGGAGATAACTTGATCTGCCATGTAGCGCTCCATCTTGAGAGAGTACGCAAGTCTGCGTTAACTTTATCAACACAAGTACTGGCCATGTCCTTAGAAAATGAGTAAATACACTTGAGGTCATCAGCATAAATGAAATGTTCCAAATTATTTAGCACTGTTGAAATTTCATTCATGTAAAGAATGAAAAGGAGGGGACCTAAAACCGTGCCTTGTAAAACGCCACTCGTGATCAGCTGAGGCATCGAGTAGCTATTGCTTGCTAAGACCCTCTGACTGCGGTTAGACAAATAGGTGGCAATGAAATCGAGGAAAGGAGGCCTAATGCCTAGGGCTTCAATTTTCACTAAAAGGTGCCTATGTGGCACCTTGTCAAAAGCTTAACTAAGGTAGAAGTAAATCACGATGACTGATTGCTGTTCATTAAGAAGTGAAAAAACCAGGTTAAGGAATGCCAAGTGGCAGGTTTTGCATGATCTCAGGTAGAAATCCATGCTGTGAGGCACTTAATAGTTTATTTTCTACACAAAAATGTAGTATTTCATTAAAAATTATCTTTTCCAAAAGTTTGGCTTGGGCCGGGGTTTTATGAATACCTCGGTAGTTATTTACGTCCGAACGAGATTCTGACTTGAAGACTGGAAGAATAATAGATGTTTTCCATGAGTCAGAAAAGAAACCGTTTCGAAGATTAGCTGAGAATAGATAACTTAGCAATCGGGGGAAGCTGAATACTCTCTTGATGAGTGAAATTGGAAGGCCATCAGTTCTCGAGGAGTGCGAGTTTTTTAGACGGATAATGTGCTTACGAATTACTTCTATGGAGAAATCTATGGTACTGATAGTATTGACTAAGCATGGCTGAAACGACGGGACTGGTTAAGATTCCGTCGTAAGGTGCTTTGCAAAGGATGCATTGAACAGTTCAGCCTTCTCAGACTCATCTTGCACAAAGGTTTTATTCTTATTCAGTAAACGGGGTATTTCGTGACCTCGTTTAGCGGAGGACTGACGACGGAACAGTTGGGCAATAGATTTTGCAGAGTTTACCTGGCTGAGTGCGCAAGATTCTCTCTGTTTGTCACGTGCAAGATGAATCTTAAACGCTTATTCGAAAATCTCTGCGATTTTAAGGTGCACAGATAATGAACTAGTAGACTGGTCTTTCAACTGTTTTTGCAATTTCTTTAGTGTAGACAAAAGAAAATGAGGAACGGTAGGGTCCGAAATATAAGGCTTAACATTTTTGATCGGCACAAATTCCAAAATGCTATTTGAAATTGCCGTCATAAAGTCACAGAGAATTGTTACACTGTTCGTGGAGGAAAGCTCCTGCCAGTCTAGTAAGTCCATAAAGTTGTTAATTAAATTAATATCAGCTAGGTCAAACGCGCGGTAGGTACGAGTGGCGCTAGCCTTTTTCATAGAAGCAAGCGGAAGGCAAAAATGGATCAAAGTATGGTCACTTTGGAAGAGGTTCTGATTGTAGTCAAAAAAGGGGGAAATTTCATTCGCGAAAATTAAATCTAAAATATGATGATCCCTTGTTGGGGAGCAGACCAACTGAGACCAGTTTGAAAAATTTATGGTATCTGGGAAGGGCTGAAATCTGGGTGGACAACTGTCAAATGACCAATCAATTTCGGGAACGATGAAATCCCCAGCGATATCTTTAGCGTCAAAGGCGGACTCCGAAATCAGCCTAAATATTTCGCAAAGCTTTTCACCATCTTCCGATGATGAGTTAGGTGGACTATAAATGCATCCAATAATCGCCTTTTGACGGGGAGACAGGATTATGGATGCAAAGCAGTAATTGCCCGAGAATGACTCAGCATCTAGGTCGAACGGGAAACGCTTAAAAATAGCTTTAATATAGAGAAGACAACCGCCACCACGTTTACTAGGGCGGTCTTGACGGTAGAAATCATACTGGTCTATTATGAGTAAAGCATCAGAAATTAGTGGATGGATCCACGACTCTGTAATGCATATAACATCTGGCTTCAGCTCGAACGCAATAGCTTTAAGCTTAGCCATCTTATTTAAAACAGATTTTGCATTAAGCAAGATGATATGTAGTGAAGCTTGATTAATCGAACTAGGGTTATCTTTATTGAGTAATAAAAATTATGAGGTGGGTAATTTGGTTGGAAGTCTGGTGAATAGCCATCGATTGGAGCAGGACAATTAACATTAGAAAGCTGAGGCGGATGGCTAAAAGCTCCAGGTAGAAAGTTTTGTGAGATCGATGGACCATAGGGATAAGTGCCATGGTGAGCTTGCTGGTAGTTACCGGGAAATTGGGAAAACAAAGACGGAAAATAGAGGCTGGTGGGAGAGGTAAGGTAACTATGAGCATTAAGCGGTAGAAAGCCTGGCCCAGTATGATAATTGTGATAAGTAGGGTAACCTTTATGTTTGTTAGCTTCCTGTTGTATAGGCTTAGTGTTTGGGAAGGCTGTATGCTCGCGGTTGAGTTCCGGATCCCACCCTTTCGACGACCTGAATTGGGTGATTTAATAGAAGGTTATGGAGAACTCTGATCGATTTTCGAAGCTGTTGGTCTACCTGACGTAGAGGGTATTTCGGAATTTCTAGGAAGGCTATCAGAATTACTAGCTATGGCAACTGGGGAAGCATCTAAGTTGGAAGTAGACGGAGATGTCTGGTGACTTGAAAGGGATGAGACAGTTGCTGTACTGAGGAGCAGTAATCTAGGTTTGCCAGGGATCAGGGTACATGGCTCGCTAGGCTTCCAAGGGCTACGACCAGGAACTTGAGCCGGTTTCGGTGAATTTACTATTTTATTAGAAGAACTTGACGCTATTATTCGCTCCACTGGAGTGAGATCATGGCAGGAAATACATTGCATTTCTCAGGTATTTGGAAGCAAGCTCTTGCTGTTTAAAAATGGCGTCTATTTAAATGGGTGAAAAAAGCTTGACTAAAATGGGTGGGTTTTTACTGCGAGATGACAGTCTAATAGCCTCTGCTATTTTATAGTTCAATTCACAGGAATAGAGGAAATGCATTGCAAAATCCATTGGCCGAATTGATTTCGGAACGTTTTTCAGAATAAAATTTTACGTCCTTTTGTCTATCCTGTGACTGACTTGCGACCAAATTAACGAGAGTATTTAAAAGTTTGCATATAAGTCATATTAAGTCACTTCATTAAGGGAACAAGGCTTTCGCCCTTGAGCTCCCTATTCATAACCAAAATCGCATAATAGGTCTACCGTAACAATAGTACATAATACAAATGTACAAATGTTGGCTTAACATCAGCGATAAATGTGAGCCAGTTGCAAGGTGCTGCTACTGACACTTTGTTCATTTTATCTGCCTTCCCTATTCAAAATGCCTTAAGAATGCGGAAAGACTCGACTGGTTTTAGCAACGCTTTGGCGTAAACTCACATAAGACCCATGTCATGGTCAATTCGTTCGTGTGCAATTGACGACTCTGACTCTGGGGCCCCCTTTACAACTATTTTCTGCGACTCAATGGGGCATATGTTGCAAGCTCACGTGTTTCGACCGAGGGAGCAATTGTATTCAGTACACGCGGTTCTGATGAACTGGCTATTGGGTAAGCTGAGTGCAAACCCGTGAACCGTTTGGCTTTCTTAGGCTTATGCCTCTTTTGAGTTATGATCTTGTCTAACTCTTGGTCATCGCTTTCTTGTGCAGAGACGAGCAACGATGTGGTGCTAGGATGCAAATCCCGATAATTGCTAGCGTCGCTTAAGCCGAGTGACGATGGTATAGCCCGTGGGCTTGACACATAACAATAAGGTTTATTTGTAAAGCACATCTTTGGCGCCATCAAAACCCCCGAAAGGCAGGAAAAAACCTAACCCAAACCCCTTCTT
>JAYGXS010000002.1:9648783-9690569 GCA_036362985.1 Ligula intestinalis | reverse complement strand
CTGGACTCTGTCCCCGCTTTCATGTTAGGAGTTTTTTCGCTGCTTTCTTCTTAGTTCACCATAATTTTCAGAAAGTGTTGACTCTTATTTTAAAATGACGATAAGTTGGCAGATATGAAACAATCTGCCAACCATAATGAACACTTCAGCTGCTTATATGGTTGCTCTCAAAGAGCAGCAATTACCCACTTTGTATTTATTTTTACAACAGCACGTAGTTTGCAATGATGAGCCCCTCGGGATCTACAGTTGGTGCACTATCTCATGAAAAACGTTGGAAAACGTAATGAAAGTGATTTTGCGGGAAGTAAGCACACGCGGCGTGCCCCCAAACCATCATAACAATATAGTTAGAACTATAAAAAAAGTTTGAGTTTGGTTGAGAAATAACTATTTACTACCATAGAAAAATGTAATTTTCACAAAAATCTGCTAACTCAAGAAATGTCAATATGAAAATTTACTGGTTCAATGTGATATAAAAGCGTGTTTAAGGCATGGGAATGGAAAAGGATTGCAAGGTTATACAGAATAAGTACAAATACAACATTTTTATAAACAAGATATTTTCCAATAACATATAAACTTGCACTTAATGTGTCAGAAATGGATGTAGTCACCTTAGGTACAGTTGTTTCCAAATTTTGAATCTTCGGACACATTTCCGTTTTTAATGCACAAAAAGATTCTTGCATGCTTTGTAGCAATTTTTATTGACAATTGCAGAAAGATTTACTATGGAAATCACAGGCCAGCTGCTGAGCGGAATAAAAAATACATTGAGGGCCACACACGGATAGGCTGGCAGTTTACTAAAAAATAAGATTACAGTTGTACTTGTAATCAAATTCATACCATCTTGTGCATGTTGAAAGAAATTTCCGTTTGTCACATTAAAAAAAAATTAATTCGAGAGTTCTAGAGCGACGAGCAGCAAACTTTTTTGGAAATGTTGCTGAACACTTTACGAATGTCACAGTTTTGCTTTGTTTGTCCATAAATACCGATTTTGCTCAACTTTTTTACCGAAAACTTAAAAATAAGAAATATCTTAAAAGAATTTCCCTAAATAATGAGTTCTTAAACATTCCTTCTTTGATAGCTGCCTGTGTGGGTCATGACTTTAGAATGGCCCAAAAGTGTCAACTCAATGCAGAGAAAAATTAATTGCCACAAAAAATCCGAGAATGAATACGACTAAGATTAATTAAAGAACTTCTAAGAGCAATTTATCTCCTCAAAAAGCACTTAGTTAGATATTTCGAAGTAAATTAACTGTAGATGATACATTTTTCGAAGTTAAAGTCAAGATAAAAATGGCATATTTTAACCGGTTTTTGACTTCTTTAAAACTGAGAGGAAAAAATTGTGCCGGAAATGAAAGAACTTACGTTTTTACGTAAACCAGAGTAGTTTTCAATACGTTCTTTTACTTCAGGGCGGTGTTCTTTGATTTTAATTGGACAACAGAGTGACCCAAAATATTCTCCAATATCCTTAAACATGGTAATCTGCTATTTCTTCCGTTTGGATTTTTGATATTTATTGATTTCCGTGTATATTTTGACAACATTTGAATGGTCTTAGTTTACGAGGTTAATTAGAAAACATATGAGATTGCGAGGGAGTCCATCTACAGTAAAATAGGGCTACTAATTTCGGCATAGCAAAACAAATTTTTGCGTCTCGTAAGTTTATTACTTATCTTTAGGGCACCAAACGTAATATATTTGTAGAACAAACATTTGTTAACTGTATTCATCAACCTTTTCTCGACTTTAGTCCTTAATCTCGTTAGTACATTAGCCTCAATTTCCTGGACGCTAAACAAAATTTTCTCTGTAGTGAACAAATATAATAAAACTTTTTCTGCTATTTGTGAATTTTTTTATGCTTCAGCACGTAAAATTTGAATCTTTTCTCCGAAGCACTAAGTAGGATAGGCGATTCCTTGGAAATCAACAAAAGTTGGATTTCGCCCGTCTCCGCCTATATATTCTCCAACTATACTGATCTGAATGGAATTTAATTCTAGTAAAGAGGACTTTGCGCCTCAAGCCAACTCAATGAACTTAATAAACGATACCAAGTTGCTTTTAAGTCATCCAATCGTAAACCTTTCATCAGATATGTCACCTAATGTAAAATATAAAATTTATTTATTCAATGGCGCCTACGAACGCGCGCTAACGAATGATACTGTGGGAGATTTTTCATAAGGATTAAAAACGTTGAATAAGGGAAAGCTGCCATCACTTACTTGATTGGGTGTGGCAGGGGCAAGAACCTTACGACGGCCATCAGAGTGCACAGATGATCAAACGCTGGCCTCTAACATACAACAGAGAGTTAGCTGTTACTGAAGTCCATAGCTTTAAAGGGTCGGGGCACGGTGTATCCGCTCCTGCGCCTTTGTGTGGCTCATTTCGGACTAACCTGCGTGAAAGATAATTAATTCTTTTTATGGAATAGTTTTTAGGATTCAGAAAATAGTTGTCTTTAAGATTTTTAGGGTGAATGGTGAAAAATAAGTGTGCAACCCATAGAGTTAGAGTTAATGCACTGCTCGTGTATCGCTCTCTGCCTAGTGGCGAAAAAGGTATATAATCGTTCATTTGTTATACAGGCTTCTCAAAAAATATATTTTATTAACAATAAAGTCCCTCGGGAAAGAATGCTGTTTATTGCGTGAATTTCTAGTCTGGTTCCCAGCTCGTCGTCAGACTTTGCGGAAAAGTTAACTTAAAACGATAACTAACACAAGACTCCATGGTGGGTCAAAATGTAAGTAGATGATCGTCAAACGCATTTAATTATGCGGTCAGTCGGGAAAATAGTGGGGTAATCGTTAATTTGTTGAGGACAACTTAGATTTAAAAAAAAACTTTTTAGAGAAGAATTCGAAATGCCTATTTTCATAAGCAAATTGACTTGGTACTATTATCGCAGGGGGTTAAGTGAGTCTAACCGCACAACCGCGATCTTCAGACCATGACTACTCAGTGCTGGAGAGAAGTCGGTAAAGGCCAGAATAGTAGGAAGAGTATATTCTATACACAAAGGAAAGGAGAATAGATGGAAGAAGTCTGACTTGGGAGTAAACGTCCGCTCAGAAGATTGATCGGATCCCCAGTGACTGTTAAGAGCAGTCAGGAGGGCAGACAGAGAGAGAACTTTCATTGGCTAGATCGGCCTGGAGATTTCGGGCAAAGAAGCAGCTTGCGTCGGGAACGCGCGCAAGCTCGCTATTCTTCGCTAACTCAAACCACGTAGATGCAGGAACCGTGATTGGCTGATTGAGACGTCGAAAACCACATCGATGAGCCGTTGGAAGGTGCACTTTAATGCGAGCTAGTCAGTAAGGCACGACCCACGACACTACCACACTAAAAGCCGTGCTTAATTGATTACCTGCCTGAATAAGTAGACAGCGTCCTAAAAATTCAATATTTACATTAACGTATATTTCGTTTACCTAGGTGTTACTGCTGTGAGATGTTTGTGATTTACCTTCTTGATAATGCCCTGCTTAAGTGGATAAATTGACCTTACCACGGAGATAATGCTAAAATTTCCAGTCAAGATCTGTCCTGTAGCAATGTGTGTGGACTCTTTCTAAGTTACCGATTTTCTGCATCAGGATTGGCATAGGTACACAACCCATGCTAAGCAGTGAAAAATTCAAAAGACCTCCTTAATTGGTTGGGCGGGAGCAATTGGATGATGAGCATCACTTACCGATATTTAAATTTAGCCGAAGAAAACTAGGAAAAGAAAAAAAGCAGAGAAAGGGAGAAATTTGTCGCAGGAAATAAACAAGCATGGACGAGGAGATCAATTAATTGAAGAGAAATGAACGAAATAAGGCTGGAAGTCAACGTGATGCAAATAGCAGTTTAAAATTCATAAAGTGCAATCAACAATATACGGCTACAGAAATAGAGGATTATTATTCCTAGTGAACTCAGGCATAACTTTACGGCTAAAACTCCCCGAAGTTGCTATTATTACATAATTATTAGGAGATTTGGCAGATTTGCTGAACTTGAATTGACCCAATTGTGAAAAAAAATTCAGTCAGCTTGCTGTTCCGTATTGGTGGATTTCATACGAGCGGCAAAGTTGCGCGGGTAATATCGACCCAAGTGTGATTAAATTCATGACGCGAGGCGGGGCGTTTGTAGCTTAGTGGTTAGAACGTTGGCTTCCGGTAAAGGCCTTCTCTGATACACGGGTTCAATTCCCGCCGAATGCCTCGACGTTTTCACAATCGGGTCGATTAAAATTAATACATGTAATTAAATCCGCACTCGACCGATCCCACAACGTTTTAGTGCTCTTATTCGCTGAAATTTGGAGCAGAAATCTAGAATAGGGGTAGTTTAGAAGGTGACCCGCAATATAAGTAAAAAAGTAATAAGATATGAACAAGACAAACCAGTAAAGTTCTTCTATGCGGCAGAAGCTATAAAGTGAGTCGCAAGCAGTGCAAGTCAGTCTGGCAGACGGAAACCACGCAGAATTCTAAGCGGCAGGCAGAAGGCTAGATTTTCTTCAGATAGTCGGAGTAGGTCGGTTAATACTTTTCAGCAATGAAGTGGTCACTGTTCCATTTTCCATTTTCAATTTCGATAAATTGTGCAATGAAGATTTAATAAATTTCACCCAGGCTCAAGGGCTACGGGTTTTGATCTATAATTAATTTCCTAGAATTTAATAATCCATGGGACATCGCGAGGGCAGCACTTTATAAATAGCATGTCACTACCGATGGACGCGAAAATACGAGAAGCAGGAAGTAATTGAGAAAACCCAGCCGCAAATGCTGGGAGAAGACTTTTTTCGCCTAACGGCTTTGATGTATGCTTGACCCCACCATCAGAGGCAACATATAATAAGGGCAATTCTATACAGGGATTTGAAGTATTTATGGGATGTGTTCGCTACGTTATTGCATACCTATA
Organism: Ligula intestinalis; assembly: GCA_036362985.1. NCBI lineage: Eukaryota > Metazoa > Platyhelminthes > Cestoda > Diphyllobothriidea > Diphyllobothriidae > Ligula > Ligula intestinalis. The sequence continues at coordinate 9,685,605 of JAYGXS010000002.1, read as the reverse complement.
AAGCTGAAAGCACCCCTTTCATTGCCGGTTGATGGTCTTCTGAAAAAGCTTAAACGATTCAAAATGATTATCTATAAAGATTGCGTTTTCTATATTGTTTTATGCCCTTACAAAGGTCAATATATTTCATTGAAAATATAAGCGAAATATTCCGCCATATGACCACTTCATAGAAAATCACATCTGCTTCAAAGTTCATGCTCAAAGGGTTTTAAAAAATTTTCATTTATGAAAATTTTCAAGACTTAAACTTCTATTCAAGTCCCATCATATCCCGTCCTTTATTGATGTCTCTCGCAAAGTACGTAACGTAATCCACAATAATTTCAAAATTATATGAACACTGCGTGCTATCTTTCGAAAATTTTAAACCACCAAATCGATGGTGTAGCGATGGGATCACTACTAGGACCTCTTTTAGCTGATGCCTTTATGGGCAAACTGGAGAGCAACGATCTTTCCCCTATTATAAAGGATGTTAATGCTTATGCTAGATATGTGGATGATATATTTGTACTAGCAGATGGAAGTATTGAGTTGGACACTTTCTTAGCTAAGGTGAATCAGGTGCAGCCAGCTTTAACCTTCAATTTAGAAAAAGGGGACAGACAGTGCCTCCCCTTTCTGGATGTCCTTCTTAGTAGAAGATCGGATGGAACAATAAGTAGAGGTGTATTTCGCAAGAAAACCTGGACAGGGCAATACACTAATTGCTACAGTTTTGTACCACTAAGTCAAAAACGGGACCAAGGCCGCTGCCTCGCAAACCGAGCCAGGAGAATCTGTTCCCCAGAGACACTGGAGAAAGAACTCGTACTCATTAAAAACATCCTACAAAAATGGATTTCCTGAGAAGTTTATCAATAAGTTTATGGAAGAACGTCCACCAAAATTGGAAGTACCAACGGCTGAAAAGAAAACCTTATTTCTTACACTGCCATTTCAAGGTAATTCAGCAAGCAAACTTCTACAGCTTCGCCTGAAACCTTCAATAGCGCATACATATCCAGCAGCTAAGTTAAGATTAGTATTTTCAAGCACCCCACTTCTTAGCCTTGAAGGCAAGGATAGACTCCCGTTTCAGATCTCATTAATGTGCATCTACAACTTTACATGCTCCTGTGGGGCAACTTACATTGGTAGAACAATTGGGCGGCTATCCAAACGCAAGCGGGAACACCATCCTGCCGGGCTAAACAAAGGTGAGGTCAAATCAATATCTAGTTCGATTTTAGCTCACTTGGTTGACAGCGGTCACCGGGTAGACGTAAACGATGCGTTTCGAGTCCTGTATAAAGTACCAGCGAAACCATTTAAATTCCTGCGTCAACGGATAATTGCGACGACAGAAGCCGTGGTAATACGACTCACAAACCCGGTCTTGTGTGCACAGAAAGCCTTTGTAGTAGCCCTAAGTCTCCCGTGGCCGACAACAAACTCAACTTCCGTCCGCACTCCTTCCAGCATGCCGCGAGATCATGAGCAGACAGTGACAATTGGTTTCACGATGCCGCAAAGTGACGAGACTATTGTTGATATGAACTACTTGGGGGACACTCCCCTCCTCCCCCCTGCCCCCCTTTGATCTCTCTTAACAGTTCCCCTCCCCCCTTGAATACCGTTGATTGGTTGCTTAAACTTTTACTACCTCTACCCCTTTACACTATTGTACACGCCTGATGATGAATTAATCGAAAACGTTCGTTCGCCTATCTTGACTTCTTGAAAACTTAAATTTCTATTCAAGTCCCATCATATCCCGTCATTAATTAATGTCTCTCGCAAAGTACGTAACGTAATCGACATTAATTTCAAAAGTATATGAACACTACGTGCTATCATTCTAAAATTTTATACTGATCTATGATATTCCTTCCACAGAGGGCATATAGTTTGTAAACTGAGAACCCTGAACAAAGATATAGCGACAGATGGCGTTGAAAATGTAATCGGACATTGGAAAATATCCCAAAGCCTAATGGTTCACCTCAAATGAGTATAAAGTTTGAAGACAATATGATTAGCTATCAAAGTAATATCAGAAGTACACTTTTGCTTCGATTTTCCATCAAAGATATTTGCATGTTTAAAGGTATCGAAAATAAACGGAAGGAATGCAAACTATTCCAGTTGGGTAGGGATTTCTTTTGAGGCCGCTTTTGTTTGTGAGGTATAATAAAAAACTACTTCCACATTTTCAGTAGGTGGAATTTCCGCCTATCCAAAGATTGCCTGGATTATGTTAACCAATGGGATTTGTTCAAATATCGTTATTCTTCCGTAGGTATCCTTTGCCGACCAATGGAAGTCTACGTTGGTCGATTTAGTTCTTTCCGCATGCTTTTCAAGTATACATTTAGTTCTGTAAAACAACTACAAGCGGCTTTAATTTATTTCCTACTGCGCACTTATCCCGCAGTAAACACGCATTGCCTACGCTTTAATCAATCATCATATCTTAACCCACGAATTCTGTATGAAACTTGGGCGGGGAAAATTTTGCCATTTGGCGGACTCACAAGAAAGCCTTACCTCAAGTCGTCACTTTTATCAAGCGCGGTATTTGCAAGCGGTCAGATAGCAGGGTAGTCAAAAGCCAGCAGCTTGGCGTGCCTGAAATATTTTGGAATTATGTTCCAACCTTAATAGTGTTACAATATCACTTACATAATCCTTCCGAATCGAAAATGACTTTCAGAATAATTTTTTAACGTTTCAGGAGGTCGGTCGCTGTCCCTGCCCTGGCACCTCACTGACGCATAGCTGCTTTTGCACTGCAGAGCGGAGTTGCATGTAGGAAGAAGAGCGCTTATCGGTTTACTGCAGTCGTTATGACTGCCCTAGTCGGCTCTTTTAGGCCCCGAAACGGGAATAAATGACGCCTTCACACCACATCCAGCAGTAGCAGCAGGCTTACATGGGCACATTTGCCGTCGGAGTAACCGACACAGGAGCGCTCGCAGCCGGTTGGGCGGACAGCAATGAGAGGGGGACGTAGTAGGGCAGAGCGTGGTGGCGAGGGGGTGAGAAAGTGCCCTCATTGGTAGGATCGAAAATCAATCGATACTCTGGACTATCCAACTGCTGCACTGACCAACCTGTCCTCTCTCTCTCTCTCGCTCTCTCTCGCGTCCGAATAGCTAACGCCAACTCGGGAGCGGGGGTGGGAAGGGGACGGACGAATGAGAGCGCGTACGAGGGTGCACAGACCTACTGCTCAAGCATGCCAGCACCGGATGCGCGCGTAACGGCGTAGCCTGGCGGTGTACACGTTTCGCTAGGCCGTCGGCGCAGTGGCCAGTGTGTGTATAGATGTATAGCTGGCGCCAGTAGGGGAAACGTCAAACGAGTTTACGTGTACGGAAGGCGGTACGCCTCAAGCCTCGCCTAGCTTTTGTCTTGCCCATGCTACTTCTCGCAGGCAACCATTCCTCCTGAACTGACCCTGGAGCAAGTGGGCCAGCAGAACACTGCCGACCTCCAGCACACTTAACTCGAAATCGTTTTGCACAATCAGAACTAAGGAGAGAGCGAGAGAGAGCATGGCAATCAATTTCGGAAAGTTCTTCTTCCACAACTTCCTGCCAAATCGCAATACATCAGAGCAAGCAAAGGATCGCGACACTGCTGCCAGCAGTTCAGAAAATGACTACGAGGACGAGGAGTACACCGAGCAGGCGCATGCAAATTCCGGTTTCGTGTTGGATAGCCAGGACGACAAACTGACCCAAGTGCTGGAATCTCTGCGACGGGTTATTTCTATTCACAAGGCCCAGCAACAACAGCAGCAGCAAGGTCAGCTGAAGGCGTTGGCTGAGCATCCGCCCTCCCGAACCATGGAAGGAGCTCATTCAGGCGACGCAGAAAGTTCGATCTCAGAAACTGAACGGCTTCAGCTGCAGGAATACCAGCGGTTTCCTCCCAGAAAGACAGGTTTGCATGGTAATCGTCGTTTTTCGGCCGCTGCGGTCCTCGGTCCCCGAAGTCACCATCATCATCATCAAAAGAGTCTTGATCTGGGACTTACTATGTTTGGAAAACAGTCGTTTAAGGCAACCGAAAGGCTGTCACGCAAACCTGAGAAGGTGAGTAGAAATTCCATTTTTGCATATGTCCTGCAGGTTGGTCGGAAGTTTGATTGATGAGGCGGTTTACTCTCATAAGATGTTTTGGCCTAATGGCTCATCGACATAGCACTTTTCGTCCTCAAAAACGTTGACCTCTAGAGTAGGTTTAGGTTGCCTAGACTTCAGCCCTTATCGTACGATGCAGGATATCCTCCTGAATTGTAAATTTATTCTGATCTATCTCCAGGACGGTTTTATTGAATTGAACCTATACTGTCAATACTCAATGATGAATAAAAATGCCTCAAACTTTATTTCAGATCAACTTTGTGCCCCCTTCCCCCTTCATTGCGTAGTCGTAATGCCGCTGTTGATGGCATATAGAGAACCACACGAACACTAGACTAAACCAGAGTTTCCCTTTTTATAATTTCCTGATAAATTAGCTTTTAGTTGATCTAATTGGGAAAAACATTCCCTTCATTCGCAGGTTTTGAACCGCCTTAAGGTGAAACCAATGCTCTGCCAGTTGAGCTACAAATGCCGCGCCTAGCATCGTGAACCTTATCAAACTTAAACTGATGGCATTTGACTGACTTAATTTCGCAAGGCGAGTTTTTCGGTGCTGAAACGGGTTAAACTCATCAGCCAAGGCTCCACTCTATATGTCTTCTTCGAATATAAATATCGGTAAGGATAGGGTATGTCAACACATTAGAGAAACCGCAAGTTAGTAACCATAGCCTCAACATCTAACGTTAACGATAACTCTTACCCCAAGTAAAACACTGTATCCAACTCTGAAAATTGACTTATCGCCCTAAAATTGACCTGAAAACATAGCTTTAGCTCTAACCACGATTCATAACTCCCATCCCAGCATGTAGCCCTAATCCTAGTCCCATTCTCTGATACTGACACTAGAAACGAAGCCATAACACCGAGACATAAGTGCGGTCATCAAACCTCAATTTATTTCTTATCTAAATTTTTCTTTCATGTGTTCCGTAGATTGAAGGGAGTGAGTAATATATCTTAGGAATTTGAATTCAATAACTACATAATTCCTCGAGAAAAGCTTACTTACTTTAACACTTACTGTGGCACGCTTATGGCTGACTTTGCACTCCATAGGTCTCTCGCCTTTGATGCTTGCACTCAGCAGCAACAGGTGGCCGAAGTGCAGTCCTGACGCTGTGTTTTTGACCAGTAAATTTTGCACTTTTCAAAATATATGTGTATTTTTAAAATATAAATTTAGACAAGGATAGAGTATGTAACCACACTGGAGAAACTGCAGGTGAATAACTCGAACCGCACCATCTAGCGCTAGTACATAAGCACACTCCCTTATCCTGATTTCAACCATAAAGCCTTAACTAAAACATTAACTTCAACCCTGAAAATAAGTTTGTAAATCTTACCCAAAAACATAACTTAAACACAACCTTACACGTAACTCAATTCGTTACCGTAATTCTAGCCCCATTATCTCATCCTGATCTTAGGAAACGAGCCGTAACTTGTTGACTTAAGAGTTAGGACATTTGACTCTGATCGAAAAAGGTCGTGCTTTCGAGGCTCACGCAGGGCAGCACTTGGGTTTGGGTATTACTGGCTGACGACGGTCAATAAGCCAGAAACGGTCATTCCGGTCTCCTTTGTTGTTGCTGGTAATACTAATTATCAGCTTTTACCTCGAAACTTATGTGTAGGAAATGGTAGTAGTTGGTTCGTCTACTCATCTTTCAAGACGGAATAGTCCGATTAATGGTTTTTGTCAAGTCCGGCTGAGCCGCTGTGCTACGAACCTTTTTATTTGGGGACATTTTTTAGGAGTGTAGCTTGACCAAAGTCTTGCAACCTTGCAGGCTCTCCTGAGGCGTTATGCCTGCCGCCGACTGCTACATTGATTCCTTTGTCAACAGAGAACTGCCTTCAAGGTCATATGCCTTTTCTGGGCTGCGTCCGAGCGATAACCTTGAAACTAAAAAACACACGCACGCGAGTGCCAACTGGTCGCATTTCCTTAATGGGTCACTTCGGTTCACCACAGTAGATGACGCGCCATATCAGGCCACAAGCGAACGCGCTTTACAATCACGTATAAGCCACTAATACACCCCAGATAGTGAGTTGTACTAGTACTGCGAGGATGCCACCAGTCCGTTCACCACTGCCGGGGTTCGCCCGAGATGGGGACATTCAGCTCGCTGGAGATCAACCAGCAGCAACTGCCACCCGAGGAAGCAACTCGAGGTTTTGTACACAATAAACTCTCGTCAGGGTGGAGTCCAAAATTACGCCTTTATTATTGTGTTCTCCACTGGGGATTCCAAAGGGCGTAATTAGACGGTGACACCACGGGAGTCACCGAAACAACAGCATTCACGGCATGGGGCTGCCAACAAGCTCTGCGGCTACCAAGCCAGCTTGAAACAAGTTACGGTGAGACATGGGTGAGCGCGACAGAACAGAAGGCTAACGAACGTGTGGGGCAAAACAAACACTAGCGCCACGATACAAGCTACAGTGAACTGCGAGCCACACACACAGCGTCTCAGCTGGAATTGACGGAATACGCACACGGAAGAGGAGCGGCATATAACGAGAACCATGAGCCGGAATATTCCGTATCTGAAGGTGAGTAGCCGATACAACTAACCGAAACACGTCAGACACCAAATGAACCTTTCCCAGTGAAAACTCTTTCTACTTATTTTGAATTACTCCCGATGAAGGTGTAATTGCATCGAAGGTGGCAGTTTGCGACGCTAGTGACGCAAATTTTTAGATAATTGAGGGGTTTTTTGGCAGATTTTCTGAATTAAGTTTGCCCAATTGCGAAAAAGTCGCACCATTTGGCGGGAGTCGAACCCGCATAGCAGTGAAGGCCGTTATGCATCCAATGCTTTACCACTTGAGCTGCAAACGCCGCCACTTGCGTCGTGAATTCAATCATAATTGGTCGATTTTACCAGCTCAACTTAACGCTCGTATGGAATCCACCAATACGGAACAGAAAGCTGATTGTTTAAGCGGGATTTCCTAAGTAATCATCTAGAATCTACCAATATGACTACTAGGCTGACTCAATTATTGAAGGGATTTCGCTATATTTCCTGAATTTAGTTGACCCAACTTTCGATAATTACTGCTGTAAAAATTAATGTTACTGTTTTCGACATGAATAAACCCAGGTCTAAAAGCATTAGTCTTTAAATAATGAGGCTTTACGTGATTTCTTGACTGATTGCATCTTAATATGTAATCAACTGATTTTCTTTGAAAGGATTATTATGAATTAAAAGTTTAATTTAACTTAACTATGAAAAGACAGCAGGCTCAATGGGATTTGAACCCACGAAAGCCAAGGGGAGGCTTTAATGCTTGACCAATGAAGCCTAATCACGACCCGGGAGTCTAATCACACCTGAACGAACTTAGCCGCCCAGTCGACTGCAAGGTGGGAAATCCACCAACTGCAATTTTTACTTAACTCACTGCTCCAAGTGGTTCCTTGTAGCTCAGAAGTGTAGAACATTGACTAGATGGCAGAAAAACGGTCCCCGGGATCAGTATTTTGTTTGTCGACGTTTCGGACTCTCACTCGAGGCCATTGTCAAGGAATGAAAAACGTGCAAATCACTGCATGATTAAGTCAGCTCTGCCGGGGATGACCTTGAGCTCCCATTGTTCGCTCCGCCGCCAGTGACCTTGAGCCCTGCCATTGCTCGCTCAACGTGAGATAGGCACCTACGAGATGGACATGCCTATTAATAGAGTCCGCGTGCGAGTGTCATGCTTCTTGTAGCAGGCGTGAGATTCGGTCGTCCGACTGGCCTAGTATTCGCACGTGCTCGAGGTTGAAGTCGTGCCCTGGCGAGGATGCGTGGGCGGCGACCAAGGAAAGCTTGTCCTTCGCACGGCGAGTTCATGCTTACGCAGTCTGGTGGCAGTCTCGTTTGCCAGTTTCGTCAACATAATTGGCTTGACCGCAAAAACAGTCGATTCGGTCAACGACACCGGATTTCTGGTTGACGGGTATTGGGTCGTTAGGCTGCATGAGTTGCCTGCCGATTGTCGCTTCCGTTCGGTGAGCGACGCCAATCCCGAATTCGATGACCCGTCAAGCGAATTCTTCGGATACGCCAGCAATATAGGGTATTGCTTGCCAGCATGTTGGTTCTGGCTGCCCCGTTGGTTTTCTTCATTTTGCTTATCGCCCCTTGCTGTAATGGGGTTCGAATCACGTCGAAACCACTGATATTTTACAAATGGGTCAAATAATTAAGAAGCTATGTATGTCGTACTATTAAATATGCGACAGGCTAACCCCCTTTACCTATTATCTAAACTGTTAACTCTATATCTAAACACACAACCCTATCACAACCTATTTCAAAACAAAAGTAAGTAAACTACATCTAGCTAAATCAAATAAGTAGGTAGCTCCTGAACAGCAGTCCAGTGATGTAACATACCATAGCATAACGAGGCTATTTATCAGGTGCTGATGTTTATTGTATAAGCTCACACCTGTCACAGAAAGGTCTTCTCAAAACATGGGCGGCAAAATCACACTGTTCTAGTCTCTGTTAGTATGCGAAGCGCAGAAAGCTGAAATAAAAGCATGCGCCGAAATAATGCTTGGTAAACTTGTTTAACCTATAATTAAGCCTTTGCTCGTTTTTCTAACCGAACCTACGACATCCAGTCGTTAGGTGCTTTTCGTAGATAACAAAAAGAGTACTCAGTAGCGCCAACTTTGAATTGAATCGTTTGTCCTCACATAATATGATGGAATTTGCTTGAGAAGCGAAATGTTCCGGTAATTATCAAAGAGTTTGGTAAAGAAGCTTCACATCGCATCCATATTCAGGTCTCTTGTGAAGTTACCATTGAATGACATAAGGAGAATTAAGAGAACGGCTAGTTCTAGCTTGCTTTTCTCTCCACGATCAGAATTTTCCCGTCTATTTTGGCTTCGTAGTCTCATGTTTATTATCGTGTTGACGACTTGAATACGGAAGTACAATACCAACAGAGACAAGGTAGACTGAACTGGGGATAACCCCTGAGCCCTATCAGCCGCGAATTGAATCACACCTGGGTCGATTTTCTTGCCCGGCTTTTTCTGTACCTATGAAATCCACAGATACGGACGCAGTAAGCTGCCTGTCTGGCAGGATTTCCTAAGCAATCATCGAGGATCCATTGGATGGAGTAATAGGCTAACCTTGGTTGTTAGGGGTTTGAAAGATTTCAATAATTCGACTGACCCAATTGTGAAAAATTTGCGCCCTCGGTGGGAGGCGACCGCACACAGCGGGGAAGGCTTTGGCGCAGTCAACAATCTACTATTGAGCGAAGAAGCTCATAATGCGCCTTGAATTGAATTTGGTTACGAATGAATGAGAAGGTTCGCGAGGACGAAGAAAAATATATATCAAGCAATATATCAATTGATTTAGTATCAGGAGTTTCGGCAGATTTGCTTGATTTGAGTTAATCCGATTGTGAAAAACTCATGGCGTTCGCCGGGATTTGAACTCGCGTATCAGAGAAGGCCTTTACCGGTGACCAAGGCTCTAACCTCGAGTTTTTCACAATTGGATCAATTCAAATTAAGCAAATCTGCCAAAACTTCTTATAAATAAGTCGGCCTCGTAGTCATTCTGGTGGATTCTAGATGAAGAAGAAGAAGGCTATATTGAGGATTCTACAAACCTGAATTTTCAGCAAAAATGGCTCCGTTCACGGAGAGCAGATGGTAAGGTAAATAAAAGGTCATTTTAAAAAGGACAAAGGTAAAAGGTCATGTAATACTCACAAGTCAAGTATTTCACGACATTCACATCAACTATGGAGGCAGATTGGCTTTCAACTTCTCCATTTTCGCTTCTTCACACGCTTTTTTCTTCGTGTTACCATCCTACGGAGAATTTTCGATGTTGGTGTTGTTTGTGAATTGCATATGCGACAGATTGGCCGCATTTGACAAATATTGGGATGGTGATATGTTGTAGATAAAATAACTTGGTTTTGTTAATTTAAAAAAATTAGCAGTGTACTGTAGATATGACCTCATGATCACAAATGCAGACAAACAAAGCAGAGTATTAGAGAGGATGGTATAGGATAATAAATTCCCACGTGAATGAAGAGCATAAAAAATGGGTGGCTCAACTTTGAAAGCCGCTTGGGCAGTCAGTTTGCTGTTCCGTATTGGTGGATTTCATATGGCGGTAAAGTTGGGCGGGTAATATCGACTCAAGTGTATTAAATTCATGGCGCGAGGCGGGGCGTTTGTAGCTAATCGGTTAGAGCGTTGGCCGCCGGTAAAGGCCTTCTCTGAGACGCGGGTTCAAATTTCGACGAACGCCTCGAGTTTTTCACAATTGGCTCAACTCAAACTGATTTATTGTTCTGAGCCTTCGAACTCTTACAGGAGTTCATCTTCATCGGTTATGAATTGGGTAAATTGAATTACTGAAGCTGACAAACCTCTAAAGAACAATGTAAGCCTAGTAAGCCGTCCGGTGAATCCTAGATCATAACTTAGGACATGCTGCATAGCAGTCAGCTAACTGCGTCCCTATTTGTGGATTCCATACGTGCAGTCAGTTGGACGGCTTAAATCGATCCAAGTATGATTACATTCACGGCGCACAGTAGGCGTCGTAATTCAGTGATCGATCGTTGGCTGCGCAAAAGCCTTTCCTGCTGTATGGGTTTGACCCCCACTGACCCTAATGGCAATGTTCTGGAACCAAAAGAGAGAGTGGTTCCAATGGAACAATGGTCCCACTTTCGTCCCACTGCGCCGTGATTGCGTGGTGGACATGGGAGCTTGTGTGTGGGTGTTCGACCATCGATTTAGATTACGGCTTGTAGACTTCCCCGGCCAGTGCACGGAATACCGCCCATATAAGCAATCACGGCGCAGTGGGACGAAAGTGAAACCAAAGAGGAACGAAAGTGGGACCATTGTTCCACTGGAACAACTCGCTTCTTTGGTTCCAGAACATTGCCATTAGGGGAGGCGGCGAATTTTTCAAAATTGGGTGAATCGAAATATTTAAAATTAGAATTGTCACTTAGGCCTTCCGATTACTGATATTGCTAACTTTGAGCAAATGGGTTTTTGAAATTTAATCTTCCAACGAAGAACGGTTACACGTTGTCCGTGCACCCATTCTGATGCTAATGTCTGAAGTCAGTCGAGGTTAGGCGAAAACGACTGAGTACTGGGCATAGAAAAGGTATTTTAAGTAGTGCACCTCATATAGCCCTGGTCTTAGCATTTTGTTCTACGGAAACGGGGGTTATAGGGGTTTTGGGGGTGAGGAAATAGGATGCGCAAGGAAGGAAATTTGTAGAAGGAAGTGTAAAGTGGAACGTATAGTTGAGTTTGTTTCCTGCGGCCGCTGGGAGTAAGTTGTTCCGTATGTAAATTGGAGGTGTGAGCGGCGCTTTGCGCTGCAAACTATATGAATCTAACTCCGCAACGGTAAATTTGGCCCCAGGTAAGTTTAAGAAGACGAAATTCTAACCAACATTTCTATTTTTTCAGGAATTTCAAGAAACCTGCAATTTAAATAATCTGGTTTTCCCGCAATACGTTAAATGATAATAAACATTTGGAAAATCTACAGATATAGATCAACGTCATCTCTAAAAACAGTAAGGTAAAATTGTCGATATCAGTTACTGAAGTATATTCCACTGCTTATCCTAACTCCCCATCCACAAAACCCCTATAACGTACGCTTCCGTAGGACGAAATGCTGGGCCTAGGGGTATATGAGGTGCACTTCTGAAAATATTGTTGCCGCTTAGGGCGTATACTCTCGTTCTAGTGTCTGATGAGCGCGTGACCGATTAATGCCATTAGCTTTTCAAATGGTTAATTAGTAATAAACTGGAAAGGGCGTCCTTCGCTTGTAGGAGTTAAACATAGTAACAAAAAGTATCATTCATGGCAACAACACCAGCACCACTAGAATTGTAGCATCCGCAATAAAATCTCAACCTCATTTGGGGCAACAATTTTGATACAGAGGAATGCATAAAGCGTAAAATCCTTGCTCAGAGGTCGTTAAGATATGGCTTATGAACACAGAAAACCCCAATCGAGGATTTAAAGAGGAGCCGAAAGCAGCAGTTAGTCCATCTAAATACGACACGATCGCTCTGTCTCAGTCATTTGCCTAACAAAAGCTTTTGTCGGGTTCCTTTGAAGACATACCGACGTAAAAGAAGACTATTGGCATGTTTGGTCTCTGCCCAGTAGAAATCTGGATTATTCTAAGATAGAATCATTAATGACAGAGGAATAGGTAACTTCAAAAGATTTTAATATGTCATGGCAAATGCCGCAAGATGGGGTTAACGAGCCGAAATCCCGTCGGTTACTTTCCATGCTCACCGTAGTTATAAACTCTAACTTACCCAATGGGGGTGCTTCACCTAAGCACTGAGCGTCATGTTCGGAGACTGTAAAGGGCACTGATTTCCATAATGCTCTTTAAGTCTTCAACGAGACACTAAAAGTTGGTTGCTGAAGAAGATTTAAAACATTGAAAAGGTTTATAACCTTGGTTACTTTTTCTTTGTTCTTCAGTTAAGATCCCTACATACACACCACGCATTTTCCTCTTTTGTTTTGTTTTGCTACTCATTTTTCGCGTACTTTAACACCCGAAAAAGTTCGTGTGCATGCCTTACCGAACGTAAGCACGCATGGGCTAACGTTTAAATCTATTTGCTGATAAATGTATGTGCATATAATAAGTAACTTCCTGAAAATCGTGCCCGTCTATAAGTTATACAGGTCCACGTTCGTGCGCCATGCATTTTGCCTAGATTCTCAGCTAACACAATCGGAGTCAAGTTGCGTCACTCAGTGTAATTAGTACCAGACTGTGCAGTTGTATAATGTTCTGTATAGGGATGAAGGATGGTCAAGTACCGGATCAATTTGTTTATCGTCCCCAGCTTTCGAACTTATACGGGAAGTCCATCATCAGAGATAAGGAGCAGCACCAAAACAGAGACCAAATGAACAATCTGGAGTAGTGTATCGCACCCTATGCCTTAGCTGTCCTTGTAACTACACAGGCCAAACTCAACGCATGCTCGGATCGCGCATCATGAACACAAGTTGGCTGTATGACGTAGCGACGAAGTATTACAAGTTGCAGCTCACACATATGAAACAGGCCCTGGGTTCAACTTCACGGCCGTTCAGGTACTCAACCAAGCCGGAAACAAGATGAGCAGGGAATTGATTAAAGCCTGGTCCACGGACGGGACTTCAGTCAACCGATGTGTCGAATTGGTGCCGGCGGAATCATGTACAGTCATGGCAGGACGTCCTTCACAGTTCATTGGGTCCAAATCCTCTATAATTGTCCCATCTTCCTTGCTGATGCCCTAATGAATGTTGAAATCACTGACGGTTTATTGTCCCCACCTGCCCCGTTTCATCGCTGTTTCTTCCCCTGCACGACCTGATGACCCTTGACAGTTGATTGGTTAAAAATACTATAAATTACCCCTCTTTTGTTGCTGTTTCTTATCTCTAAGGATGGACTCCTGTAAGAGTTCAAAAGCTCAGGATAATAAGCAAAGTGATCTGGTGTTCATACATCATTCTTCCTTACCCATGCATATACCTGGAACGCGAACGTTCTCCTTCATTCGTATACTGTTCTCCATAGCCAATTCTAAATACTTCTCCTCCGTGTTCAGGAGGGATATACGCCATGATCTAATTTTAATTTGAAAGCTAGTACGTAGGAAAAAATGAAGCTTCCTCTGATTCATGGTGTATTAAAGCTGTTTTTTTCGGGGAGGGACTCCATTTTTCAAATACGTTCAAGATCTGTACACTAGCAGAAAAATGAGCATGCGTCGTATGAAACTATATGGTTCTACATGCCATTAAACATTCCTTCACAGGTTGTCGTCGAAGTCCGTGTCGTCTTTCTCAAAATTGGTGAAATTGACACATTGAAGGAGATCTTCCGTGCAGACGCCTTCATCCAAGCCCGGTGGCCTGAACCATGTCTCAACGAAAAAACTGACCAGGTAAGTTGAACTTTATTGCAAAATGTGTGCACATTTAATTTTCAAGGATGCTCAATACCAGACAATTTTTATTCGCTCCTTTGCTGAAGAATTAATTAGAAATTAGGCTATTGGGTAATATACAGGACTTGGTACGCCCCACCGACACATGCGACACTATGCTAAACTCCAGGAAAGGGAATGGGGTTAAGAAACGGGAATAATTCCCGCCTGGAATTCAGCGCAAGGTCTCCTGCATTAATGGGGTTGACCATTTCCCCGCCAAAGCGGTCACAGGTAATCCAGTGGAAATGTTCTTTAGTTAAATATAAAATCTGCACGTTGGCTGAATACAAAGAAGGCAAATAATGGAAGGGCATTGACTGACTTTAGAGCGAAATAAATGCAAGAAGCATTTTACCTAGAAACATCGGTCTAATAATATCATGGATAAAGGCGTAGCGACGAGGAAATAACAGGTGAAAGTGGTATTTCAATAGGCTAGTAGTAGTGTAATGAAGAATTTTGACTTGTAATTAGCGACTTGGGCCAAAAAGATATGGAATTTAGAACAGGGCCCGGCCAATTTTCGAGTCAAGCGTTTGAATAGTTAATTAAAAAGTTCCAATTGGGAATATTAATAGCATCAGCTATAAAACTTATAGGTAAAAAACATACAAAACATAATTTTGTCCGGTCAGAAGCTATAAACATTAACGAGGGAATATGAATTAGTTTTACAATAATAAGCTCGTTGCCCACAACCCAGTCCGAAAGAAACCTCACATGAACTCGCGAGGTGAGCTGTTTGACCCTTTTTGTGAGAGAAATTTACCGTTTTTGTCACTAATCCCTCACAGATGATACACTTTCCTACACTTTTACGCTCTATTTTAAATGAGCCCTTTTCAATAATCATTACAGTTACGAACAACTGTTAAAAAATGCAGTGTCATTTGAGTTACCTAGACAGAGAATGATTTCACATTTGTTTTTTTAAAAGTTTTCTGACATTTTAAACGTTTAATAGCTTGGAACTGACTATAAATTGGTTATAAACATTTGCTTATGCAATTCGCCTTCAGTTATGAACCTTTGTTTGCCAGAAGTCAAAAAGTGCCTTCAATTTAAGTCGCATGTCAGAGGAAGACCTAAAAATCGAACTGCATGCACAAAAATCCGAAGGAAATCGAAAATTAAAAAATAAAGGAGCAAGAATGAGATCACAGCGGAAGGCTATTGCAAGACATTGCATTTTTGCCATGAAGATAGTCAAAATGTGGTTTTTAAAACGTCTGCGCACCGAATGATTACAAAATGACTGCTTTTGTTTCAACTTAATGATACTTGAGGCTCGCTGACGATCGACAAAAATTAAGCTTATTTATGCTGCTAGAAGCGAAAGGCGAATTCCAGTAAAAATTTGAAGAGGGGAAGCCTTTGGCGCTGAAACACGAATTTCGTCTTTCTTGGGCAAAGTTACCACCAGTTTTATGTTGTCGCCCGCACCAATGTCATTTATAAATTTTCTGCCATTCCTGGCTGACTGGTTGGTTGCTGTCTGCCATCAGCTTAATAAGCGTTCCTGATAGTGCACATTTATCCTCATGGTTTTCTCGGAATGCTCTATTCTGCTGAGTTAGAAGAAGTCATGTTTCTTTCCTGGATGTTGGGGGTCATTGCCTCACGCCCAATTCAAGATAGACTTATTGCAAATTAGTCGAAGTTTCTGACAAGATCTATCCGACACTAGACCGGCCCTGCCAGGGCAAACGATGATTTCTCTTTTGTTAGTCAGAGTAAGTACCCAGAAAAACGACCATATGATATCGAAAATGATTAATTTGTAAAAAGTAGCTGGTGTCAAAGCTAAATAAATATATAAATCTGTAAACGTCTTCAAAAGAGCATACGGGGAATTTCATCAGATAAATTCTGTCCACGGAGAAATTCTCCCAGGTATTATTGATCAATTGTGTTATTTGTGGATATGTCTGTCTTAAGGAAAGAATCACGCGTACAGAGGCATTATTATCAAACAGAAACTAGAGAAAGGCTTCGATGGAGTTTGATTATTTGAAAAAAAATATTTTACGTTGCAAATAAAAATACGTTTTCAATAAGTTTTGCGTAAAACTGAATTGGAATCATCAACTAAGGCTTCCACAGCAAACGCCCCGCTGCACTTTACCGCACATATTTAAAGTGCAACAGCGTGCCTCACCACTAACGCTTATGTGGCTTTACAAGTTACATCTCAAGGAATTCGGATTAATGCAGATAATCTTGAAATATTATTTCTGATTGACCTTAGTCCTCAATGAACCCGGATTTTTTTGAGAATTTTGAGTTGTGGATTGAAAGTAGAGAAATCTTGTCAATAACTGGATTGTGTAGTGCACTAAAGTTAACAAGATGTATGACGGCGGAAACAGCATGAGCAATATCATTTCAATTACTCTGAATCTATCCTCTAAGAGCCGCTATTTGTATAGCAATATACGATAACACGGGTTTAAGGGATAAAGCGCCGAACCGAGAGTCGAGAGTTTACGGGTGATAATTGTGAAACCGAAAAAAGCCCACTCTCCTCGTGGTCAGACACACTGAGGCATGGTAGTATACTAATTACGGGCCTTAGCCAGGATGATTTCTAGAATTGGTGCTCCTGACATTGGCAAACTACTTCTAACAGCAGTATCTTTGCCCTCGTAGTCTACACTTTAGGAAAAACTGACACAGTTTTGGTGAATAGAGATATGAGGGTAAAAACCACGGCAAGCAATGACCTGCTCCAAGCCTAAAATGCTATCTTTACTCGGGTTAGCATAAATCCATGTCCCAACGTCTAGTTGAGATCGAGGGAACATGAGCCCAGCGCTTACTCTAATCAGTGTCATTTCTGACCACATATTATCGTCAGTAATAGTAACAGCACTACTATCACTCAGTTACATTGCCAGTCAGTAGTAGTTGAAATAGTAGTAGTTCTATCAGTCTCGGTCTCCTTGACCCTATTTTGACACCCATTGAGGGTGAGTGAGGGTAAGTAGTGCGGTAGTACCCGCTCAAAGTCTACTGTCACTAAGGCGGTGTTTGTAGCTTGCATTTGAGAAAGTGGCCAACGTCTTATCCCATTTGGTCTTCTTGACCCCAGGTTAATAATAATAATAAGGTTTATTTGTAAGGTGGAGAGTGCGACTGGCGCCTGCTGCATTTACTATCTGCCCCCTGAGACTGTCATCTTCTGTGACAACCTGTTGATGCACGTGGTGACCTCCATCGGAATCGATAGTCGAACACACGCACACCCCCGTAAAATATTGATTATTTGAGGTCGTGGATCGCACATTCGAAATACTGCCTGCATTGTCAGGCTTTGTTGACCAGTCAATAGTTTCGTTTGTTGAATACGTCGTGTCTACTGAAGGCTTATTTTAGATGATTACTCCAGGGAATCCTGGCTGGAAAATGCGGACGGTGTATGGTGCGTGACACATAGAGTGTTTTCTCAGTCAACTTGTCGATACAAATCATCGAGTCGATACCAATGAAATCTTTCAGGTTGTCTACCGGACACCATCTAACTTTTCCAAAGGCCTACGCCAACAGGTGCTCGCAACAGCTGAAGCAGTAGCTATAAGGCTAAAAATCCAGTGCTGTGTTGTCAGAAGACACTGACACAAGCTCTTATACTTATATGGCCTACACCGGCATCAGGTGGCGATAGCATTTCGCCCCTACCAACTAGCGGCAGTCTCTCAACCAACACACTGGCATGGCCTACATGCGCAAACCGGCATAGTTTGCAGTGGCCAATCAGCGCCCATGTTAGACAGTCATTGCTATTTCTGCATATCCAAACTTTACTTGTTATGTACAGCGTTCATTTCCCTTGCAAATATTTGGCCTGATGACGAGTTGCTGAAAACAATTGTTTGCCATGAACTGACTTTTAGAATAAGAGTACAATGAGCAAGAGAACTTGGCTATCGTTAGGAACCGAAGGCTTAATTTGCCCCAAATATTAAGCATTCAGTAAAGCGATAATAATGCGGGAAGAGAAGTAGGAAAATTATTCAATAGGTTGTTTAGCTGCCCAGTCAGCAGATAAGTAACCGTTCCAATCGAATATCCACGCTCCTAGAATGCGTGTGGGCTGAAAGTCAGAAAAGAGTATTAAGCATCACGCACCTAAGAGAGACTGTGTTTATCACGCACACCTCCATCCTTCTTCGTCTGCCTTCTACTGTAAATCTATAACTATAAAATTAAGTGTTATGACCCACCCCTGGTGCTGCCACTTAAATCGAACGTGGAACCCAAGAGTCCGTAAGAGTGAGACAGAGAGAAGACCGGTTGGCCAGAGAGAGGAAGATTACTGAGACAAGCACGTTACAGCAAGTCCAAGCAAGTCCTTGAGTGAGTCACAGGTACAACGAAATTAGGGCAACAAACGACGGTGAGCTAGGTTCATTGGACCAATCAGCTTTTGGCTACCGGCGTGATTGGCTGAATCTCGGCGACAGAGATTTTGATTAAATTTTGAATTATTGATTGTTGTGACTGCGAGTTGTGTTTGCTGTCTGTGGCCGATCGATAGCCTGCTGTGCGCGCCGCTTGCGCAGGCTATCTATCTGTTAGGCTTATGCTTACAGGCTAATCATCGAAATGGGCACATTTCCAGCATTTATCTTTTTAGGTCTCATAGAAATGAACTTGTGAACATGACCGAGCGGCACAAATTAGGATCCGCTGGTACACCAAACACTCACTGCTGCGTCATGCACGGGCCCAAAAACTACGAAGCACCTGTTCGGGCTTTTAACACGTACCCATTTTTGGAGTATGATAAATCAACCAGTATTCAATACGTTCATATAGCTGTTGATGAAGGGGTGAATATTGCGTGGAAAGGCCGCTGAAGTTGATGAAATCTACCTCCCTTACTCATATCAGGGCAGTTCGGAATTTATTATGGGAATGCGGCCCGAATAACGCTTGCTGTACCTTGAGCTAGTCCTGTGTTGGCCCAGCGCATCTACCACGCACACCCTTTGTGGGCCCTTTTCAAGTCAGCCAATCAAAGTCAATCTGTATATTTCAGTGCCGAAAACATTACTCCAAGTTTACGAATTACTTTCGGAAGACGCTAAACGCTGAACATAACATACTTATTCGGGTTTTCGACGCTTTTCTCATATTTGGTTCTATTTGTGTGTTGCTTGTGTTCTTATTTTTGCTAGACCTGTTCGCGTGGTATACCAACAATAACCAAATACAAGGTTTGCATAGGAAGCATCCTTAAGTTTGATAAAGTTAATGCATCGTAGCAATTGCCGTGGAGGAGGTTTGCGGCAGATACCTTTATATGTATGCGCTGACTATCAGCCGAAACTGAATATGTTTTTATTTAAAAAAACAACAACGAATGCCTGTGCTACCCTACCAACCGGACGTGAATGCTTGCAAGACCCCCTTACAAACACAACCCATAGTTAGGCGTACAAAGCTGGAAAAAATGCAGAAGGGGGAGGGACTAGGACATTTTAAAAGGCAAAATTGGGCGGTAACGTATGTAGTAGCAATAAAAGTTACTGTATATGCCCACCGTAAGCGTCCAAGTGAGCTAGCGTTTGATGCAACGAATTAGACCATATTACACGCTTACCTACATGTTAACCTAATGCTTAACCTAGCTCCATCCACCCTGTTAGTTTTCCGTGCCTAAATAACTACGTCATACACACAGTGCCTCAATCATGCCGGCATGCTTTATTTTTTAAACAGGAGCTAGCTCGAGTCGACCTAAGCAAGTGTTGGAATCCGCTCATCTACATCGAAAATATCCTAACAGAAAGCAAGGATCAGCATTGGATGTCTGTTAGTCGCAACAACAAAGGCGAGACTTTGCTTACAGAAAGAAGACGACTTAGGGGGATTTTCTTGGAGACTCTGGAATTGAACGACTTTCCGCTCGATGTACAGGCAAGTTGTCAGTCCGTTTTTCGTTAAAATTTTAACCTGAGAAAACGCAGAAAAGTTTTGCCCTTGATGAGCTTCCACCAACTTAACGAGTTTGCAATATGCGTGTGTGCCTGTGTCCATCGTTGAGTTTCGCTCCCAGGGCGTGGGTCGCCTCTGTCGCCTGCAGCCAATCAGCGAACTTATACAGTTTAATTGGCTACATTTCGCGAGATGAATGTTTTACATGACGACCTCGGCGCCGGAACGGATAAACTCTAACCGAGGTTCCACACTTATTAGGTATACTGTAGCCTTCACCTGAATCACGGTTTAGAGCTTTTCCGGTAATAGTATTCCACAGAAAATGAGACGTTTAACTTAGGTTTTCTGTATTCCAGGGCTACTAACTAAGTGCAAGAATGAATACTTTTGCTTTCGTTTTTAATAAAAAATATTTCAATCTATAAAGTTGTCAAACAGCAAAAGACAGCGCACACTAATTAAGTATTCATTTTTATCGACTATGGAGCCATGAAGCGGGCGTTTTTAGCTTACTGGTAGAGCATTTGCCTCCGGCAAAGGCTTTCTCTGATGCGCGGGTTCAAATCCCGCCAAACGCCTAGAGTTTTTTACACTTGGATCAACTCAAATGAAGCAAATCTGCCAAACCAACTTAACGTTTAGGAATTCTTGTTAACATATAACGGGGTCGGTCACTGACTTTATGAGAAAGAAAAAGGATCTCTGTTCAAAAGTCCAAGCATTCGAACCCGTACAGCAGTCCACATCTTCACACAAAGGTGGAGAATGAACCAATCAAACATCAGCTCCTCACGTTCAAAGATGACTGCGAAGGATGCAATGCGCTGGCGCCAGTCCAATAAATCGATTGACTGCGTTCTTATTTGAGACTCAGGCTTAAATCAATTCGCTGTTTATCTTGCTTCGGCAAATATCTTTGCGGCTGGGAAGTTAAATTCGTGATCCGCTTGGCGGACACCTTTCGGGTCGCACGTGCTTTTGCTTCCAGAAGCTCTGCCTGGGGCGTCACGCGTTAAGACTCTTGGGAGTCATAACGCAGCAGGAATGCGACACAACTTCCTGGTGGATAGCACACGTTTTCTGAAGGATGTCCAAATTTCGATCAAAAGTTACGAGCAAAGCGAGTGAACTAGAATTTGCGGAAGTTCTCTTTTTACCTTATGAAATTTTCATCTGAGTTAGTAGGAATCACATGCAGGAATATTTTTGTTGAACTGAGCTAACAATTCATATGCAATTACCTGGCAATTGACACTTAACAGAATGCGGTTTAAAAATTTATGGAATTTTGAAATTAAGTGCAAGTTTTACAGAAAAGCAGAACAAGTAAACTGCAGATTAAAGAGAAATATACCATATATTTGTTCCAAAATGACCACTGCTTCAGGTCGAACGTAAGCGAAAAATCAGGACTTTCAAACTTTTGCATTTTTCAGAAGTTTTTTCATCAGGTCGCTAACACCGTGCAAGAAGTCGGTGAGGAGAGATAAAATATAAATGCGTATTATTTAAGAAGCCCTATTAGAAGATGGTTCAATGCAATGAGCACTGAGTAAATACTGACCACCACACCTTACGGCAGGGGAATCTGAAAATGCAGTTTGGGACGTGAGCAAGCGAAAAGAATAATTTGATCCTGGTAAAAGTTCCCTACTTTCAGCTGCATGCTTATTGCCAGATAAAAATTTTAACCGTCTAAAATTGAAAATATGCAATTGTTTGACATTAAGGACCTCACCATTACCCTCTCTTCTGAACGCCCGGACACTGAAGTTGACTTGGTTCCCGATAACAAGGATCTGTGTGCGATAAATATGCAAACCTTTGTTGACCAGCAGGTATGAGTTTTACCTTTTCAAAACTAAGTAGAGGTTGTGCTGAAGTGTTTATTTTGTGACTTACTGAGATCATTTTGTTATTTTCAGCTAGCGTAATGGTCACGGGGAAATGCGACTGGAAGAATTTCAGTAGAATGGAAGGCGTTATATAAAATGAAAGAGAACAAAAAGATGATGATTTCTTGTGCTTTTGACTGTTGACCTTCCACACCGAAACATTAGTCTGTTGAAACATTTAGACGAGGAGGATGCACTTAATTTAATAAAGTATGCATGAAACATAAGTGTGAATACTTCTGTAGTGTTGGAATAAATACTGCTTACTAAAGAACTAGAAAAAGTGTCATAGTCGAACCAAGCTTTAACTATGAACGAAAAGCATATAAAAAAATTGGGGCATATGAATCAGCGACAAGCGTGAGTGATATTTCGCATCACACTTAGTAAATACATTGGAAAAGCTCATTGAAAGTTTTCCTAACAGTTCTAGATAAAACATTCGCTGGTTAATGCTGAATCTGTGTTCAGTGAGCAGAACTGCCTAGGTCCACTCTGGTTCGTCTCTGTAGTGGAACCGGCCCCTTGCCATGGCAAGTATAGGTCAAAATAGGCCAGGCGCGCTTAGCTTTGGAACTCAAGTTGAAATCCTGGAAAAAATATTGGGGCGTGGAGATTAAGCTAGGCTTATCTTTCAGAGGAATATTTAAAAAGCTTGGTTACACACCCCAGGCCACATGGATGCATGCCATAGAAAACTTCCAGCTTTTTAGAGTCTCCTGCCGTGGCCACTATAGTAACCCTGAAGACTAAGATATTTAGAGTAAGCAAAAGCACATTTATGCGGCCTTCCGAAGACGAGAATGGTCATCATTACCTGAAGCAGGGTGGACTTCAAAGGTATTATGGGGAAAGAAATTCGTACATTATGGACCCCACTCTTTATCCTTACACCCAACAAATATAAATAGCAAGACCAAAACTACTTCAAATATAGCAACACGTGTGTGATATGATGCAGCTAGTTGCTTTTCTAGGACTGAACCAGAGTTCATTAATATCCACTGCACTTTAATACATATAAAGGCTGCCCTCATCTTGCTTCGTCCGCCATTTGAAGCAGTTATCAACGTGTAGTTTTTTCACTTCTCATTATGATTTCAACGCATACGTGGGCGCTTGCACCAGAAGCGGATTAAAACAGTTTGAACATCTCGTGAAGGTCGTTGTTGGGCCACTGAAGTCAAAAAATCTTGATAAGTCTATCTGGACTGTCTGCACAATCCAAGTAATTAAACCAACCTGTGAATGACACATCCCCGAGCTGGCATATTCCCGGTTAATCACAGATCTCATTCGCATCTTCCACAGTCTAAATTCAGGCATTCCACTAAAAGCAAACTGTTGTGGGAAAAGAGGCCATGGCCATGATTGTTGAAGGGTACATAATTTAATTACGTGCCCCTGGTAACTCGGCCCTGACCAGGAAGTTGACATTTCGCTCTCATGCGATGAATAAACCACCATAATGCCATTTTTAGTGATCTTTCGAGTGAAATCTCTAATTGGAAACTCTTCATCGGAACTATTTCACAAAAGATTCGGTTTGTCCTAAGAGGTCTTTACCTCTTAGGACAAACCGAATCTTTTGTGAAATAGTTCCGATGAAGAGTTTCCAATAAGAGATTTCACTCGAAAGATCACTAAAAATGGCATTATGGGATCAGCGGAGAAAGTCGGAGGATTGACAAGACCGCGCATTTTCGATGCTTTCAGGTTGAGAGTTTTGTGGGAAGCTGTCATTACACATAAGAATTTAAAGTTGCGAAATCATACGAGCAAAAACAAGACGTGTAGTGCGAATGCAACACTTATACGCTTACTCAACTAAAAGGTATTTGATAATCACATGGGTAGAAAGCTTAATATGCTCCTGTCCAAAGGATATAATGTATCCAGTCGATTTTTAAAAAATCAAATCAACAAACATTACGTCCTTCTTCAATTCTGACAGTTTTTTGATTCTCCGTTTCTCAGCCAAGGTAGCTTTTTACGATGAACTTAGCCTTTTGAGCTGTTTAATTTGCAAAGGAAAATTTGTGCTTAACTTAAAAGATCAATCCAACTTTACCTCAGATAATTTTGCGAAATTGGTCGAGGGAGGACTTGCTGGCGAAAGTCGGTCGATGCCGCACGCTTATTTCGTTTTGTGTTCGGCTTACCAAGATCCAGTAAATATCTACCCATTACGAACTGCACATTAAATTCTGAGATTTTGAAATGGCGGAGTGAAATGACGTTAAATTCTTATGATGGCATTTCCGCTGCACTCTGTCACTCTGCAGGTAAGTTTACCCAAATTTAACGGAAATCGCATGGCTGGTAGGAAAAATGATATTAACATCGTTGAAAATATGTCCATTAAATCGCAAAATGCAACAATGTGGAGGAATGAAAGGTTGAATGTAACAGGCGTTTGAAGGAAGAAAGGAGGAATGTAGAGTGTCCAAGTAATGACTTTACTCAGAGCACTAAAATTCTCGGGTCTAGTTCCCTTTGGAGGGAGAAGGAGATCGGGTTGCCGTTGCGTATTCTGCACAGAATGTCAGTGGCGGTCAGAGACCTCAACATGCGGTAAGCCGAGGGCTCGCGTGTGCGTCTGTCCGCTGGGATAACGTGGACATAAATAAATAAACATCACGTGAGAATTTGTCTGTGCTCGCTTGATCAGCTGATTTGGATGATAGCGGTTTATGGGCGTCTGTGATTGGCTGTCCAAGATACTTTTAGGCCGGCGGTTTGATGGTTGTTATCACATGACCGCTTATGTAACGTAGGCGTTAGCAGCGAGAGATACCGTAAGGATTACACGGCAAAGCCAGATTCACGACAGATTCACAACAGATTGTCTGCATAAGTAAGGGTTGTGATCTAAATTAATCAAAGTCATGTTATGCGGACAGTTCACTTAAGCGATAGCAGAAGAGAAAAAAAAAGTCTGCCCCTTTTCCTCATTCAGTAGCCAACTATGTGTGCCCAAGGAATAAGAATGTATTGAAAACAGTGACAGTCTCCTAAAAATTTCCACTGTTATTTGAATTTTTTAACATCGACTTTATTTTTGAGTTTGTAGACAGCAGAACGCAGTAAATAGCATTCTTCTTTTGGGATTTCAAAATGCGTGCGTCATTTTTTTTTCATTGGATCCCATTGTAGGAATGGCACCTTCATGAACATATCGAAATCAACAAACGATCCGTCGTTCAGGAATTCACAAGTTCTTCACAAAGTCATTCCTGCCTCTCAGTGACTTGTCGAGCTGCTAGAAGGCCTGGCTACTTTTACTGGAATGTGTTCTTAATCATGGTGGGTGAATAAAGTTTGCAGACTATCATAAACATTATTAATTTTTCATGTGGGGTTAAGGATAAGTAATCAAAAGGCCACATCAATAAGGGAATAAAAAATACAGCATAAACTTGCAGCAAAAATGAAAAAGTAGCAATATAACTCTATAAAAGTTTATAAATCTTAAGAGAAGAAGATGAAGATGCAGTCGCTAGAATAAGAAATTAATATGGCTAGCATTCCCTCCTTCCGCGCGAACCCTAACTCCAGGAGGTAGGAGAGGGCAGTTCACGGTTTTCGAGGTGTTCTTCAGGTGCGGGAACGCTCACCAAATTTATGGGCCGTTCGGAGTTGCTAGGAGCTGTACAGGTTGGCGAAGTTGCCCGGGTGACGATTTCTTCTAAGCATCCGTCGAAGGTATTTTTATTTAGAAAACCTTGTCTTCGAGATCACTGTTGTGCATCTCAATACGCCGATACATCGTCCGTACGCCATCGCGTTTGAGGCTGGTTGGGTGGTTGCTTCGTACGAGTCCTCTTCCAGAACGTCTAACTGTTTATTTTATTCTTCATTTATCGTGAATTGTATGTCTGGGAGGACTGAATTGTGACGTTCTGCGAATGCCAGCACCTGATCACGTTTGAAAATGACAAGAGTATAATCCACGGCTTGAGTCCAGAACCCTTGTTTGTGCTGTTGGAATACCAGCGTTTCCGCCCCGGTTAAACAGCCACAACTACGAGTTTCGCAATTGACGGACTCACTGGTGTGCTGATTACGTGCTCTTGACATGTTCCTCCGGAGGTGAAGTACATTATGAGACGGCACTGCAAGAGTGGGAGAATTTGGGCCTGTCCGAAACTATTATCCGGTTCTTCCAATTTTTACTACAGGAGTAGTTCCACGGTCTCGGCTCTCAGCTCTTGAGGAATGGAAGCATTGTAACAGTGACAACTGGCTGTGTCACCAATGATGTGAAAACTGAAACGAAGACGACTCAATCACTAGGACAATGCATTTATTCGTCTGCCGTTTGGAAATCCGACGCGGATTCCTCAGCAGAGACATAGTCAGAGAGCAATAGCTACTAGACTCCAAAGTCGTGTAATCGTTTGTGGAACCACAGCACTATTTTAGAACAGGACACAATCTTACCTGAAGATTCTTCATCGGAAAGTGTAATGCGGATCACCGCTTGTTGTAACGTCCGAGGAATAATTTTACCTGCGTTGCCAAGGTTGTCACGCTGACAGCTGTATCGCCAATGTTGTTAAGGCTCCAAAGCCTTGTTATGGTTTATGGGACCACGACACGTTCGTAGAACAGGATACAATATAACCTGCGTCGCCAATGTTGTAATGGTGACGGCTGTGGTGTCACCGTCTAATCACGCCCTGTTTGAGACCCCAAGGAAGAACACAACAAGAAGGGCGTAATTGTGGAAGCCACCCGAATGAGGGTTTGTTGTCTACAGAACCCGGCGTTTCTTTCTCGGGCGAGAGTGTTTCAGTAGCGTAAAGCCAGTGGACTGAACGTGGTCGCAGGGCGAAGCCCGGCCCTGACGTGGACTGCGTCCAGTAACGTCTGACAGTGTCTGCAAGTCTCTGCCCGTGCGTGTGCAACTCACTGTGGGAAACAATGACATTTGCTTAAAAGTGATTGCCAAGCGAGTTCAACTTTTGCATGATCTGTGCGTGGATTACGCGAGGGGTGTCGAGAATTGAGGTCACCTACTGCGTGGCGTGCCCACGTGGCTCTTGAGGAACTGCAACTAGTTGGGCACGCGTGTAAACTTGAGTGCGTGTGTGTGTGCGAGTGAATGTCCAGTCAAGCGTTTCAAGGTCATCGCGTGGGGACAGTCACAGCAAAGACACAGGACTTTGACGCAGTCCGCATTGACAAAAGAATTATTACTGGCGTTCGGCCAGAAGTCCGACGCGTCAAGATAGCTTGCAATGTTATGCTGACATTCGGTCGGGCTGGGCTCCTTAAAGGCAGTAAAATCGGACGTGGCATCAAAAGATATCATGGCGTTGTCTAACAAGAAAATGATATTTTGAATTTTCTTAATGGACTGTGTTGACGAGGTAACTGCAGTATTGGAACCAGAAGTCATAAACATATGACCTCGAGGTAAACAATCTGCAAGTTGGAATGCCTTTGATCGATGCCAGAGGACGCAACGAAGTGATTTCTTTGTACAGTTTTCTTTCAGCGATTGCTTCTGAACTGCTTTCCGGACCTTGCCTATCGAAAATTGACCTTGTTATCAATAAGTTTCAAAGAAAAGCCTAGTTACCAGCTGTCTTTATTTTTTCACGTGAAATTTTCGAAACGCTTTTATTTTAAAAATTATTTCCAACATGCTTTGTTTTTAAACTTTTGCGAAATTGCTGAAGGCAGGACTGGATATTTAAATACGGACGGAAAATGGAGATATTTACGAGCTTGTGTAAAAGGCCAAGCTAGTTGAATGTCTGAATAATAAAATGGCGCAGATAATTCGTAAACGCTCATTCGGGGCCGAAGATTTGAGAAAGAATTTAATATAACGAAAAAACGAGCCTTCTTTGCTAGAAATTAAATCTTTTACGCGAAGTTTATTTCTAGCTGGATTTTTTTCAACCTAAGCACAAAAGTGCGCCTGTGAAAACTGTTCTTATTTTCCTCAAAAGAACATTTCCTCTAGAATTTTAAATATTCTATAAGTATATGTCTATCTTATCAGCGTTTCTGCTCCTGAACCATAAAAGACATAAGAGTCTCCGTGGTCAGCCTTATCAGAACGTTTTAACAGTAAGAGCTCTTATTCTGGCCACTTATTTAGGAAAGATATACAAAGAAGCACAACACTTGGCTTAGGTTAGTGTGTCTTTAATATCAGCAACATTAATAATTGAATGACGGGTGGTGTTGAATATGATCGCTGGTAGATATTGACTCAACTAGAGATATGACAACAGTCGAAATTATTCTCAACTTTGTTTTCCCCACTTGAAATATTTTCATTCGGATAGAAAAAACAATCCACCATCTAAAAGAATTTCACCAAGAATATATTGATCATCGCGAACGCATATTTTGCTTTTTACGTATCCGATAGAAGAACAGAAGATGATGACGAGCGTTGTTTCATGTATAGTAGTCACCGACTATTAAGCCCACCTTGGGCCCAGACCAAATTGGGCTTAATAAGCGGCGGGTGCAATAACCGGAGAGTCCTTGTTGTTGATTAGCAAACGCAGAATGGGCACGTTACGTTACATACGCACTGTATTAGATGTAGAGCTTGGTTATGTACAAGAAAAGAATGCTATTTGTCTGTATTTTACGTTATAACAAAAGCAAAAGTGATTTGCGACACGTACAAAAAAGCGGTCTAGTGTCAGTTGTTTTGGAGGAAACTTTACTCGCAAGTGCTCTTTGATGTCCTTCTCCAGGAACCGGAAATCGTCGAATTTTGTGAAATCTGCTGCCTTCAGACCGCGATGCGCATGCAGAGAGATGAGAGTCTCACTCTATCCTGTTGGCACACTGGGCTTTGTAGCCGACGATGGGCTTATTAGCCGGCGGATTTTGCTGTGTAAAATTCCGTCCCAAGCTGATTTGGAATTAATACACGACTGGGCTTATTAACCGTGGGCATAATAAACGGCGACTACTGTTGTACGTTTGTAAACCTTTCCGAAGCAAATTACGCAAAATTTTCGATATCACACGCTACGTGCTCGTAAATAAAAGAAATAGAATTGCATATTTAGTGGTTTGTTGAATTGTGCAGTACAGTATAAAATAAAAGATGCAATTTTATTTGGTCCATTATTCTTATCTCTTTGACGAAATATGACGAGCAATTTAAAAATCAATTTGATTTGAAGTCTCTATGTGCAGAACCCATATGCATACTTAATTATTATTTAAGATCATGAGTTTTCTGACTAAGGGATCGAAGAACAACGAAACTGTTTTGTCAACGTTAAACTTATCCGTCCAGCCATCCGTCAAAGAAAGGACCACATGAATTTTTCCCTCCCGATATAAGCATGGAATCGAAAAATGGAACGCACTAAAATCAGGACTTTTGATTAGCCATGCATTTTTGTTTGTTTCTGTAGATGAG
Source organism: Ligula intestinalis (assembly GCA_036362985.1). Classification (NCBI taxonomy): domain Eukaryota; kingdom Metazoa; phylum Platyhelminthes; class Cestoda; order Diphyllobothriidea; family Diphyllobothriidae; genus Ligula; species Ligula intestinalis. The sequence goes on along the minus strand of JAYGXS010000002.1, from coordinate 9,656,152 downwards.
TCTATCCTTCTTACATATTGCCCTTTTGTCTAGTTCTCCATTACAGGACTGTCCTTCGCGACGTTTGCAGTGTCAGCAGAACGTCCGGAAAATCGCCTGCAACTCTCCTTCACCCTCTTCCTTACCTCTGTTGCCTTCAAATTTGTGATTAATCAATCCCTTCCAAAAATATCCTACCTTACTTTTATGGTGTGTTGATGTTGTTATCTCCTAAGCTTTCACTTGCTCACTTTTAGATATTGTATAACTGCATCCAATTGTCATTGTCCGAGAAGGACGACAACACTAAAAGCTCGCTTGTCCTCAAACGTGTAAGCAGTTAACACAGCTGTGTACTCAAACGCTAAACGGGGAGACAATATTGACTGACAGTCTGTGAGGATATGACGATTGATAACAATGAAAGCAACAGAACTAGGGAAAGCAGAGTGGAAGTTCATTTAACAGGACTAAATTAGGAACAAGAAGATAGGTTATCGGGTTTCACCCTCTGCCTGCATCGGGGCTCAATTGGTGCTCACTCAAACGCAGTAACAAGCACCAATATTTACGGATTTCCGGGTGCAATGAAATGCTGTAGAAAGACCCAAAACCTGTCAAATTCTCCACCGAAAGCACCAAAACTATAGTCTAAATTTGGGTAGGATAATGTCGTGGGGTCGTTTGGGGAAAGTGTGAAGCGCGCCCCGCAGGCTTATGAACGAGTGATTTTCGGGGAGAGGACGGGTGGGGCATGCCAGAGAAGAACTTAGAAACTAATTCAAATGCCCAATAAAAAAGATACGAGGGCACGTTGGGGGGAGTGTACTCAAACCTCGGGCGAGGTCACTGAGAGGCATTTTCTAGTGGTATTAACAACACCAAATAGAAAAAAAGCCTCACAAAGCAAAAAAGGCAGTGAGCTTAGGCAAATCACCCTACTAAACATTTGTAAGTAAACGGTAATTCCCGTGGGTAGTTCGAAAGGCCAATTTTGCCCAGTTTGCCGATTTTAGTAGTTATAGGATATGTTTGCCTTCGGAGAACAGTTATGCATTCCAATGTAGGAAACCAGATGTTTACAGGCAATTCAATCTATTTAACAATATGAGCAGGTAGCTATTGTACATAAGGACTTAAATAAGACAGCTAGAGACAACCTCACCTAAATTTTATTACAAATTAATTTCGATGTTAACCGCAGACGAGTGAGAAATGGTGCAAATTTGCAATTTTTGCTGTTACAATGCACGTGTAATAAAGACGCACAGTGAAGTCGACTAAATTGAACAGCCGAACCACAGAGTGGTTTTCAAGTGCTCTACCTCAGAGCTATGTCTGCTTTGCAAAGTGTTCGATATTTCATTTTTTGGACTGGCTAAGGAATCTAGCGAGAGACTTTTCTGTTAAGATTTAAATTTAAACATAATAAGTGCGAAAGACTGACAGCTGTACCTCAGTATATTATGGACGTTTAAAATAATACGTGAATAATAAAAGCAAGAATGCCTTTTATTAAAAATGGAATTTCGAATGTAAGCGGATCCCAACTCATTGAAAATTTTTTTAAAATTTATTTTAGATTAAATTGTTTCCCTTAATAGGCTGGCAATATTTCGAAGCAAATAAATGATACCAAACTGAAAGGACTGCCATCAAGAGTTGGCTAGCCAAGACTTGAACTTAACATCGGGTTCAGGTGATTTGTGTTCGAAATTCTGCCGTTGGCACGTGGCGGACTTACTTCGACTATTATTGGGAACATTGATTGGGGAATTTCTTGGGGTTTGCCCAACTGGCTGATGACGTCTAATGGGCCCGCAATGGCCATTCCAGTCTCCTTGTCCGTGTCGGTAATTTTATTCCGCCAATATATGTTATGAAACCGTAGTCAAAATGGTCCTTCCTTTTTATTCAAAAGCTAATCACGAATTAGTTTCTGCAAGCAGCTGAAAAGATAGGCTCTCAAAAACCGTTATCCTGGATTCTCTGAAATATCCTGAAACTAAGCTGTAGGATAACCCGCTAAATTAAACCTTTCTTATCGAACACAATTTTCAGAAATATAGATAACATTTAGGGTGGTTGGTACTTGACGTTATATCCTATAACTTCAGTTTTCATCTGATTCTAGGGTATCATTTAATGCTGCAGGTGTATCATTCCCTATTTAATTTTTAGCGTGCTTTATTTGTAGGACAAGTATGTGCTTATGTCGCTGGGGATTCTTTGCGTTGTCAGTGTATGGCACGCTGCTGTCACTCTCGTTCCAGTTTTCTCCTACCCGGATCAGAGCCTGCAAAATCCCACAAACGAGGACCTTCGAATGGGAGAATGGAAATATTTGCCGCCTTTTCAGTCAAATCCACCGGATGGGGGGACTTTTCAAAAGTGGCTGGACTTACTGGACAGTCTGCAGCTATTCAACGCTTCCAACTTCAAATTACTCTTGGCAGGCAACCCTAACGTAAGTTCCTGCTGACTAGCCTGTTTGGTGAGTAAATGTTTCTCCTTCAATCGGGAGTTTTCATCTCATAGTAGTAAAGCTGAAAGATCGGCGTGTATAATTCTAAAAACTAAGAAGGGCTCAACAAGGAAGGTTTATTGAAGGACTGACGTTGCAGGGAGCTTGTTTGACTCAATATACTCAAACAATTAAATGCACAGCCCGGAGGATAGATCCAAACACTCAACTTACAACGCACGTTGTAGAAACTGGCCATACTTTCTGTCTACCATCTTAGGCCGATGCAAGTAATATGTGATATTCGGATGCTAATCCCAGAAATATTTATGTCCGCAACTTCTAACAGCATTAATTTAAAAAATCTCAGGATAAAACGGTCACACAGAATGTCAGAAAACCGTGCGGACACAACCCAATAACGAAATCACTAGAAAGAGGGAGAAAAAGAGCCGTAAGACCAAACAATAACGACAGAAGTTCCATCAACTCCCATCGATGTGGTGACTCACAATATACGTGAAAAAAATTGTCACCAAATATTTTCTAAAGTGAGAAGAATTAGACGTGATCGCTGGGACAAGAGGTTTATTGGCATGACGCTTCGAAATCAGTCGCGTATTCATCATCAGAGACGACAGAAACAGACGACGCTAATTCTCACATCATGGCTAATTCGAGGAAACTGGGTCAATCATTCAAATTTGATTAGGCCAAATTCCCGCGAGAGTTGACAATCATGTGAGCCACTTGATTCCTGGTTGGCAGGCCCCCAGTCTATAAACAAGTGCGAAGACCCTTCTAATCCATATTGGGTGATGAGGCTCAATCTGGCCAAAACAAGTCGCCACTTGAGGACCACGAAGGCCTGTAGTAGTTAAGGCTAAGACGGTTAACCCAAACACCTGCAATCATTCAGGCCCTGGTTCCTTAGGATATAGTAGAAGTCTTGGGAAGGCAGAGTAGGTGGAACAGTGTAATGTTTACAGAAGGAATAAGGGGAAGGTTGCAATAGGTCTTGCAGGGCGTACGACCGCGAGGCCCGTAGGACAGGACGGCGTCGCCGGCTGCCGCGACCAGCGAGGCTGGAATTCCAAGTGTCCTCTCATCGCAGTCCTCGTGGGCGTCATGCCAGAAGACAGAGACAGAGCGCGTTCAATGGAAAGGTCGGCCTGTGATTGGTTGCCTTGGCACAAAGCTGGCAAGGCGAAACTGTATGCGTTCGTAAGTGGCTCAGACCACTGAGCGAGAACGGACAAGGGGTGCCTAGACTTGGCACCTGGCCGCAGGCAGCATTAGCGCGCAGGGCAAAGGCGCTGTCCGTCAGATCTTGGGTTTCAAGTCGCTGCTAGGGCCACTGCAACTGCTCCCCTCAAAGACCGAAGTCCATTGATGAAAGAGATGGAACGAAGGAAGGTTAATAAAGGATAGGGAAGGAGGTACGTACCGACGGCAGGGTTCGAACAGCTGGTGTTCGTGTGGTTGGCTTGCGAGAGCCAGGTTGAAGGGCCAATTGTGGCCTGAATGAGCTTCTGTTTCTGGTATGCGAGACACTGGGTAGTGCCGCCAGTGCCGCTTGGGAGGAGAAAAGGTCTTCTCGCGTCCGCGTGGGCAACTGGGTCTGCAGTAGGAGGAAAGTTCTCAAGTACACGTGCATCGGCATTTTGTAGGAGATGAGTTATCTCGACTACGTAGGAGGGAGGTTGGTTGGCTGCTTTGAACTTCGACGATAAATCAATATGCCATGTTAGTGTGCGCAGAGAGGGGGGATACCGTTGGCATTAGAAGTAGAATCCGAGTTTGGGAAAGAGGCCTGAGTATTGGCACTCATAGGGGAAAATTGCTCCGTGGGATGGAGAAGGAACCAGAGCCTTAGGTCCGTAGGCTGTGAGCGATTGCGCATCTCCCTCTTGCTTCACGATGGGTGTTGGTAATGAAATTCTCTATTTCGTGGCCAAATGAGATGACACAGGAGAAATTCAGTTGAAGTCGAGGGAGGTCTGACGATGATTAAGCTCGGCCACAGCAGAAGTTTAGTTGCGTGTTCATCTCACGATTGGGGTCACCAGTTATAGGAGTTAAGGCTAATACGGCTAACCCTAACGGCTACAATCTGCCAGGCCCTGGTTCCTTCGGAGATAGGGGAAGTCTTGGGAAGGCAGAGTAGGCGGAAGAGTGTATTGTTTAGAGAAGGGATAAGGGGAAGGTTGCCGGTAGGTCTGGCAGGGCGTACGACCAGGAGGCCCGTAGAACATGGCGGCGTCGCCGGCTGCCGCGACCAGCGAGGCTGGAATTCCATGTGTTTTCTAACCGCAGTCCTTGCGGGCATCACGCCAGAAGACAGGGACAGAGCGCGTTCAATGGCAAGGTCGGCCTGTGATTGGTTGCCTTGGCGCAAGCCTGGCAAGGCGAGACTGGGTGTCTTCGTAAGTGGCTCAGACCATTGAGCGAGAACGGACAGGGGGGGCCTAGACTTGGCACCTGGCCGTAGGTGGCATTAGCGCGCAGGGCAAAGGCGCTGTCCGTCAGATCTTGGGTTTCTAGTGGCTGCTTGGGCCACTACAGGTCAACGCGTCTATTGAAGCCAGCGCCAGGGAGCCAGATGGCCGAGCAATCATCACGCCCAATTCCACTGTGTTTAACGAATGTTCAGCAGGTTATGACTTTGGCGCCGCCCATCAAGCAACTAGCTCAAAAGTGGGCACTTAACAAGGATAATTTCCGTTAATTGCCATAAATGTGTAATACCATAATGGCTATATCATATAAACACCGACACTCCCTGTGTATGCATCACCCTGTCTGCTATTGTCTCAGAAGATGGATTTGCGACGGATTTCGAAACGTCAGACTAATTACTATTATTATTATGATTATTATTATCTCATCTACTTCTTCTCAAATAAATACTGGGACTTTAAGGTTCGCTTGTATTGACCATTCTCTAAAAATTCGAGGCATCGAACAAAAATAATATGCACCTTTCATTCCAATTTGATTATGTGCATTCAACACTTTTACAACGGTGAGCAAACAAGTCTTTCCAAAACGGCAGTATTTCGATAAACCTGTTCGATAAGCGTATACAGATTGGCGATCCGGATAAAATGTGAACTGTTTTCAGTCATAATAGGTCACGTTTTGCAGGAGGACGTAGACATTTATTTGGAATCGCTGGAAATAAGTAGCTAGTATCTTCTTGAACTCATTATAGTAGGCGGGCACGTAGTAGAGTAGCATCATGAAATTTATGTGCCGATAATTATCGGACCACAGGAAGTTTCTGTCATGAAGTTGCATGGCATTTTTTAGCTAATGCCCGTATATCCTCTTTTATGGGCATCTGGTATAAAGCGGTGGAAAGCGAAACTGGGAACTGAGTGTTGTACTGGTAAGTCAAGATGTTCAGTTAGCCGCGGAAAACTTTGATGTTCCCTGCTAACCAGTTATCCTCAGTTGAATGTTTATTTTACCACCAACCAATCTAAAAGGCAATTCGCATGACTTAACCCAAAATGTCCTCAGTTAGTATGACATGAGGGGACACAGCAGAATAAACGCGCGACAGGTAGTGAAGTTCGGCTTTTCCCGGAAAACTTTGTTCTTTAATGATATTCCTTTACAAGTTGAGTGCCGAACGATAGAGTGCTGGACTGCGTCTCGAAAAGCAAACAGATAACCTACAGAGCTCAACGTATCCTTTTCGGATAGATAACACTTTGGCATCGCACAAATAGTCTTGAAAAAAACTAACTCGAAGTTTATCCGGGTAAAGCACTCACTTAAAATCTTTAACCTGGGAGACGTGACTAGGAAAAGTATTATAAAGAGCAGAAAACCTAAGTACCCGACTAAAAAACTTGATTTTATAAAAGGTTAGTGCTACAAATATTTCAAATAAAGTCTGGCAAAGGCTTAAGGACAATCAACTGTGCAAGTCCTTAGTGTTTTAACTCAAAGTAACAGGTCTGCTTATTTCGTTCGTTCAGGCAGGCATGTTATATGGGGGTTACGTTTCTGGTTAAATTTAAGTTAACTTTAGTAATAGGCTTAGGTTGGGTGCCGCAGCACGTGTTACATTACCCAACGTTCTTTTCTGTTTCCGCCTGTTGGCACGCCCCTAATTTGCATATTGCATATAACTTGGCCGTTCCAGCACCGCATTGGCGTAACAAAGCCAACTTGTTTTTGAAATGCGAATATTCTCAATGGGCAGGCTTTCCGAGCAGCGGACCAGTTTGTTTCTAGTTCTTAGCTCTCAAACTCTTACAGGCGTTCATTTTCAGAGGTATGAACATCATCAAAAAAGGGGGGGTGCGGGTATCACATTGCGTTGAGTTAATAAGGAAGACATTTGCTGCTGCGATCTTCAGGTCCAGTCAATTATGAAAAAAGAAGACGTAAGCCGACAGCTGGAAGGAATGGTTTATTTTGTACAGAAAAATTGAATAATAGGTAGGAGGAAGTGGACTATCGGAAGAACATAAGTCTGCATGCGAGCGAGTCAGTGTCCGAAGTGTCTGAGCCTGATAATACTCACAGCGGCCAGAGTAGTCTTTGTATGAATCGGCCTTGAAGGTAATTAACCAGATGGATTGGTGTCGGCCTCAAAGTACACAGGTGCTAGCGTTCACGCGAGAAAAGCGTTCGCGCGGAGAATGCTGCTTGCCGCAGAGGTACCCCGGGAACTACAATCAGGTGATCTCATGCACGGCCTGGCATGGGAGGTGGAAGGCGATACATGATCACTACATGGGCAGGTATAGGGAGAATGCACCAATAAACTGTCATTGACGCACGCAAGAACGTGACTGCAAGTGACTGCGTAGAGTTCTGCATGCCAGCGCCAAATCGATATATCGATCGATTAAGTTCCCACTCGTGGACCAGACCTTGTGTAGTCATCGGCTCGTCTTGTTTCCGGTG
>JAYGXS010000002.1:9402912-9648773 GCA_036362985.1 Ligula intestinalis | reverse complement strand
AGGTCATAGAATACTCACAGTTAAGGGTTTACACGATATCCACATCTGTTATGGAGACAGGTCGCCTTTCAACTTCTCAATTTCCATTTCCTCACACGTGAGGTAGCGTGCAAGGGATGGGAATACAGAATGTTGATATGCCCATGTACGACAGCACATGTGACGGAAGCTTCGGCCTGGAGAACATAGCGTTGAGTTTTGCTAACGATTTATGATTAAGCCACAGGTAAGGGGACTCGCTCATAACTATACATTTTGGCAGAAATTGGACCATGGACGAAGGCATGATGACTTTCTCTAAAGCAGATAACGTTTTCTTACCTTGCAGATTCAGGAGAGGGTGAGTAACCTCGCTAAGGATGTGATCAGCAAATTGCTTGACTGTTTTTAAATGTCGCTGTATTATAATGTCAGCTAAAAAGGCAAAGGAAACACCGGCAGCTGAAGAGAGAATTCGGAGGATACGTTTAAGAATAATCAGGTCTTTTTTTAGATATGCTGGAAGAATAACTGAAGCGCAATACAGAATGAGGGGGAGAATGCAGGCCTCTATAAATAGTCAGATTAGCGCTTGCGGTGTGTGCTATAAACGCAAGCTGTGGATATAATGTGCACATTTACGAATTTTAATAAAAAGGCCTTCAATATGAAGAGTAAAAAAGAGTTTAGGTGTCTGAGTAACAACAAGGTACCGGAAAGAGGATACCTCGTTGGGCAGAATGCTAATGGTTTCAGGACTGGGAGGGGATCACAGTCGAAAAAAAAACACTGGACTAACTTCCGTTCATTAAGTAAAAGGCCTTTTTCTGACGACCATGCTGTGACATGGTCCAGTCCATCCTTCAGTGTTTGGAGATGGGTCTGGCTTTTGAGAAGATGGCCGACAACCATATCGTTAGCATATTTGACAAAAAAACATGCGTTTGGAGACCGTAGGTCATCAGTATGGAGGGAAAAAAGATGAGGGGATAATATAGACCCCTGCAGAACTCCACAATTGTTGGTAAGGATCGTGGATTTTCGCTTCCCGCTCCAAACGAATTGGGTGCGGGAACTTAAATAGGATCCAGGCCAAGAGACGGCCCAGCCAGGAGAGCCACATGCAGAGGTTTTATTGAGAAGAAGATTGCGTGGGATCGTGTTGAAGGCTGATGAGTAGTCGAGCAAAGCACATACATATGCACAGTATCCCTTATCCAAATCTCAAAGAGCAGAGTGGACTACCAGAGTAATAGCATCTAGCGTACTACGCCGAGCCTTATATGCAAACTGCAAGGGATCAGAAAAAATGGATGAAAACGGCTTAATGATGTCCAAAGCAACTCGTCATGTAAGTTTGAGGAGTTTAGAAGAGCAGGCAATTAAGCGAAAGGATTTAAGACCCGTTTTAGTGGTTTTTTTCGGGATAGGAGTGATTTTGACCGAACGCCAACCGTCAGGAATCCTGAACTCCATGAAAGATAAATTACTAAGATGTTCCAAGACAGGCGCTAATTGAAAATAGCAAGATTTAAGGAGAAATGGGGAGACGCCATCTGGTCGGGCAGGTGTTGTACGTTTAACCTTGTTTAGGTGTTTCATCACTGTTGCCTCAGACACTGGAGAAAAATCACTTGATGGTAAGGAAATATCATCTGTCGGGAGATAGGAGTCGGTGGGAGTATGGATGAAGTTCCAGTTTAAGCTGTCTAGGTCAGCATCAACATGAACCAGCGGCGGAAATAATACAAAAGTTTGCGGATTTTAATAAAAAGGCCTTCAATATGAAGAGTAAAAAAGAGTTAAGAGGTCAGAGTAACCACAAGGTACCGGAAAGAGGATACCTCGTTGGGCAGAATGCTAATGGTTTCAGGACTGGGAGGGGATCGCAGTCGAAAAATGCACAGGACTGATTTCCGCTCGTTAAGTAGAAGGCCAGTTGCTAACAATAATGCTGAAACGTGGTTCAGGCCATCCTTAAGCAATTGGAGATAATTCTGACTTTTGAGAAGATGGCCAACAACCAGATCGTCAGCATATTTAACAAACAAACATTTGTTTGGCAATCGTATGTCATCAGTATGGAGGGAGCAGTGGTGATGAGATAATATAGACCCTTAGAGAACTCCGGTTACTGGGAATGACCGCGAATTTTCGCTTGCCGTACTGAACGATTTGAGTGCAGGAAGTGAAATAGTCCACAAGCCAAGAAACAGCCCAGCCGGGAGAGTCGCATACAGAAGTTTATTCGGAAGAATATGGCGCGGCATCGTATTAAGGACAGAGGAATAGTCGAAAACAGCACATCCCTATGTACAGCAATCCTTACCTAAGTCTTTTTGAGCAGAATGGACTACCAGAGCAACAGCGTCGCGTGAACTAGGCCTAGCTTTATACGTAAATTGCGGGGGTTCGCTGTCGAAAAACGCCGGCAGCCACACAGCGGCTTGTAGTGCAGGCTGTTGAACGTTGCCACGAAAGACTTTGAGTTTCGGACACGTGACCCTGCTGGTTAGAAGTCTAACACTCCAACTAGTACGCCACGGGTTGTTTGCCGTGTCAATTTCGATCGGGAGTATACTTTATCGTAGCTGGGCGCTCACCGAATGATTGCTCAGCGGCTAGCATATTGGTATGCTTGGTATTGGTCTGATTGAGTAGAAGTGGCGAGGTATTTGGCGCAGTTGTTGACCATTGCATGACCAGGTTCTACTTTCTCGATAGCATTTGACGTAATCATGCTTAATTTATCTACGTATTTTCTCATTCAGACCAATTCTGGTTGATGTTAGGCATTTGCCTGCAAAAAAGTTTCACCGATGTTAGGTGTATATGTTCCATAAAATACCACGGTTAATAATTACTTTCGTTCCTTATCTCTCAACTTTAACTGCCAGAAAGTGGGATTGCGAATATGGTGTGATACTATGATAAGTTAGATTATGTTCTCAGTGGCACTTTTTGCCTGGAGAACATAGCGTTGAGTTTTGCTAACGATTTGTGATTAAGCCACAGGTAAGGGGACTCGCTCATAACTATACATTTTGGCAGAAATTGGACCATGGACGAAGGCATGATGACTTTCTCTAAAGCAGGTAACGTTTTCTTACCTTTCAGATTCAGGAAATATATTTATAGCAAATGCAATTACAGGCTGACAAAATATTCCGTTAGAGTGGACAGTGCGGTGCGTATCATGCTAACTGTGAGTAGCTTAAAACCTTACTCATATAACTAAATATAATACGTCGAAAGGGAGTTCACCAATCGGCTAGTTGGACCTCTTTGTCCCATCCTGTCTTGAGTTCAATGTAGAAGTCTGCCGACAATCACAACAGGACTAAATGCAGAGTTTCGTCGAAGAAAAGGAGACTGGAATGACTATTTTTAGCTTACTAGGCGTCATCAGGCAGTTATTCCCCATCTCGGGTAAGGATGGTTAAGTGGTTACTCCACACACCTCGACTATCTTCGACCCAAATATTTCTTGATAGTTTTAGGAAAGACCATAAAACAGGATGTCTCGGATAGTAACCCTTAAGTTAAAATCTTCATAGTTTGCAAAAGCATGAGCTCACGTTAGCCTAAAGCTGCACAAAGGAGGCCCTTTAAAACGTACACCACGAAGGTGCCTACAGACGATTTACTTAAACTCCTAGATCTTTGTGTGGAAAATAGCCTTTATTTTCAAAAAAATGCTGTTGGTAACTAAAAGATGCCTCATTGGGTTCAATTATATCCCGCTTTCTGATGAATGATATGATGCAAAAGGTAGAAGTCTTAACTCTTCCCATAGTGAACACATATCATAGTTACGCCAGGTAGGTGATACATTTATTATCGTCCCATTATATTTTTTCGGAAATTGAACCTACTTTCAAAACTGAGGTTGACGGAGGAATTTCTTACCCTTGGACGGCATTGCAGGGCAAAACACGGATAAATCATTTCCTACATCAAGTTATTGCCAAGATACCTATTCAGAGAGTGCTGTACTTTTTTTAAAAATAGCCATATTATCTCCTACTACCATACGCCTATTTACAGCCTAGCCAATCGGCTCACAAGTCATTGCTTAGACAAACAAAAAAAAGAGCAGAAATGAAATATTTTTTACAATTATTTTAGTGTATTGGTTTACCCTTTGACTTTGTGCGTCAATGCAAGAAGCAATAAAAGTTTTAAAAAACGTTTCATGCGCTGTGGTCAGCATGCCGCCAAAAGTGGCCGCTTACCGAACTCTAAAATACGCACAAAAAAGTAAATCTCCCAGGTTTTCGGAAGACAGCTAAGAAAACTAGCACATTTAGGTGACAAAAAAACGTGCACTTTCTGTAGGCATATAAGCTGAAATCTATTAACACAGGATTGGATAAAAGAATATGAAAAAAGAGGTTCTTTCAACTGTGCATCGAAGTCGTTGTTTTATCACGGTGGAAACATTATCAGTCTTGCTCACCGTCTTCCAAGGAAAACGTTCTTGAGAAAACTCATCTCTGCATCGATCGTTTCAGAAGAACAGATTCTAGTGGCTCTATTGAAAAGGCCCAAAACCAAGTTTCGTTTCCTCTGAATTAAAAGGAAACTAAGAAATTGCATTTATTGTCCTTTCCACGTGGTTTTCCGAGAGATAGACCTTTGAATGGAACTGTCTGTGCGCCTGCGCATAAGAACGTCTAAGAAAGCATATCCCTCCCTTTCAAGGGTGATAATGTCTCCAACGTGGTACAACGATGACTTGAATGCATAATTGAAAGAAATTACTCCGCTGCTAAATTGTTGTACGTAAAAGAGTTTGCCTTTAAAATGCGTGATGCTATTGTGGCAAGTCTTATATATGAATATCGGCCTGAGGTGGGGGAACAAGGTCATCTATCCATGGGGCTGTGCAGCCTGTGAACAAAGCTTCGAGACAGAAAACTGGCGCTGTTGGTGCCATTCAATACAAAGGACTGTAAGTTCCTGGGCGTAATGCGCTTAAAGGACGCGATTATCAGTAGGCACATTGATATAGGCCCCACATATAAGGTTCCCAAGGACAATTGGAAACGAAGCAAAGCAACCATTTGCCGGCAATGACTTTGCTCAGGTAAAATAGTTTTCTAGGCAAATAGTTAAAAATTTTCGTGCGTGTCCACTACGCCCGCGAACGGCCTTTGTATCCGGTCTCAAATCGCACATTTAAAAAGTTACTATTTTTTCCGCCATAAATATATACGACAGTGGTAGCAGTACGATCTAATTATAGAACATGCTCCTTACGTTGTGCTTTGGTGCTCAATCTAAACCCCTCGCAGGCAGTCACATAACGGCTAATAATATATGATGGAGATTGAGCTCCAAGTGACGACGGGACGAGCATTCCCGCTAACGATACGGGTGAGTGCCTTTCTATCATCACGTTCGCGATCGCAACTGGCATGACCAAAGAGCTGTAATGGTATTGTTTACGCTCCAGGATCAAAAGATCATGGTTTCGAATCTCGGGTGATCCACACTTGGTATTTGGTATGACTGGCTGATGACGGCTAATAGTTCAGAAATAGCCATTCCCTCCCTTTTCTTTGTCGACTTTACGTCATTCTATGCTTCAAGTCGCTATGATACTGCCTGCGAGGACTCTAGATTGAGCTCCAGGACACAACAGAACATCAGATGTTCCTTTGCAATATCGGTGAGACCCCTACACTTTGTCATATTCCTGACCACTTTTGACAAAAGCAACCAGCTCGTAGTGCAGTGGTAGAGGGTTTTACTCCATGAAGAATAGCCTGGGTTCGAATCTTGGGCGCTCTACATCTGGGATTCTATATGACAAGTGGATGACGGCTAATAAGCACAAAATGGTCATTCTGGTCTATCTTGTATTTGTCGGTTTCACTTCATGTATGTATGAAATCAAGTTAAATGAGGCAGTGAAAATATTTAATGGAAAATCCGAGATAAGATTAAAAGAGAGATAGGATTGCGAAGCAACTAATCAAAGAAATGTTTTTATTCGGTAATGAAAGACCTTTTTAAAGCAGAAAGATACCATTCCTTCACGTATAACGTTTAAAGAAGTTTGTTTTTAGTTAAAACCTACAAGAATGTATTTTAGTACCTGTTTAGTATAATAATAATTTAAAGTTGCAAAGACATCGAATGTTGCTGTGAAAAATAAACAGATATTTACCAGCGAGTGTAGTTTTTGAGATTGACTGGTTGGAAGCTCATTGCAAAGTCGGAGTTCTTGCGTGACTTTGCGATCAATCTGCACAATAATCAACATAACAATCTCACTTAAGTTGTACTTTCTGAGTGAAAACTCATCTCAGAATTTCGTTTAGCAGTTAATGGGATAGGCCAAATACTCATGACGTTTCCAGTTTTGGACGATAATAACCAGTCCTAAGAGGTACTGAAGCATGTAGCATAACTGTCCCAAATCTCCTGATAAACTAACATCTTTACCTGTTTCAATATTACTTGTAGGCAGGCAAACGGCGAAGAGAAATGGTCGAGCGTGACAAGCAGTACAGAGTAAGTCTCCAGTAGTAACTACTTATATTCAGTTTTGTTCTAAGCCATTACTCACCAACTACTGATTGCAATAAGTCACTGCCAGAATCAAGTAGGATTGGATTGTGGCAGTTAAAATTCAAAACTTTGCGTTGTCCTTTTCACAGGTTATTTTGGACAGAGAGAAAAATAACGTTAGTGGTTTTAAAAAAAAGATGGATTCTTATTTTGATCATTCCAGGGCTTATATTCTGCTCTCACCACAAACCGTTAATAATTTCGTCTGCAACCTATACTTCGTTCATCTAAATTTTGCCCAATTTGCGCTAACAGAAAAATTTAAGTCGTAACTGTTTCTTCCACCTTATACTAACAAGGCAAAACGCTTTTAATCGCTGGGCAGAAGACTGTATGACTTTTACTTTAATTGTTCCGACCGGCTAACCATACTCGCCACCCTTCGAAGATGTTTAAGCGAGCCATGCAAAACATTACAGGGTAACTATATGAGTGCGCAATCCCACTTCCACATCTTTTCAAAGGGATTCCATGTTCTTCTGCCTAAACAGCAAGTTTGACTTCCTGTTACTGTCATACAACTTACGAAGTTGCTTTAGAACAAGGCAGTACGCAAGACATTGCTGTCAAACATAGCCGCTGATCGCGCTGTGGGGAATGTACTTTTGCCTAATTATCGTCTGGATAACCAAACTTCAGTTTATTTGGTCAATTTTCGACCGCAATTCGGGCTGTAACCAGAGGCCGACTTCTTCGAAGCCTTTGACTCATACACATTCGAAGGTTGTGCTGCAATAAAGAATTTCTGGAATGAAGCACAAGATCACCTCTAATATACGAAAAACCTTCTATCATGTCTCACCCTACGGACAAATGGCAATAATCCAGATACTGATCACACACTAGCACAAGTTCGTAGTTTAATTACGTTGTGGAGGATGGGAAGCAGAAAGACATTAATTGGAGACATCCATTTTGCAGCGAAGTCTGCTGGTGTTTTGAATCCCCAATGTATGACCGAAAATAGGCCTGCAGACGATTCTTTGAAACAGGGTCACACAGGCAGGAATTACCAATGTGCCTGCTTCGCGTAGGGCCATTTAAGGTCAGCTTAGTGATTTGATTGGATAGCTCCTAATCTTGTGGATGGTTGGGCTTGGTTACCGTCAAGGTAAATATGCACTAGGCTCATCCTAGTTTTGTAAGTGTGCCAGTAGCGGATGGCTTACATGCACTAAGGTGCTCATAAGTCTCCCTAGAAAGGTTGCTGAGGAACCGTACAATGTAGCCATTTATATTTCCCGTTCTAATGCTGCCTTCAACTATTAAACCATTGACTGTTTTGTCAAAAAGTGAACACAGACGCATGTTGTCTTCCTCTGCACTATAATAATGTTCAACAAACATTTCCTGAGTGCAATGCTAAACCGCAGATATGGTTCAGCACTGGTAAACTAAAGGAACTTCTTGCTGTCAACCGAGAATCATTCTCATAGAATCAGCTTTTACCAAGATGATATTTTGTACTCCGAGAAAGTAGAATGGCAATATTTTAATGTTTGCAAAAAAAGTGAAATTTTCCCACCGTCGGGCCGATCGGAAGGCATAAATTTGTGAAGAACTTTTTCCAGATTATTGATCGTACTCTTCGTAAGCCCAAAATGTTTGTGACATCAAAACGGACGAACGTCTTCAAATGAAATACAAAATTACTTCTCTGAAGACCCAAAAAGTCGGCGGAACAACTGGACACTTTGGAAATGAAACTGTGGAAACTGTAAAAGAAGTGAAAACTTCAAGGATATCTGGAAACTACTAGTATTTCGTTTAGAAATACCGAATTCTTGAAAACAGCAATTTCCGAACAAATGGCCAATCGCTGTAATTGTGATGAATACATATAAAAAGGAATCGTCAGGTGAACCCCTAAGCCTGCCATTTAGTGGATACTGAAAGAACTTTAGGCAAAGTTCTTTATTTTTCGTTCGGGTATTGGATTGCATCCTTGAAATACCAGTGATAACTTCACCGTTTATATATTTTCTTCAAGTGGTTGTATATAAATTTGCATTCTGTTCTATGTATTTATGAAAATTTTTCAAAATAAGATCATTTAAAAGTGCATATCGAAGGAGTGAGTTATCAAATATGCTGTCAAAAGTAGATTGTCGATCGGGTCATACTTGTAGGTTTACTGAAACGTAAAAACTCGCTGCCGAGAAAAAATGAACATGAAAAACGGACATCTGCAACAATTCCACCTAAGAGTAGTTTAAAAAACCTTTTAAAAGTATGCAGTCGCTTTAAAAAGTACTTAAATTAGACATTTCGTTGACGAATGCTTGAGTCTCTTTACCCTTTTCCTGACTAACTTTAAGGTAACTTTTACTGGCTTTTGAACCTCCCTGAAATTTGGTGGTAAAATATCTGGTTATAATGAAAGAACTCTTTTTTTAAAAGGGTGTACTCTTTGCTATATTAATTTATAGTCAAGTCCCGTGTTAAGGCTGCAGATAGATAACATGATGTACCGGTAATTTTCTGACCTTTCAGTTTTGAAATTACGTATCAGCGGACACGATACTGTACAACAGATTGTTTTGTCGCATGCTTTAAACTTGGCATAGTTGTTTGTAAGGCGTCTACCTGCACGGCAATATATACGTACAGTAACCTCTGAATGTCATTTTCATTCTGTATTTACACTTTTTGAAAGACTGTTTGCTAAAATATACCTTTCGCAATGGCCACTGACTGTATGCCACATCAATCTAAATATGTGTACGTGTTTGGATGCACTATCAACACAGATGCATCTTTTTTTGCCAATCAGGCAATTCGACAAGCTTCCTATAACTCTTCTGGGTAATAATGACTTATATAGTCTCTTAAATTAAGTAGGCACTAAATTTCGAAGGAAATAACGTATGATTTATGGTTAGTTCAAGGGTAGGAAATAAGGTTAGCGATAGGGTTTGTTCGGATTAACGTTAGGGTAACTTTTAGGATTACTTTTAACTTTTGGTTTAGGGGTTAAGATGATGGTTTAGGGTTTTAAGGTGATGGTTACGATTTTTATTTATGCAAGAGCGAATATAAGGATTAGAACGCATAAGTTCTTACTCTTTCTAGCATTATGCGCAGAGCTACCTTGTCAACTGTGTGCCTATTACCTTCTCCTGTTTAGAAGGGAAAGGAGGCCATGTAGACTTTCATTTCTCTTGTTTATCGTTCGATTTTATCTTAATATGCTGCCCAATTCAATGACGAGGTTACCCACGAAGCCGCAAAAATTCCGTTTAGCCTGAAATACTTTATCCTATATTGATACTTAAAAAACTGCATATATTGACCAGACTGTGTTTGTATGTTACGCAGAATGCAAATTAATCAAAAGTATGTCCAAATATTTACCACTTACGAATATTTTACTTTCTACTTCGTCTTTACAGACATGGATGAGGAAGAGACTGGACTGGACAGAACCAAATCCCGCATGCAAACCGTATATTCCTGTCAGCCGGAGAGCCTAGATGATAGTTACTCCATTCGAGTCTCTGTGTTTGATTAGAATCAGCGTTCTTCCTCAATCCTCCAATGCAGCATCTTCGCATGTCATTCCAATTCCCATGCTCTCTGTTACTTTGCCCCATTATGTGTCTATAGTTGTATCAAAGCTTTATGTCATTGCCAAATCCTTTTAGGTCAGGTGTTGAGAAGAAGATATTCCTTATTTTCTATGTAACCTTTGGGAACTATGGTTTTTAGTATGAACCCAGTTTTTTCATGCATTTTCGCATTTTCTAACTCAAACTCCCGTGCTTTTCGATAGACCTCCATTGAAAAGAAGAGGTTGGAGTTATTTTCGTTCATTTTGTCAACCGAAGAGTACAAAATCTTCAGATACAGGTAAAGAAGAATAAGAAGAAAAATACGAAGAAGGCACGTTGATCACCGGAATCGTGATTTTATTCACCTAAGGTTTCGAATTCTTACTGAAATTCATCGTCAGAGATAAAAGCGGCAACGAACAAATCTACAATTATAGGGGATGGGGGCAATCAACTACCAGAGATGTCTGTGCAGGCCTATCTATGCCGGCGCCTGATCGATAAATCAATTGACTGTGTTCTCCTCCGAGGCTCAGGTTTCAATCAATTCTCGGCCTGTCTTGCTGCTGGCAAATGCAAAGTTAAACTTGTGACCCGCCTCGTAGGTGTGGGCAGCCACTTGTGATCGTGCGTCACCCTGTTTTGCATCGAACTTATGTTTGTGTATATGCGAACCAAGTATGCGTCCAGTCTGTCCTGTGGAGAAGAATGCGATATACGATACACTAGAACCGATTGCTAACTAAGATTTAATCGGTCCTTGATTCCCACGACTCGGCTGAGCCTGGTAGACCTGGGCTGGTGTGCAATTCCGACGTCCAGCCCCTATAATTATGACGTGAATAATTATAGGATCATCTGACTGCCGAGCGCGAGAAAGTTATGAGTTTAAGTAAGTTTACCTTGCTTGCTCAAGCGTATTGTTTGCTAGGAGTTGTGCTCTTCTCTACAAAATGAAAGAACTATGTACGTTCCGTACTATGAAAGCAAAGCCTAAACTGAGGTTGAATATGTGGCACTTTTGTCTTTAACGCAACAATGGAGTGGATGCTCGTGTCTAAAGGACTCAAAATTGAAGGGCCGGAAATAGAATCTGCTTGTATTTATTACGCAGTAATTACAGAGGTTGAGAAAATAAAGGTCCAACTCCTTTTATTATCCCCTGCGAAATAATGAAATGCTTGGAAACCGGGGCCCTATTTTGGACGATCACATAAGAAGATTGGTAATCCACCTTTCTTCCTGTGTCCACTACAGTACGAGCCTGCTCCTTGGTCACAAAGGAATCAGCACATAACACGGAGATAGGATAATGTCGTACCTGAATTTGCTTTTTACCTGGTTCGTTAAGATTCCGGTTTATGAAAAGAAAGATCTTTGGAAAATCGAGTTGTACTCGTGAATTTTCGAACAGGCATCACTTGTTCGTCGTCAGACTAAATGAAAAGTGTGGGCTAAGAGTGTCGCAATATAGGTTTTGGGGGCAGAGGTTACAACAAACGAGGTGGGATTGGGCAGGAGGATTTGCTGACGTGACTTCTGCGGCGATAGGTTTTGCTAGTGAGGGAAGGGAGGTGTTATCGCTTGGATTCTGGGTCACGTGTTTGGGGTAGGGGGGCTGCTTCAGAGTCAGTGAAATTCTACTTGACCGAGCACGGGCAGCCTGCTGTTGTTTCAGGCTGGGTCCAAATTAGTCAACCATGCACGAAAACCGGTAAAGTGTGAGTCAAGCTCTACGTGTCTGTTTATACTAGCCGGGCTCGAATGCCACGCACCGATGAATTCTCTCACCTGCCTCGTATTAGCCATAGCGATCACCTCGGTGCCATCTCAATTGAGTCAGTGATCACACTCAAGGGAGTACGCAAACACGAGTGATAAAGGGTCCCATTGGCGAACGGCTGACTTATGTTTCTTGATGCGAGTCTCAAGACGTCGGCCTGTTTGGCCAATATAAACACAAAGGCCTGGTTTGTACATTAGGTGGCCGGCTGAATCCTTGATCTTTTCCTAGCCTACGAGCAGATATAACTTCTTGGTATAAGCCATTTTCGGCTCAAAATGGCTCACTTTCCCTGAGCCTGAAGACGAGATTCATCCACTTAACGACCCAACTATGAAAGATGGACCCGAA
The DNA here is from genome assembly GCA_036362985.1 of Ligula intestinalis. Classification (NCBI taxonomy): domain Eukaryota; kingdom Metazoa; phylum Platyhelminthes; class Cestoda; order Diphyllobothriidea; family Diphyllobothriidae; genus Ligula; species Ligula intestinalis. The sequence continues at coordinate 9,636,530 of JAYGXS010000002.1, read as the reverse complement.
GTTTATTATAAACGGGGGTTTTGTGCACTTTGCTTCATGGCATGCCCACCGGTTTTTACGCAGGATTTTAGCTTACCTCATGTCTTCTGCATTCTTAATTTTGTGTGAAAGTTTGGAAGCCGATGGCTCGGTAGTATACGGCAATTATAATCCTTAATCGGTGGTATAAACTTGCAATTATCAGCAGATTCTGAAACCAGAGGTGCAGTCCTAAATCACAGAAGTAGGCACCCGACATCAATGGGATCAAAATGGACCTTATTCGTGTACCCAGTGTCTATAGTCCTCCACTCCTCAAGACGAATTTTGGAGCATGATAAGTTTTTACTAGCATGCTGCTGTGTTTGGTTAAAATAAGATACTAATTCAATTCCTGGTGACATTTTCTGTGTAAGAATTCTCCCCCTGAAAACTTGAGTCTTCTGGTGAGTGAAACTGACCTGACTCCCGACGATGTGTTGCTAGTTCAGGGGATGAAGTCCCATTGAAAGAACTTGGATACAATTTCATTTTACCGCAGTCTAACATTCACGATGTTTTGTCTCATACAGTAGCAGAGCATCAATTCTGGGATTGTTTGAAGATGCTCACGTTCTCAGAATAACCTTATACAGGGATTTTCCGCATATTGATAGAAAGAGCCAGTTTTGGTATTCCTTCTATAACCACATTTCTGATCTTTTCTCATGCATTTATTTAGTTTCTAATCATTCAAGCAAACTAGTTTACTTTCTGCTCCAAAAACAAAAGGCATCTTTTAACACGTGTTAACTGGGTGGTGTCAATCACTGTCTTGCTCACGGTAGTTGAACAAGCTAGTGTCCTCTTGCCCCGTCCCTGCAAAACAGTTGCACGAAAGGTAGTTTGCTTCTGTTCGGGTTCCTCCCCCGCCTCCCTCTATAGCGATATCGATTGTTACACATGCGTACACCGATGACACCAAGTACAATACCATAATTAAACATACATGGCCTACATTGTTAGGGCGTTTAGGGTCTCAATAAGTCCTGGTTAGTATGTGACCGGAATAGTTTGTTTTACCTCGACAGCTAAACGGAAAAAAAGACCGAGAATCGGTTTCTCAGCGCGACCACATTATTCGAGGCCAACAGAAAACAGTGAATTTCTTAGTTTATCAGCTTAAACCCTTCTGGAACATTTCTGCCAATGGCGTGCGACGGGTGTTGTGGAACACCCGGCCTGTACGCTGATTGGTCGTTTCCTTCACTCGGATGCTCTGGCGGAGGTTCTAAAATATTTAGGCCGCACATGTGAGCAGGCGTCACCCGCGCTTGATCGGCGCGTATGACGCAGCTGGTTTGGCCTGTTGCGGCGTTTCTTGTCACGTGATATTCTAACCTTAGACCGTGAGCGCATGGCGGTTTCAGTCTCATTAACCACCCCCCCCCCGCTTTTGAAAGGTTGACCTCATACCACATCCTCCTCGGGCCCATTATGATTTGTTTTCGGCGGTTGTCTTTTCCTGCGCTTTTCGCGTATGGGTGACGGTGTCGGCTTTGAGTCTGCTTTGGGAACCTAAAGCTCGAAGGTATCGCTTAGCGCATCTACGGCTATTTGGCCATCTGTAGTGAAGCTGCGCCTAAGCTTGTTTGTATGCTGTTTACGTCTTCCCGTTCCCACTTCTTCCTCAAAGACAACACTGCTCTACTTCCTAACTGTCCCCTCTATCCACTGTTTATCGCCTGAGGACGTGAGTGCGTCGCGGTTCCCTTCTGCGTAACATAAGCATAGGTTATGCACGCAAATCCGACAGCGTCTAGTTGCCTTACCACTTAAGTCAGTTCCCGTAAGTAAACGTTATGCAACCATAAGAAGCAGCCTGTGACGTGCATATCTAAGAACAATGTAAGTTAACCTTCCAGGAAAGAATACGAATTTGAATTCAAATACAACGCAGCCAGAATCGGTAAGAAACGGATTTAGTTGCAGTAGCCAAGGGTCGGTTTAAAAACTACTTCGGCTAGATACGTATGCAAGGATTAAGTTCACTAAATCCTTATGGGATAAACTGATGGTCAATCATAACACCAACGGTATGCGTGTTTTTCAAACATTGCATCACGATCGGCCATGACAAAGTATATTGCAAACTGCAAGACGTTCTTGTGCAATAAGTGTGCATTTTAAGAGCATTTCGTTCTATCCAATCCGTTTCAAAACGAAAGGAATAGATCGAGTTGTCCGTTTGGATTCGAGGAATTTCATTCAAACCCTCCGACTTAACACTTATTGCTTCTTGGATACATTTTCAAATGGCGATACAAGCGGAAATGCGAATTCCAGGAGGTAACTGAGACGCACACGCGATCGCTCCTAAATAGTCGAATGTCTTACCTTAACGCTCATTCTCAATTACTTGAAATTACGAAGAATTTTCGCAAATATATAATAAGTACTTGCAGTTTATCCTTGAAAAAGCCACTTGAACTCTTTTGCCATAAATTCTGATTTTATATTGTTTTGAAAAAACTCAATGTAAAACCCACGTTTATCTTGAACAAAACATACCTCAAAGTAATCGCCCACAAGAGAGTAGCAGAGTAAAGCAACTGTAACGACCCAGACTGAACCAAGTGTGTTTGAATGGGTGAACCTCCCGCGTAATTTGTTTTTTAAGACTCCCACCTGCTACCGTCGATTCCCTGTCGCCAACCGAAGACAAGTTCCCGTCGTTTATCTGTGGATACTTTGAAAATTCCTGCTATTTTTTAGTCTCCGTATCCCACTTCACCATTATTTTTGATACCGATTTCCAGTGTGTATCCCCCGGTAGATTGAAATACTTTCCTGCATTTACACATTGTTGCCCCATTTTTCGTATACATTATTGCAGATCCCACTTATCACAACAATCGTTCGATACTCATTTCTTTTTGTATAGTAGTTACTTACTCGTTTCCATAGTTCCGTCTCAATATCTCCACAATAAACAGTCAATTTTCGATACTCGTTTTCTTACGATGTCAGATCAAAACTGGATGTCCATTGATTCCGATCGTGCGGATTTTGCACGTCTACCGGATGAGATTTCTGACTCACTCTCCCCTTTTCAGAACACTCCTGTATTTCAGAACTATAGTGCAGGTTCTCTCAATGCTAATTGCTTCTCACCAAACCGCACGGTGAATACTAACCCATTTGTAGATCCTATACCTCATTCGCCCAGTCTTTCTGGCAACCCGATGCCCCGGAATAGTGGTACAGCGTTGAAGCTCCCGCCAACCTTCCACTCGGACGTTATACAACTTATCACCTATCTGGACCAATCACTTTTCAAGGAAGCACTGGGCTCTCAGGCATTTGCGAGACCCTGCGAAGAACTGCGTAAAGCACGCCTTCATGCTTTTCGGCGGGATCAAATGAATGCCTGTGGCAATGTGAACCTCCCTATTACTTCCCATGCTTTATAATTGTCGCAATCATTTGGTGATTTATTTCTTGTAATTATCAGTACACTTTGGGAAGGAGGATATACGTAATGTAGCACCGTTTATCGAGTGGAATGGGTTTAAGTATTTGAGTATCCTAGTTGCGACTCAAGTTCGGTTCAGTGTACAGAGAAATAATACGGCCTGCAACAGTCCAAAAGGACTTAAAATATGCCAATTTAAGCCTAAGCCGTTCAAATCAAGTTCAATTTATAATCGCTCTGATTTATTTTGCAACTTAAATCTTTCAATGCACCTTATAGCAGCTTTCCACTGATGGGAAAGTCACGAAATCTGACATGGGCGGACATTCCATGTTTTTCTCAATCTAAACTCGCAGTTTTAATAACTGACTTTGGAGGTTGGCCGTGTAAGCCAGTTAAAATTCACCAAAGGCGGAAAACAGTTCAATTTCTTCAACACGCGGAAAGGTTGTATGAGCTCACCACGCGCTTACGCATAACTCAAGGGAAAGTGGTTAATGCTTGTTAAATGGGTTGATAGGGCAGAAACTTTGAACGTAAGCCATGTTGGTGACTCTCCTTTGAACTCTTTCGATAATATTTTGATCCTGAATTACCCACACCATCTGCGCTTGTGTAGCGCATGGCCTGAAACTCTTGGAAAGGAAGTTTTCATCAAAGGTTATAATTATTATGGTGGCATGCAGCTGTGACCTTATAGTTTTGCTAATCTCGATCAGTGTACGGTCGGTTTTGAGGATTTCATCGTCAGTCCACGGAGGTAATTTTTGGTTTTCCATATCTTGCAGATCTAAACCGCAGCAAAAGTCGTTACAAGTGTTACCTGAACACTCTCTCACATTTAACCACAGATGCCAACGAGCTGACAACTCCTCCAATCGACCAAGGCTAATCTGCTTTCTAGCTTCGTAGGCAAGTGTCCGGATTACACTCCGGATTTAGACATGGTCAGCAAGCAATACTGCTTTATCGTCCACGTAAAGTAGAAATAAATTGGTCCTATTACTGAACCCTGGGTCACCGCATTCTTGACCGCAGCTGGAATTGACTTTTCTTAGCCAATGAACACAATTTGGCTCCCATGTATTCTATCATGCCCAGCAGTCACTCAGCCATGTTTTCAAATGTCTTTTGAAATTCAATGAATCCTAGTTAAAATGCGTTACTGTCTTCAAGACCTTGGGTCCAGCTCTCGAGAGAATGCGGACAATTTTTCGTCATGAGGTTCCTTCACAGAAACTCTGCTGGCAGTTGACTAAAGTGTTTTAAAACTCCAGGAATTGCACAAGTTCGGCAACTGTACGATAATTCGGAATTATGTGTTGATATGTTACAAATTCATTTCAACTTCCGAACAAGTTTTGATGATATCGCTTCTCAGTTTATTTTCCTGTGCTTGGAAGTTATTTTAGAATTCGATTACCTGTCTGATACAGTATTTTCTTATGCAAGTATACTTCTTCCTTTAGGTTACTATCATCCACCTAATTAGTTTTTTCTGATTAACACTCGTCAGTAGGCATCGGATTTTCATCACCTACAAAGAAGAATTTTAAAAATCTCCAAATTCTTCGTCAATAGCCGTAAGCACTTAGGTCACGTCGAGGTCCATCCAATCTGCTCTGAGCTGGTTAACATCATTAGGTCGGAGCCTCTGGTGATGCTCCACCTGGGGTGGGGTATGACTGGGTGAAGACAGCTAAAAAGCCGGAAATGGCCATTTCAATCTCGCTTGTCTTGGCCAGTAATACTATCTGTCGAGGAAACTTCAATTTTGGCTTAGCGTAGGCAAAACGAAGAACAACGAATTATCAATTTTAAGCCTCACATAGTCAAGTCGGCCGAGCTAGGACATGGAGGTGACTTGACTGATGCTGTCTGAGATTTTCATTTTCATATCACATTTCACGCAGTTAGCCATCTGCACTTTACACATTCCAGGAAATCCGGGTGTTTTTATGTACGGATATGCAGTCCAGAGTATAACTTCAATTATATATGGCAGCATAAATATAGTCGAGTGGAAGATTTACGAAAACAGTTTAACTCCGCTGAGTTGTGGTTTGATAGGCACAAATTGAAATCCTGAAGTAAATGTGCTAGATAATCGGAGATAATACTGTAGTAAGAATTCTTGGTTGGCGAAAAATAAGCAATTCAACTGCCGTTTGAACATACTCATGGTATCCGACATCAATATTTTGCTTAAGGATGTGTTCCACGGTCGACCCCATCCACCGCTCATTGAATCAGGAAAAAACACTCTTTGATCTAGGCGCGCGCGTTCACGTTTGACCATGTTTTGATGACCACACAGGTGACTTGTAATAGCAAACTCGAAGCAGTCTTCAGATTTATGCGTCCAATCATGTTCCTGAATAATTTGGAATTTTTTACAGCACGTTGAATCTAAGTTAGTTCATTATATTAAGGTTAGTAGGCAATGCCTTCGAAGACCCTATTGAAAATGCCATGCGAATATAGCCAACATAAAGTACATACAATAAATATTTTACTGTAAAATAGTGAGAAGCATATACACAAGTTAACGTTTTTATCAGTGACATTTACGCATAGTCATCCTGAGGATCGGATATAAAATTGTCGAACAGCAGATAGATATTGCATCTGTTTGTGTACTCGAAGCATTGGTGTGGTCTTACAGTGTTTTCCTGCTCATATGAACGGTATCTGTTGAGTAAGTATGCATCGATATTGCGTTTAGATGTATCTGCCGTGTTCACCATTATGATCACCTCAGGCAGTTCGTTGATGTGGCGAATGCGAAGAAGTCATCAACCTTAAGGACACCGTCCCCATTCCTCACGATCCAATATGTCTGTATGAAATCACCTTTGATCTGCCTGTACTCAAGAGGAAAAAGTGTAAGGGCCTCAACGCTGCATTTGAAGGATAAGGACTTTAGGCCCTTCGTGATTTTTGTTGCCCTTCTTTGGACCCTTTCCAGTACTTTGAAGTCTTTTCCAACCACGGAAGCCACACCTGGACCCCATATTCCTGATGGGAACGAATAAATATCCCGTATAATTTCCCAACTACTTCTTTATCGATATCGGCAAATTTTCGTTTAATGGCAAAGTTAACGCTCATCTCCCTCTTGGTAGCCGCAACAAATTTTGCAGAGCGCTTCAGAGATGGCGCAATTGTAATTCCCATGTCCTTTTGTTCGGGTATATTCGACAGGCACCCACCATCAAGTAAGTAGTCGTGAACGTTGTCCGTCGCGCCTGCCTTCTTCGTTGTGAGCCGCAGTGTGCCACACGTTTCAAACTTAAACTACATGAACCATTTTTGTACCATTCACCTAGATGGTCAAGTCCTTCTTGTAGTGTTTGTTCGTAATAAATGTTTCTGATGGCTTGCCATTGGTTAACATCATCACCTGCTGTTTAGTCCATGCCTGAAGTCATTGACGTCGATTGGCACCAATAATGGCCCAAGCACGGAACCCTCAGGCACACCACTGGCAACTGGCACTGAAGTGGATTTGACGTTGCCAAAGCACACGGACTGTGATTAAACTGCTAGGAAATCTCCGATCCAATTTAGTAACTTCCACTTTATCTCAGATTCGCCAACCTTGTAGATTAGCCGTTGATGTGAGAGGCAAGCAAAGACTTTTTTGAAGCCGATTTAAACAACTTTGACGTCATTATTCTCGTCTTATGACCCGGACTACTGTTCCATTGAAGAAAGCATACGACGGGTCCATTGAAGAGAGCATAACGACGGGTTCAGCGTCGTTAGTGTTATAACGATGAACTCTGACGGGTTCATTGAAGGAAGCATAATGACAGGTTCAGCGTCGTTAGTGTTATAACAATAACATCTCACGTGTGTCACCTTTGAATATCGCCCTGTCGAAATCCTCAAGGAAGAATACAATAAGTAGGGCATAATTCTGGAATCCATCTGGAGGAGGGTTTTATTGTGTACAAAACGCGGAGGAACTGTTTCGGGTGGCTGTGCCGCTGGGCTGATCTCCAGCGTCCTCGCTGTCCTCACTATCCGGTGAAGCTGCAACTCTTTGTATCCCGCCTCGGGCCGAGCCCTGCATTGGGAGCGGACAGGCATCGTCACGCGTCCGTTGTTGCAACCTTCTTTGCCAGGGCGTGACAGTGGTTTATAAGAGATTGTCTGCGCGTTCTCTTGTGGTCTGGTTGGTCGCATTGGGATAACGTCACGCGATCAGTTGACCCTGGGGCTTTGTGCCTTGCATACACTCGTGTGCATGCGGGCGTGCGCGCATGCGTCTAAGGTCATCCCGCTTATAAGGTCATCGCCAGTCATGCGGCTAGAGTCAATCAACAAAGACAGTTTGGCAAGGCTCGACGCCTTAGGAAAGCCTCCAAACGATGCTAGCCTTTGGTCCGGCTAACATCCTAGCAGCATATTTGTCAGGCAGAATGGACTTCCTCGAAATCTGTGTTGGGCAATGACAAAGAAGTCTTTTTCCTCGAGAAACTCCATGGGGGCCTTTTCGATAATGCGTTCCGTAACTTTGCAACAAATGTAAGTTAGGCTTACTGGTAGATAGGTGTTCGCGCATTGCTGCATCCACCTCTGTACATTAAGTATAGTTTCGCAAATTTTCCCACGGACGGGAGAAGGCCTCGATCAAAAGACATCCACAAGATATGCGAAAGTTACCTTGAGAGTTCTGAAGCAAGCGCTTGTAGTACTTTTCCTGGGATTTCGTCTGGGTCCAGAAACTTAGCTTCGTTGGTCGCAAGAAGTTATCTTCTCACATCCTCTTCTTTGAAATCTATGTCATCCATGATTATGTCGTTATTCCCTACATGGAATCTGCTTGATTAAAATCTGATTCCTCGATGAAAACAGACGCGAAAACTGACTGAGGTGTTCTGCTTATTTGCAATTTCCAGTAATTCCTTCGTTGTTGTCCCCTTCCAAGACTGTGAATGTTTGATTTTTTTAGAAGTACTGGAGATGTGGCTTAATGGTACTTTCGGCTTATATACGGCCCGTTCTATAATTTGTGCCTCATACTTCTTCCATAAATCGTGGACACTTAACATTCCGCTTTCCGTGGGATTCTTCGTAGTATAACGGTTGACCTTTTGCTCTATACATCCTCCAGAGCTTGTTCTTTCGGTTTATCTGGCTCTTCAACTCTTGCATTAATCAAGTGGGCCGGTTTAAGTTTTATACTTTAATAAGCGGACAGTTGCGACGCACAGCATCGTTTATAATATCTCTGAGAATGTTTCAATCAGCATTTGGACTACCAGTAACATTTTCATGGCAGTTAAGTATCGATAGTTCACTTCCATTCGCGGGAAATCTCTATGCCAGTAATTAAGCCAAACCTCCATGTTCTCCGTTTGCGTGGTGTTTAAACCGTATTCGCACAGAACCATGACATGGTCGCTCTTGCCAAGTGGTGCGATTGATCTGACTTCATTTGCATCAATTGGGTCTCTCGAAAGCATAAGGTGTAGCCAGTTAGCTAGTTGTGCCTCTTAGATTCATGTTGGAAATGTAATGTTTTGCATGAGAAACGGATTCACCATTAGCTTTACTAGACTGAAGCTAAGGGAATCATGCAAACCTTTGACTGCTAGCTCACACCAGTCGATCAGTGGTGCGTTAACATTTCCAGCTGTCAGCGCATTTTTGTTTTGGGCTTGATCTTTCATTAAATTAAACATGGCCTCATCAACGTCTGAAAGTTTATTTGGCGATCTATAAATAGTCATGAAACGTGTATTGGGTGCACCACGCGTCTTTAGTTTAAGCCAAAGGGACTGGCAATCATGGGAGCAACTGACTTTGCACTCTGACGGAATGATATCCCTCCTGACAAAGAATATTATTTGTCTTCCTCTTTCATGTAGCCGGTCCTGACGAAATATTTAATACTCCCCGGGTACTATTTCATTATGCTCTCTTGCAACCAGATCTGTGTAATGGACATGACGTCCGGCGTAGTACAGATGCACATTCTTGAAGCTCATCTATCTTCTGAAGCATATTCTGCACGTTCGTATAAAGAAAGCGGAACTTCGCTGGTATAGGTTTCTGAGCGACTTGTGGCTCGAGGTAGGTGGAAATATTTAGCGGATTATCTACTCTATTGATTGTGTGTAAGTCTAAGTTTTATTCGTAAAAATCAGCGCATTTGCTGTCTCCACAGCAATGAACTCTTGGTGGTGATGAATTCCCGTTCTATATTTGCAGGTTCCTCTCGCCCACAATTGATCTTTTCTGGAGCTCAGTCTTCAATTTTATCCATTGTTCCCGCTCGGTCGGTGAATAATTCCGCTGAAATAAACCATCGATCGAATGTTCCGCAGTACCAATTTTCTTTTTAACAGTAACCGTGCCTGTTCTTCATTTCTGAGAGTAAATAATATGGGTCTAGGATGGCCTGAGTCCTAATTTGAATGCTTTTTCTGACTCATCCTACGTGCTTTTAAGACAGAGACTTCCATTTCCTCGATTTCATTCAGGAGTGGTTTAACAATCTAACAGAATAATTCAATATCATGGCCTCTTCTTTTCTTTGGAATATTCAAAGCAGAATGAAGCATGCCTTCTATGACGATGCACTGACTGTGGTCAGCTTGATGGCTGCTGTCCTTCAGTTCGACAAAATGCACTCTACTGCGCCTGGGAAGTAGAAATCCAGTCCCTGATGCGTGACCCTACTATCTGAAAGGAATCCCAATCCAAGAAGCAGAAATATAGAAAGATCTCCGCATTTGGATGACAGACAACCTCAAACATTCTACACAATTTTGTAATGCGGCTAAAACAGCTACTTCAATGTCGTACGCCATCAAGCGAGCATTCACGGTTTTTGATAAAGACAGTTTCTCGAAAATCTTCGGTACCTTCATAAGGCCACATCTTGAATTCACAATTCAAACCTGGAGACCGTGGATGCGGCAGGATTATAACGTACTTAAAAAGGTGCAGCGGCGGACCACTAAATTAGTATAAGACCAAGGCTCACTATCACATGCAATACGCCTAAATAACCTTAATCTCTATCCTCGTAGTTATAGGTAGTCTTGCAGAGATTTGATACAAAAATTCCATATCGTGTGTGGCTTGGACTACGCTCCCATGTGTGACGACTTTTTCCAACTTACCAGTACAACTAATCTCCGGGGACACCTTTTAAAATCGTTTGTCTCCCAAGGACGATTGGATGTGATAAATTCTATTTTTTATTGGGTCCTGGACCCGTGAAATAACCGTCCCGAGGCGATTGTCATGTCCCAAGCTGTGCAAACATTCAAAGACCGACTTGATGTACGCATGCTACAGCACAACGTAAACTATGTGACAAATAAACCTTGAAACGCCACGGCACCATGTGATGGTCTTTATTTTCCTGACTGAAATCTTGATAAAAATGTTTATAATTCTTGAGATTTTGATGCAATAAATAGGGAGTTCAATGTTGCAAGCCCATTTTTTCCTCAAATATACTGACTGACAGCAAGGGAGACTGTGAAGTTCCTCACTTCTTACACTGGAAATACAGACACTGAAAATTTGAAGCAGAACCAAAGATTAAACTTCGGTGTAGCACGAATAACCCACAGGCATTAGTAAAATTATGAACGTAGATCACGCTTTGACTGTGCTATTTGTATATTTATATTAAATGCGGCGCGTGTTTATAACAATTAAGCGTGGAATAGGGTATTGTGAGTATTATGGAAACATTATTCTAAGTCACTTTTAATTTATTTTCAATCTTTTATTTGAGGGTATCTGCTTTTTTTCGCAAAGGCTATATGAAGAATTTTTTTATATTTACTTGCACATTATTTTAGAGTAAAGTGCGACGTACGTATGGGTATACCCATATCTGTAGGTATATCCGTTGACAATATTTGCATATATAGGCATATTTTAAATATTTTTTCAGAAACCGTAACGTGGCCTTTAGGTAACATCAGCTGTGACTCCAAATTTTTTCATTTTTAAATAATATACTGAAATCTATCTTCTTTTCAGGCAATAGGCATCGTTTCTGAATATGACTGATTGTGAGCTCTCCGAAGAAAGAATACAAGAAATCAAAGATATTTTCGAGAAATATGACAAGGAAAATAATGGGCACATAGCAGCTGAGGACGTTGCTAATTGTCTCCGAAGCGCCGGTTTTATGCCATCTGTCGTCGAAGTTGAGGTAAATTGAACGAAAGTATGAATACGTTAATGCTTAAATATAATACGCACTTTAGTGCCCTAAAAGCACATGAACGCTCTCCTCAAATATCCTGAAAAAGCGACGAATACATTCTCTGCTAGCACAATCCCCGGATTCCCCCGTGCCCTTGACGGGGTAATTCGAGGGAATACGGGGAAATCCGGGGATAAAAAATGTTGCTTATTAAGTTATATCTACAGAGCCCATCTTTCAATATCAATTTTTTATCAAGTAATTAATAATCACATTATCCTTTAATAAAAAAATTAACTTGGGTTCTAAAAAAATGAGAACAAGGGGGCATCCCGCGGGGAAGATATTTTTCAGGCGGTAAGGGGACGGGTCGACATCCCCGTCCTGAGCCCCGTCCAAACTATAGGGGCTGGACGGGGAAACCCCTGGATTGAACGGGCAATTAGGGTGGGCCTCAGGGCAAGGATTTCAACCCGTTCCCCTCCGCCGCCCCCTATTTCTCACTTTTTAGACCCCAAATTGACTGTTTTGTTAGCGATAATGTCATTCATAATTTGCTGATAAAAAGTGGATCTAGAAAAATGGGCTCATTTGATGTAATTCGTTAACTATACATTTTTCATCCTCACAGTCCCCCGTATTCCACCGTATTTTCCCGTATTCCCCCCGATTCCCCCGGTTGGCACCCCTTGTCCAGTCCGGGGATTGTGCTAGCAGGGTTATTTATGCTCAGCTTGCAAGTACAGAATCTGGTACAATTCTCAAGAGTGCTTTGTAATGTCTGTACAAAACTTTGTAGTTTATTTAGGATAACACACCGCGTATGCAATTTTTTGTAAAGGAACATCAGAACTTCGATTATTAGACAACTATTTACACATCACTGACCTCGCTTTAAGACCCAACATTGATTACTAATTTATTGATAGAAAAGTAGATGTTAAAAAATGGTTACTGTAATATTATTTGTTTATTAAAACGCTTCATCCCCGGATTCTCCCTTATTCCCTCGGATTACCTCCGGTACGCGCACGTGGGCGACTGTGCTGGCAGGGCTATGCATGGCAGAATTGCAGTTTATTTCCTGCCAGCACACGACCCCGTCCTAAGAAAAGAGCAAAATTGGGAAATACATGGCCATGGCCGTTCATGTTTTGTATTTTTTATAGCAAAGCATTGAAGCAGTGGCTGTATCGAGTTTGTCTTAATTACGCAGATCGTTGTTCAGAAAAAATCGTAATTGAACGCTTAGCCGTACAAGTAAACTCCGTCTTAAGGATCAATCAAGACTATAATCTCCAATAGGGATCGAAAAAAGATATTTTCAACAACCGAGATGGTCAGTTTAAAGCAAATGCAAACTTTTAATAACCTAATTTACAGCTGATTAAACAGTACCAAGATCTTATGCGAAAATCTGATATTTAATTAAACTAGAAAAACATCGGTCCTTCTCCATGTTATGTTTCCTAGTAGACCAAGTGCGATTTTAAAGTATTTAATGGTTGGTTCGACATCACTTTGGCAACAGCGTCACAAGTTTCTTTTATTTTGAATGAAGAAAACTGAAAACAACTATACCAAAAAGTTTTCAACGTTCGGGACATATAAGCACACACAGAGCTATTGCTTTCATTTTGGGCCTTTTCACGCATTGCCATTTTCTTCTTCATTCAGGATCTTATACAAGAAGTCGACACAGAAAAAAATATCCTAGCAAATGGAATGTCCTTCGAACAGTTTTGCCAAATAGCGGCAAAGAAGGACAAAGATATATACAAAAAGGAAGATATCCTGAAAGCTTTTCAAGTCTTTGATACAGAATCGACGGGGTTCCTGTCAAGAGATATTTTAATGGAGGCTTTGTGCAGTTCTGGAGAAAATCTTTCCGGCGAAGAGTTCGAAGCAATGATGAAATTTGGAGGGCTGGACGCTGATGGTCACTTTTATTACGCAAATTTTGTAAATCGCTTTTTGGGATGAACAGGGAGGCAAACTTTTGGCTTTCATACGCACTTATCCATTATTTGCTCAGCATAGTTGCCTTTGAGGCAAAACCCTGCAATTAACACTAAAGAACCGGAAAAGCAACAAAACATGTGAAATCTATTTTACTGAATGGATAAAATCAAACACGATTCCTGTAGCAGCATGAAACGCAATTATTGAGGTCCAAGCACTTATTTATACGGCGATCCTTATTTATTTTGCACTGGCAAAAATGTTTAAGTTATTCACTTGTTTTATTAAAAAAAACCCGAATTAAGTATCAGGCATTTGTACTTTGTAAACTACAGCTGCTAAGCGATAATTGTGAAAACTAGCACATGGCTACTCAATTCTACGATTACAATAAATATTTTGTGACAAATTCAATGGTGTTGTTTTATGGCTTGTAGCGTTGTTTTTTTAGAAATGCGCAACCAAAATGAACGACGTATTTGGTGTCTTCTATGCGATTATTTCGGATTTTTCACTGATTCACATTTTATACAATGTGCAATTACTTTTGGTAACAATGTGCGGAAAAGTTGATTGAGAATCTGATAATGTGTCCCGTTCCGCATTCCTCACGTTCAAAAATGACCTATAAATTAATGAATTAAGGAATCAATCAATTGATTAAGATGAATAGTTTGTAAGTTCCTGAAATTTATGTAGATTTTCTGACTAGAATAAACAGCATTAACCGGGATTCGGATTTTCAGAATTGAAGGACCATGAAAAGCATAATGCAGCGTACTAACTGCCTGAATTTCAAGGCTTAAAGGGTCAGCTTGTAGACGGTTCATTTTTCGCAAAGATGTCATTTCGAAATTCGGTTCCCTTAGACATTCAGGTGCTTCAAAGCGTTGAGAATTTTCGCGACACCTATGGTAAATTTCTTATTTTGATGCATTGCATTTCTTCTCTACTGTTAGCTAAAATAACTCCTAAAATAGTTCTCACAATCAACTCACTCTGGGGATTTATTATGTTTATAAGCAATGTACATTTATAGGAGAGAAAGTTGGGGAGTACTCAACATTGTAAAAGAGTTTGTTGGGCGACGATCGGCTTTGTATGTCTACGATAAATTAAGATGAGGTAATATAAGTTAATAATTTGCATTAAAATTCACTAGATATCACATGGAAAGCAAAGATACTAAGGAATCGTGGCAGTCAAAGGTGCACAGCTAATGGCACTCGTAATGCGTGCACCTTTAATATGACATGTTTACTAGGAGAAGCAAGTTAATAGGATCTCTTTCATACCGATGTATTATGGTTGTGTGAGGCCCTTTAACTTTCGGCGAGTTGCTCATTGCACTTTTTTTGTTGAGGTCACGATTGAAGAGTCATTTGATCATAAGACAAGACAAAAAGCCCGCAGCTCAATAGTTAAGCGTTAAACTTCTGATTAAATGGTCGCGGGTTCGAGGTTTGGGTGGGGCATCATTTGGCTCTGGCATGACTGGTTAACGACGGGTAATGAACCAGAAATGGCCATTCGAGTTTCCTTTTTCTTCGCCGGCTCTTTGGCTGCTGTCTGGATTCGAGGAAGAGCACTAAGGCAGAGCAAGAGGACTGAGTCCCGTAAGCAATCATTGAACATTAATCAACGAAATTCCACCGAATTAGCACCCAAAAGGGATGGCTTTGTTGAATTTTGATATTTCTAGGTAGATTTTTTGCCACACGTTTGCTGAAAAAACGGATATCTATGTCTGCGTGCCAGTTTGTGTGTGAGTGTGTGTCGCAGCCCATTGTTGGATCAGGAGTCCCCGCTGGAATCCAACTTGGGAGTAGTTAGGCGACGGAGAAAAGCCGAGACCTCGACTGCCTTGAGCCAGAGGTCCGCGGGAGTGAGTTGGGTGCCTGGCCGGGAACTGCTGGCGAACAGATGCTGACAATCATGCGGAGAAGTGCAGCAGTCGGAGCAGCAGTCGGATGTGGACGGGTCAAGCCGATGTTGATACTGCGAGAGGACCAGTGAGTAGCAACTGCGCAGTTGAGCCGCAGTATAGCGAGTGGCCCTCGGGAGATGTTGTTTCAAGTCCGCAATCGGAGATGGATAGCCACCCAAAAGGACCTAGGGACGGTAACCTAGTTTCTCCTCGACAACGACTCTCTGGTGGAGACGCTGGAAGCCTGTCTTGCTGGCAGAGCTATCAACAGGTAGATCCGCGAGAGACGAGGCAACAGCTTCCTTGTGGAGTCCTCGAATAGACGGCCGGACGTTGCGGCAGGGCTCAGGAGGGTGGCCACGGTGCGTGCTAGTCTAACTCTGTTACCAAAAGAGTCGGTGTTTGTTGGCATTATCCAATATTACTCATTTATGTTTGAAGGCCGATTGGAAGTTGAGGAGTAAGTACTATGTAACATAACCCCGTGCCAATTGGCCTCAGAAGCACTAATGGCCACGCAAGCAAAACACTGTTTGTTTCTGTACCCTCCCTGAGCTCAAGTTAAGTTTCTGTTTATTTGTAAGGGTACTAGGCAACGCCTGCGAAAACCGTGCTGTTTAAATACCGATGCGTCATATGCATTTGTAACCCTTTTTTAAACTAGTATTCACCAAACTCTAAGTAGCATTGTTTTTAAAGTTATCTCTTGTCTGGATTTGGTATATGTCGGGGTTCAGCTTGTCGAAGAAAAACAACTGGCATATAATAATTAAAGCACTGGTTGAAGATCTGTAAGAAATTCGCGTCCACAACCGATTGCGGTAGATCATTCCATCGTTCTACTACTCACTGCCTGACCATTCAGGTGGAGGTTTAGCCTGGACATTTTCATGAGCAACCTAATTTCGTGTCTACGAAGATAAAGCTAGGGGTGTTGCTGAACCATATCCTCAAAACACAACCCTTGCTCAAGGCCATGTATTATCTTTTAAAATAAAGTGCGTCTATCTGGCAAGAAGGTAGTTGAAGAATATACACTGCTGCTTATCTCTCTGCCGGCTAGTGACCCAGGTATAAACGTGTTAATTCAGCCTCTTGAACTCAAATACGAAAACACAACAGTTTCTTCACAATGTCTAAGTTAACTGGACGTAATGGACTCAGCATTAAATTGGAGGCTAGAATTAATTCTTTTCTGTATGTTCGGCATCTACCGAATGTAAAGCACTCTTATTATTCCTGTCCTTATTATCCCTTGTAGAATTTTCCGTCTAGTAAGCGTCTAAAGAGCAATTAGTCCTAGACGGTCCGTCGTTTAAATGACGTCTAGTTTGGACCAATAAGTCCTCCGTGTTTCTCTGCAAGATGCCGGCACCTTCATAACAAAACCCAATCTATGTCGGGTTCATTTTTACTGGCTTGAGTGCCAATTGAGGATTCTATAGAAGATATTGTGAGAAAAAGTAGTAATTGCCGTCGACATAGTCGTCGTTGCCCGCAGGCATGGAGTCGTACGAAGGTTCTTAAGAAGAAGAAAACCATGCGCGGTGAGGACTTACTGGTGTCCGCGTGGTTGCACTTCCGAGTAGAAATATGGCCTCGTCGATGCCTGGCCTCCGTGGCCATTGCGAATGATGTCTGCCAGGTTCTTCAATCATCTTGATAACTACAATCACCCGCGTAAACAGGGAGTTATTTAACGAGGTATGTGGATCCACAACGTTTATCATCGTATCAGTATGACCACTTCTTCCCCGCAATGCTCTTGAAGCACTCACTATGGGGACTGTGCGTTGTATGGTACAAGATATCCTGAAGAAACAGTACTTATTCGGTGTTTATTCCGACTACTGCTCGCCATTTGCACCTACTATGAGTATTTAGGTAACTTTCTAAGGGCTCCAGACGACGCCTATTAAAGTACAGCTGTATGGCGTACGCATACAGGATAATTTTGATCGCCGACGTATAATCTACGCTCCTGTAGGAAACTTTTATATTTTATTATTTGTCTACAGAAGGTGTGCCCATCATAGGGCTTTTCATTGTGGTACTACATATGACAGTTCGACTGTCAATTTCGACGATGTCGATCACGAGCTTCCACAAGCTGAGAGCAAAAGTGGTGACTCACGCTGACTTATATTGAATGTAGTCTCACGCCGAATCCGCATCACTCTTTCCACACACCTCCACCTGTACCCAGTGTCAAGACAAAGTCGTGAAGGCCGGCGATGGGGGAGTGCGCAGGTGGCTGGCGCGGCCGAAGCTGCCTCTGTGCTTGCCACCACAACACCTAGCTAGGCTTTCAATTACGTGGGAGTCCCATAGAGGCCACATTAAGAATAAGCAATTGCAGGCTGACCCTCAGTCCAGGAGTCAGTCACTCTAGACAAAAAGACGCAAACTGGACTGACTGGGCGGTCTCTGTTATCCCGTCAGTTGGCGATCTTTCAAATCATAATTTCTAGTGCACTGTAGTGACCTCAAGTGCGCCAGATTGATTATCTTGAGGAAATATGGCTATGTCGACCAAAATCAAGCCACCGCCTAGACCATTGTTCGCCTGATGTGGAATAGGGGCAGCGGCAGGCAGTCCAGCGAACCTGCTCGCGCGCGCCACAGCACGACCTGGTCCGCTTAACACGAACA
Organism: Ligula intestinalis; assembly: GCA_036362985.1. Classification (NCBI taxonomy): domain Eukaryota; kingdom Metazoa; phylum Platyhelminthes; class Cestoda; order Diphyllobothriidea; family Diphyllobothriidae; genus Ligula; species Ligula intestinalis. The sequence goes on along the minus strand of JAYGXS010000002.1, from coordinate 9,618,371 downwards.
CCAGGATTTACAAATTCAAGGGGAAGAGAAGAAGTCATCTCTTTCTGAATCCCAGTGCCCTCATCAGCCACTTCACGCACAATGGGCTGCTGGTGTGTTCGGTAAATGCGTTAGTTGGTAGTGCTGAAAAGCAAAGGGGTTTTGCCAAAGAAAAAGAGATAGAGAAACTGAGGATACAACCTATATTTGGTGGAGCTTCTTATGGGGTGCTAGAAAATTTTCAATTGAGGTGCTTGTGTTGGTGCCAAGAAGGTTAAGCTGAAAGTTTGATTGTTGCAATAATGACTACGGCCAGCATTACTGGTAATACTAATACCAATATAACAGCAAATAGGAAATCGTTACTGCTCATGATAATGATATTCCAATGCTGGCGCTGTTAATATTAAAGTTTATACTTAGTAATAGTGGCAGGGAAATATAGACGGGTGCTTGGAAGGCCAATATATACAATGGCAGCTATTAATATGCGAGAAAATTTGAGGTCCAGATAAAATATTCCTTGCATCATCCCCGGAAGAGGAAGAAGAGGAGACGGCTTCAGAGACAAAAGTGTATTCCGGCTGACATTTCAAAAGCTAGCTCACTTCCATCGTTAGAGCGAGGTGTCTGTATTTCTGTGTGCGTCAGATAAATGCGAACGACGATGCGAGCAATTCAAACAGCCACGAAAATCGATCGGTGCAATCGATTGACGCATGGGCGAATGGTTGTTCACATTTATCTGACACACACAGAAATACAGACACCTTGCTCTGACGATGGAAGCGAGCGAGCTTTTGAAACGTCAACCGGAATACACTTTGGTCTCAGAAGTCGTCTCCTCTTCTTCCTCTTCCGGGGATGATGCAAGGAATGACAGCTATCTTACGAATTATAAGTAGGGTTAATTTTCTACAATCTTCCAATTATTCGCGCGCTGGCCGTTGATTCAGTGGGGATTGGTGATAATATTGAACTGCAGAGGGGCTCTCAGAAGGGCAACATATACAATGACCGCTTAAGTCAGCTTATTAGGCAGTGGCTTTTCAAATTAGCTATTAAAATAACGGCTTACTTACAAAAGTTAAGTAGGGTTAATTTCCACCACCTTCCATTTTATTTACCTGCCGTTAATCCAGTTGGGATTGGTGATGATATTGAAAAAATATACCTGAATGACATCGCCTTAGGTCAGAGAACAACCCCTGGCATACACACCCTGGCTATTGGTCAAGTTGGACTAAGTGATAATATTAAAATGTACCTAAGTGACCTCGCCCAAGGTCAGCGAAAGCCCCCCCCAACTTAAACGCATAACTTTCTCAATTAACATGATTATTGCGCACCGATCAGTCCCCCAATGTGTCCCACTCATTCAATCCCCTGAAACCAGGTGCCCGTATTGGCGTGGAGCGTGCTTAGCGCGCACTGTAGGGACTCCACGATAGTTCCTTGCCATAATAGCAGTAAATAACACATCTTAATGTTAATAATAATGTGAATGATTGACAGGCAAATTAAACAATGCATAATTCATCTTACATGGGATCACTTACCTTGCGGTCACTTGTATGCTTGAAGGCGGATCCCTACCATAGAGACGAGGATAAAGCGATCGTCCATCCATGGATGGGAATAAGTCAGAGGGAATGTTCGTGGTTTATTATCAATATGCGTATGTAGCTTTCAGTAGATGTATTTAACAGTGCATTGCATGTTATATGAGATAATGTTGACGAGATTGCGGGTGATGGAGGCGCTGGTTAAAAGCATTATATGACGTAGTGTAGCCAGTGACATATTGCCACAGGTTAGTGTGAAGGTGCATGTGGCCTAATAAACACATGCGACGGTGAGTGTGCTTGCGCAGTGCGGACAGTAAAGGCGACTGCCGTGACTATATGTCGGGGCCCAGACTACTGGATGGTGTCGGCGGGTAAAGGCAAAAGGGTGGGGATACAAAGTAGTCCGGCCGAATAATGGAAGATGAACGTATCCCAATGTTTTTAAACTAGTATTGCTGATAAGGCCTGGAAGGCCTGGAAGTAAATTAAGCGTAGCACAAGTAAAAGGTAAGTGACACCCAGACAAGTGCAGTCCAGCCATGAGCGGGCCGGAGTCAGGAGTCGCAGTCCGGCTCCGGAGCCGGTTCTGGGAATCACCACGCATTAAGGTCCTTTGTGAACTTGCCTTGGGAAGTGGTTGGCCAGTTGGTCAGACAAAGGATGACCTTGAACGGGGAGTTTCGACATCATCTCGTGCGCACGTTTGGTGGACATGCCAGACACATAGCCTGTCACCGCGGCGTCCGAGGAAAGCATGGCTTAGAAATACAAGGTCGCTACAAGCGCATCGGGTGTTGAGATTCCAAGGTGAGAGTGATCGTCGACAAAATTCTGGGCACAGGGGGATCTGTTGGAGTGGTTAACACCGTGGAAGTGGATGTCTTCGAGAGATAGTGCGCTGCGCCAGGAGGTGACCAATAAAGCCGAGCCGACTACGCATGACCTCTTGCACTACTAGCCTGAGCTCCGCTGCATAATTTTTTCGACATGGCTCGAAAACTGGCAACCAATAAAAGTATTTATATGTCCTTACATTCCTTTGTGGCGGTCAAGGATGAATGACCTATTATAACCACATTAAGTTTGTTCCTTCTAATGGAAGAAGGCAATCAGCTGTTGGGAGTCATTTATTTTGGTACACAAGGCAAATTGCCGCGAGTTGACTGTTTGCAGAGTGTGCGAACAATTTTGTTTAAACGTTAGGTATTGTTCTTGTCAGCAGGCGAGATAAACGTTGGAAGGAACAACATTAGCGTGGTTACAATAAATTGTTCATCTTTTACCGCAACAACGGCATGTTAGGACATAGAAATAGTTGTATTTGATGCCAGTTTTGGGGCGATGTCAAAATAAACATAAGGCGGAGCTCGAGATAGCAGTGAAAACATTCAGTAGAAGTAGCACTGTTTCAGTTTATTTCAGTTTATTTGGTGAGGATAATAGACAATGCCTTTGAAAGCCTTATTGTACGTATGTACATGCACCTATAAAAATTACAACTTCTAACATAGTATTGGCAAACAGTGAGCAGCATTGTTTTTTACAAATAAATCTGGTGGTTAGAGTTCAGACTTGGAGGGACGAGAGGGGACGCATGTAATTATTGAAGCGTTGTTTTTACAAGTGAAGGGAAGCGGCCTCCCCGACTGACTGCGAAAGGTTGTTCCACTGTTGTATGACACGTTGCGTGCAGAATTCAGAGCGGAGGTTGCGCTTGGACATCTTCGTGCGCAGCTTCAGTGTGTGCCCACGGAGATGAGGCGAGAGGTGCCACTGAAACGTGTCCTCAAAGCGTAATCCTTTCTCAAGACCATTTATTACCTTGTAAACTAAGATAAGATCCCCTCTTTGTTGCCTGCAACGCAGCGGAAATAAATTAAGGCATGCCAGTCTGTCTATCTAAGAGTGGTTCTTTAGACCTCTTCCTAGCTTTGTTGCCCGACGCTGCACTTTCTCCAGACATGTTGCGTCCTTTGCTAGCCATGGCCACCACGCCTGTATGCCATATTCTAGGTGTGGTCGAACGAATGTACCATACACGTTGCCGAAGAGATCTTAGTCGAAGGCTAGAAACGCCCTTTTGATAGCGTGCAGCACTCCCGTGGCTTTATTTGCAGCTTTGGCACATTGTAATGAGGGCTTCAGCTTACTCTGTATCCAAATGCTGGGGTCTTTTTTGTGCAGATGCTACGGGAATTTGAATGTTTTTTCAGTCGATATGTCCTCATACTCTGGGGGATAGGGTAGTTTGCTGGATTTAGGACATTGAAATCCAGCAGCCATCTCTCGGACCACGTCTGCAGTTTGCAAAGGTTATTTTGCAGAGCCTCTCGGACGCTTGGGCGCTTAATGACCTGCCAGAGCTTAACATTATCGATGAACATGATTTTACCGCAGTCCAGTTCTTGAAGGCTGTCATTAACATAGAGAAGGAAGAAAAGAGGACCGAGAACGAAGCCTTGAAGAACCCCACTAATAACAGCAACCCAGTCCAATTTATCGTCCCCGATGCAAACGCGTTGTTTGCGACCGACTGAAAATGATATGATCCAGTCCAAAATTTTCCTCTTGATGCCAAGAACACTCAGTTTATGTAAAAGGCGTTGATGGGGCACGCTGTCAAACGTTTTGTGGTAATCGATGTACACTACGTCCACTTCAAAGCCCTCTTCTAAAGCATTTGTCCAGGCCTCAAGTGAAGTCAGCAAATTTGAAAGGAAGGAACGCCTTCGCCGAAAGCCATGTTGGAAATTTTGTATGATGTCATTTTCATCGCAAAATCTTAGTATGGCCTGCTTGACAAGGACCTCCATCATTTTACAGTAAAGGCAAGTCAAGCTTATAGGCCGAAAGCTGTTTGCAGATATCTTACTACCTCCATTATATAACGGTATGATGTTGGCCGTCTTCCACTACAAAGGCAATTCCCCTGCTCTCATGGAAAGCTGGAGCAGAGATGAAAGAGGCACCGATAGCTCGGTCGACCGTTCTTTAAGTATCAGTCCAGGGATCCCATCCGGTTCAGGAGACTTGTCTGGTTTGATGTGACTGAGGATATTTCGTACTTCTGCGACAGAAAAGGTAACAGTTTCAATAACGGCTGTACCTTTGCCCACTTCTACTCCCGGATTTTCGTCCCGGTGATTCCTTTGACTGCGGATGTACTCATAAAACTTCTTTGGATATATTGTGGCTTGTGTTGTAAGTTGACGCTCAAAGGCAGTTCTAGAATTTCATATTTCCTTACGGCATATATTTCGTTGCGCTTTATAGTCTGTAAGTGATGTTGAATCTTGAAGATTCACGAACTTTTTCCACAGTTTTTGGTTCTTCTCGATGGCCTTTAAATCGGCTGGCAGACCCATGGAGCTCTGGCACATGGTCTTATAACTTTCATTGGGCAATAGACTTCAATCAAGCGCTCTACAGTCCCCTGGATATGCTGCCATAATTCATTTGTATTGTTCGTATTGGGTGACCAGTTTTCTGTGGAAGCGGTACGTCTCATTTCTTCAAAATCGGCTTTGCAAATATTTCTGCGCCTCTTTGTTTGCGATTTTGGAGACAGTAGATAAAACACGCAGGTAAAAGTAACGTGGTCACTTAACCCAAGTGTCGGTTGTGAGTTCATTTCCCTTATGACCCCCTCTTCCTTACTAAAAACGACACCTGGACCGTTTGATCGCTGGACTTCTCGCAGCCGGGTGGTGAAGTCGATATGCTGAATGAGATATTCGTCCGAAGTAAACAGTAGTAGTTGATAATTGAAAGGTGCTGCTGTGGCCTTTACTCCAGGACTCATTCAATCGATGCTAGGGGCGTAGAAATCACCCAAGAGTAATCTATTGTCCTGTTATCAGATAACTGTCAGCAAACTTAGCAGTTCTACGTCATCGTTTTCGTTAAGCAACGCACATATTGAGTGCCGGATGCTGCCAAATCTTAATTTTTGCACGAAAGTATTTCATATCGTCGTAGGGCTATGTCTACGATTTCCCTCAGACAACAGGAAATTTCATTGGCTACATAAATTACCATGCCTACGACACTACGTTGAGATCTGTCGCAGCGGAACAGTTGATAGCCTTCAATGCTGACTTCGCTGACCCCTATTGCTTCGGTCAGCCAAGTCTCTGTCACTGCAATTATATGCGGTTTCTGCTGAGATACTATTATTTTGAGGTCGTCAAGTTTATTGAAGAGACTCTTAAAATTTGTATAATAAATCTCGATACAGTGGCCACTATTGCTTGTGGTTTCTTCTAGAACCGGCCGGGTGATCTTGGTTAAGTTTTCCGCCTGACTACTTCCGGCCAAAGAAAATTTCGTTCGATGTGGACTTTTTCTCCTCGTCTTATTTTTAGGCCGATTTCACCTTTGTTCTTTCGGTCGTTTAGATCGTTTATCAAAAGTCGAATTTTCATGCGTTCCTTTGGTTAATAATTTGGCTGAAAGAAAACTCCGGCATGCATGGTCCGCAGAGAAGAACTTTCTTTTTAGCAAAGGCTATGCCTGCGCTTCGGTGTCCCAAATGACCTTTTATGGTCGTGGCCGAGAGCTTGAACCATTCGGTGGATATGCCTTGCCTATTTTATACGTTTTGAGAATTTTTACAGACTCAGTGCCTCTTAGAAGTGATTTAGCGTACTGCCAAACGAGACCTCGATCGTGCTTCACCTTATCCCCAGCAGTGGTAGCCGTTGATTCTGGTGACCCTGTATCACTTTATGTTGTTTACGGTTGGCTCGAGCTTGGGCCGTGGTCACATCGCACTGAAGCAGAGTAGTGGCAGGGGTATTGAAGTCCACATTTGTGAAAGATTCTTTGGATATTTTGCTGGTAGAATTTTCTTCTAAATTACCGTTTTCCCTTTGGTCCAATTCAACTTCCTTTTCTTCAGAAGTCTTCCCTTGGAGTGGTTGTCATGCTTTTTGTTCACATTGCGTGCTCCAAGTTCTGTCTTGCGATAAAAGTGAGAGCTTTGGTTGGTCTTTAGCAGGCCGCTCTTCAGCCACCTTCTGCAGGCGTACGCGCCTGCGTTTGGCCCTGCAGGACTCGTGGATTCCTGGTTTTTCAACCACTGACCTGTCATTTGCATGCGACGCATCCGGTGGTGTTATCTTATTGTGCTTTATGAGCACTGCTAGTATCTCCGCGTTAAATTCAAGGCTTCCCTCTAAACGCATTACGCACGTGGCTAGGTTTAGACATCCATCGCAATCTGCACGCGCAGGCTTATTTGGCTGGGTGGTGTTCGGTTCTAAGACGGTTGGTGAAAGTAGATGCGTTTTTGCATAGTGGGTGGTCTGGGATTTCGTACGTGTTATTGAAAGCGATTTGGCTATTTCTGGGAGTACCTTGTCAAATGTTGTAAGAGGCGGCTTATATAAGTTAACCTGATTACACCCGCTAGAGTATATCTTAGCAACTTAGCCCTTAGGCTGTGAGCTGGTGGTGAAGTCGGTAGAGCGTCCACATTATAATATGAGGTCCGGGGTTCAAATCCAGCTGTCGACGAACATATTTTGTTCAGCTAGCAGAGATGGATCGTGCACGTTAGCGTTACCCATGCTATTGGAAACTATATTAGAGTGCATTAATTCAAAATCTGCAAACAACCGGCCGTGCTAATATAGATAGCAAAAAGATTTGCTTGCGCAATTAATTTCAACAGTCGAATTTGTAATGTGAACGACTCAGCCTATGTTGTAAGGAATTCTTTGCACTGTAACAATCAGATTCATAAGCATCGATGTTGTTCTTAGGAGCGAGTGAACTTCCAGACATGTGCTGATCGTGGGGATAACTTCCAGAGCGTGGTATAATTCGCGGTCCAGTAAGATTGTTCAAGCGAAGGATTCGTGTCACTCAGAAAGAATATCTCCAAAGGGCAGATAATATGCAGTTTCTTTGTCAGTTTTTTTCCAGCTAGATGTGTCTTCTACATTAAGGTAGAGACTAAAACCTCGTAAGCCCAAAGAGCTAAAATTTGAAACCAATTTCAAAGTTTCCCATGCTAATGCGTATGTTTGCCAGAAACTGGGGTCGCTCTAGAGAAAAAACCCGCTGCTCGAAGAATGACAGCTGTTCAGAACGGAAAACTTTGGCAAAAGTGCAGTTATAGTTTTTAGTTTCCCTGACTTTTCGAAGATCCGGGCATTTGCTCTAGACAAGAATGCCACGGCGAACAGTCGCTCTCTGTCTGTTAAGGAGTTCATTCGTAGGTGACTGCACATTCAGCACCATTTTCCTCACAATAACACTCTGACACAGAAACCATGAAATTAATGAATCCGGAAGCAAGATTCAACCGAGTCGGCAACTTCAATTCGTGAAAGATGGCCTACATTTAGAAAACTAATGATAAATCCCTTGAATAAACATAGGTTTGCTGAATTTTTATATTGCCATGTAGCTTACTCTACCTCGCTATGGCTTTGGCAAAAAAGAACCGAGCTGACGTTGCGTGCCAGAGGAAAAAATAAAGACAGATCTGAGTGCTCCAAGAGTGGTACAGCTGCTCGACAGTAATGAGGGTACAAAATGTACTATTACTCAAAAGCTTAAATAGAAGATATAGTTCCTTATGTAATTGGCAAAAGCACAACTTATAAAGGATTTTAGTTCCACTGTGTTGTTGATTCATCGATGAAAGTTGGTCTGCTTTACCAAAAATGTTGAAAAAGTTTCATTTTCGTCCCCTTCCAGAACACGCAACAAATCGTTCCTAACAAGCGTGTTCCGATTGTTTGTATGAATTATCCAGGTTCTACCACTAACTTGTTTTGTACTTACTGCAGAGATAGATTAAGCTTTTAAAAACAATCTATTACTAGATAGTACACTTGATATAGTTGTTTTAATATCACGATAACTTATTTTTTCCTGCGAGGTCAAGCTTCAAAAATGTTAACCACATTACGCGTTATATGCAAATATAATTGCCATCAGTTTATTTGGTGAGGCTAATAGGCAATTCCATTGAAATCCCATTATAAAACATCCTCCAAGAAATATCCGAATTGCAGTTAAAAGAAGCCAAATAAATATCCGTTGTTATCAGTTACATTATTCAGAGTTTTTAAGTTTTTTTATCGAACTTGAAGGACTGAGAGCATAAAGGGAACCTTTTTGCACCCATGCATGCATGAAACTGTACAGCAGTGATAGCAAATGGGTATTCTTTGGCAACTTAATTAAGTGAGGCGGTAGCCATCGTTAGAGTTGTCGGGCCGTGTCGATACGTCGACAAGCTCACGGCACGCTCACGGGCATCCGTGCCTGAAATAACTGCGATTACAACCGTGAGAAGTCGTTTGGACGCTTTCGTGGTTGAAGTGTTTTAGGATAGCATCTTTGCTGGGTTTTTGCATCGAAATGTTAGCAAGGGTGATTGTGATTTTCTTTGTAACTTTTACGTCCTTTCGAAAAACTTCGATATTAGAAACAGGCTGTATGCTGCCTGTGCTACAATTTCATCAGCTTGCATAAACCGTCCTCAATTTAGAAGCTACATAACCTATGTATACTCTACATAAGTTCTATACTTATTCGTATTCGCCCTTTGGGCCGGAGCAGTTGAGCAAACGGTAAATAGTTTCAGTTAGTAAATACGTGCGTTATCATAAATTATTCTGCCCTCAAGCTAGTCATGTGTGCCACTTTATAGTCAGCCGATCGGTAATATGGCAGGCATTAGGAAACTAAGATGCATCTAGGAGTCTTCCACTGCATGGCACTAAACATCTAATTTTAACTCTTGAGAGTTTGCGAGTTAGTTTTCATGTAACTGCTGTTATTGTTTGCTTGACAGTCCTTAACCTTTTCGAGGCCAGTATTTTACAAGAAAAAAATCGTGACTATCAAAACGTATTTAGGTGCAGTGATTTTGGAAACAAAATAACGTTATCGGGGTCAGAGAAAACCTCAAATGATAATGAATATTTCCATCACCACAGTGCATATGGGTTGACAAGTACAACATGTTGCAGATCAGTGGTGACAGATAGCAATTTTTTCTGTAACATTGATTAGCCATACTTTTGCTTCAGTTTTCCTTTAAAAAGGTGGATATAAAAAGTAGCTCAATGTTTTTGAAGTTAACTAAAATCGTAGTGCAAGAACCGTGTATATAACATTTACGTTTCAATATGCTTTTATCTATTGCAGATTGCAGCAACCTATTCTGAAGCTTTCGTAAATTATGCCAGACAAATATGCAACATATATATCGGAAGAGCGAATGGTGGAGTACCAAGAAGCATTTTCATTTTTTGATCCTGAAAACAAGGGTAAAATTCCAGCAGAAAATGTACTGCAATGCATGAGAAAAGCCGGACTTATGCCTGCTATATGCGAAATAGAGGTTAGTAAATTTTACTGTTGCGGCTGTTTTCACATGCTAAATTGTGACTGTGAGGGTCATTTACTTCCAGTTGACGTTTGCTTGCTTTGTGTGTTTGTCGATCACACAGCCAGCAGCCCTTTCGGGAAAACATCGCAAATCAGCCGGTCGGTAATATGTGGAGTTTGTGTTACGCGAAAGGGGCTTAATCTCAGTCCGCCTGTTACACCGAACGCGAGAGGCCAGTTATTGGAGCATACTAGTTTTGCGCGGATTTGTGTGAACTAGACGCTATAAGTACTTATATGAGAACTGGCGCAGTCGTAAAACAGCGACGGCTAAGCAAAATCTCCATTGAAGGACACTGAAAGGAGATGTCATTTCCCGCGTAAGCCGAAATAATGTGGTTTTAGTAACTGGTATTGCCTACTTCACGTGTTGTGGTGCGCAGGTGCTTGGGTGGGGATAAAGGAAACTTTGGGTAACTAGTAACGAGCATATATGCGAAACGAAGCCAGTGGAAGCAAAGGAGCAGACGATCGTTTGTCAGCTTTTTAGAAATATTAAGACGGCTCAACTAGAAGCATATTTAGGAGGTACAGCGACTTTAAATTTATAGAAATAACGTGAACGAGTCATGGTAGAACTTTTCCTGTTGAATGCTGACTTTTTTAAACGAGCAGGGACATGAGTATAGTTCTGGTCGCATGTTGAATTTAAATTCACTGACCGTGAGTTCTGGTGACAAAAGGAACAGAAGCCAATAAAAGATCCAGAGAGGCTACAGTGATTAGGTTTACCACATGCTAGCGGGTAGGCCTCTCGGCTTTTGCAATCAGGTAGTATGTTGTGTTAAAAATTAGCTGCTTCTCAATAGCGCATTAATAGGATATAAAAATGCTTCCTGGAACTGGATACCTGGCTCAGACGTAATTGGGGATACATAAAATCACTATGAATATTTTATCGATGCCCCAACGCGTGAAGAATTGCACTTAAGAAGTGATCGACACAAATCAAAGTGTAATAACAATCAATGTAAGCGAAATCTGATGCAAAAACCACGAAAGCCGATAGCACACAGCAGACTGAAATGAAGCGCCAGACAAGCCAAAAGAGACTGTCGTTGGTCAAAACTGCCGACATCCAACCATAAAACAATACACCACTACTGCCAACGTACATATAAAACTCCTTTTTTTCTTTTGGCCCATCTTCGGATACACCGCATCATTCAATGTCGTTATCTTGCTGAGGAACGTCATAAATGCCGACTAACTTCACGGCTATCCGTGTTGAGAAGATAAATTCCGCGACAGAATCGTCCATATCAAACAACGCCTTGTCTACTTCCATTAATCAAACCCAGTCACTCAGACTACGTGTGCCGCACCTACTCAAACTGTTCCAAGTCCCCTGGCTTAGCACTGTTAGTAGTGAACTCAATCCGCCTGAATGGATTATGCTAACTCACGTAAACATCTGGCGTCTATGTTGTTATGTGCTGCAACTAATAGAAGTAAAGTTCCATTTAGAGACAACGAAACCCAAATCCATACACGTCTCTCCCAGATGCAATTTCTCCAGGCCTTGGCGTCTGCTACAGCTCTAATCCCGGACGCGCTTCATGCCACTGAAATCCAGTTTAACTCTACACCCAACCGCATTTATTTTTGTCATCCATTTAAAATGGCTGCCCTAGCATCAGTTCAAGCTGCAAAACTTCAAAGACACACTATCGTTGATCATGTGCATCCTCGCAGTAAAGTCAAGCAAACATCTTCCTTATAGTAGGAATAAGCAGCTAAATCCGAAAAAAGATAGTCATTAACTGCGACTGATTGACTAACAGGCAGTGTGGTAAAAGGTCAACAGTCAAGGAGAACCTCTAGAGTTCGATCAAAACGCCAAACACTAGTTCCACTAGTAATTTGTATCTTTAACCACGTTAATATTTAACATTTTGTGGCTTTGCAGTTCCAGTTTTAAATGGACGGAATATTTTTTTGCAATTGGTGTCTATTTAGTAATTCTACCGACCAAGATATAAGCAATACATTTTTCGACTACATTTTGCGGATTTGGCATGAGATTGTAGTATTATTTTCAACCACCACAACCACAGTCAAAGGCTTTTACCAAGGAGTGAAAAAACATTTTTAGCTATCATCAGCAGTAGAGACGGCATGGTTGAGCCTGAATCCTACCTTGACAGAAAGATTTGAGTGGAATACGACCAAAACCATCGGATAACCAAGAATCCAACAATGAAAAAGTCTGCACGTAGAAAATTATTGCATCATACCGTCAGCACAGGTACTAACTTGAGATTCGAGCATGTTCCGAAGGTTTGCCGCACTTTAACAAAATGAGATACTCGCTGTGCTTTTAGTATATTTGACATTACTCACGCCAGAATAATGTTGCATGATGTAAATAGAACTAATTTATCTTGCCAAACCAAAAACATTGTGTTAAGAAAAGGTTAGGTCTTGTATTTGTATATTTTATCTCTTCCAGGATATGCTTCGAGAAGTGGACACCGAAAACAACATTTTCTCTGAGGGCGCATCTTTCGAACAGTTCTGCCAGATAGCTTCAAAAAAGGAAAAGTTAATCTATACTGAAGAAGACATCATTAAGGCCTTCCGTATGTTCGACACCGAATCCGCCGGATTTCTTACAATGGAGGGACTGATGACCGCACTATGCTCGCAGGCGGAAAAGTTGACAGAAGAGGAAGTGACTGCCATGATCAGCACAGCAGGCATAAATGAGGAGGGGCAGATTGATTACGTCGCATTCGTGAAAAGAATGATGAATCCAGAATTTTGGAATTAAGAGAAAGACAATATTTTGCGCAACTGTGCTTCTAAAAGAAATGATTTTTGCCACCAAGATCCTAGGCTAAGAATATTCAGCTGAAAATGTAAAGGAAATCTGAATACATCAATTCCATCCATTATAATAACTGCTTGTGCATGTATTTTTTCATTGGTTCGTAAAGCAAGCAGCTCGTTTCGCATTATTTTTCCAAGCATTCATTCATACGGTCCATTATAGAAGTCTTTTCGTTGTTAGGCCTTCTTCAACTTAAAAAAATAACTGTCAAAATTTAGTTTTCGCAGCGCGTTAGGATATTTTCCGAGTGGAATCCTGAAAGAAAGGTGTTTGCATAAACCATTGACTCGAACGCCTCCACAGTATGCTGTAGTCATTTAAGTTGGACCAAGGCACTGATAAAAAGAAAACATTATGCTGGTCCATCAGTCCGCCTTTTTTAATCGTCTGTACACCTTGGATTATACTTATGTCAATTGCGACGGTAGTTGACAGGGTAGACTAACAGGGAGGATGTTGGCGACACAAGACGCACTTGGAACCTGGAATGGGCTGGTGTGAAAAATGGTCGGCAGAGGTAATGCAAAATATAAGGACGGTATGTTGACTTCTCGTAAATTCCCGCCGATTACTCAAGTCCGGATCACCGTTCTCTAAGAGTAGGATCAAATGATCTATCACCGGCGTTGTGTACAAGTCTATTTTCCTCAATGCAGGCATTCTTGCTTGGTCATTTAGCTTGATTGCTCTGATTAGTATGGTGAGTGAGGACGTCCCTACGGCCATTGCAATTACAAAATGTCTAGATGTGACTCAGCAGTTGAAGAAACAGACCTGGGGACTGAACAGAATGGGTACCACAACCCAAACGCGGAACTTGGTTTAAAACTTACGATAATGATTCAAAAAAAATTCCCAATAAGTTGTCAAAAATAAGACCACAGTTTGAGACATGCGCAGATTTATCCCTCAAGTGTAGAACTATCCAGTCAAGCTCCCTTTACGCTGTACAAGTCAAGTGTGCACTCACGACATTGATAAGCAACCGTAAACAAAAGTGTAATTGACTCGTAGACAGTCTACTCACGCGTGTACTGCTTGAGAACCCAGATATTCTGATAGGACGCCAAGTTAGGCGCATGGAGCAGTACCTTCTGATTGAGATTAGCTTTCTAGATGTTTGTGTAGTTACTGACTAATGCATTGAATGTTAGGCTGCAGTTGTTTCTTCTTCATGTTTTCTATAGCATCTCCACCCTATGGGATCAAGGCAATGTGTGCCTCCAATCGCGCCCGCCAAATACGCTCTCTTCCACCTACGGTCTTCTTGACTTGGTTATTACAACGGACCCAAGGAGTTTGAGTGTGACTACGACTGTAGCATGTTGCCATTCCCAAGTCGTTCCGAGACGCTCCAACGAAAATGAAACAAGTGACCGCACCCTTGAAAAGAGTAAAAGCGAGCAAAATTATCGACATATATTATAGTTGGATAAGACCGAAGTACCGGAGGAGTTAAAAAGGGGTACTATGGATGCAGACTCGACTTTTTGATTAGATAAATGCTCGGTTTGCAAAGGGAAGCGGAATGAAAAGGGAAGCGAAAGAGATTTGTGTCGAATCCTAACATCACGATAGGCTGAAGGGGGTTCGAGATTCAGACGGTGAAGTTTCATGGCCAGTTGGGTCCCAAAACAGAGCTACTGTTCAACACTGACTGACCTGCAGATTGAGTTGGGGGTGAGCTGTGTCTTGCACGACTGGGAAGGGTGAATACGAAGTTCAGTGTGGTAAATCAAAAGCTGCGACTCTGAAACTTGGTGAGTTCCACATCCTGAGCAAATCACTGCTACAAAAAAGAGAAAGCAGTGGTTTAGGTACAGAAAACAACCATAATCCGTTTTCGGTCATAGGGAGGAAGCGCATATGAACGTCCACGTCCAAAGTAAGAACATATAGAGTGAAAAGGTGTAGCTTTAGCTTCAATGATGATTATTCCTTATAAAACAAACGTAGAATACATAAAAACTCGTTCTGGTTGGGTGTACACGAGGGGTTGACCAAATCAGAAAACTATCAATAAAACTAAACATAATCCAGCATTAAAAAAGCCTGCGTCACTTTAAATGTGTAGAGAAAGTAAAAGGCAACAGGAGGTAGGAGACATGGATACGTTTTTTATTTATGCAGGAACAAACATTAATAAGTGGCTGATCAGTGTATCAGTGATAGTTCGACTACTGATTTTAATGATGTCCACCAGATGTTCAAAGAGCAGGGATGGTGACTGCACAGCCATCTACGACACTCTAAACCAGGGGTCGGCAACCTTTTTAACTCAGAGAGCCATATGGTATATTTTAAAATGAAATTCTATTAAATGCGAGTATAATAAGCTTCTGAATTTATTCTTTGAAATAATGTTCTTATAATACTTATTGTTAATGTGACTTCTGGCGTTGCATGGATTCGCTGAGGGTTTTATAGTCTGGTCAGTAGTTGGTGAGGTTAAGCTTCATGCAAGCGTCGAGGCTTTCATCCGTTAGACGTGATCTTATTGTGGACTTGATGCATTTAAGATGTGAGAATGACTGCTCACATGCATACGTAGATGCAAACAGGGTCAATACAGCAATACTCACACACTGCAGTGTGTGGTATGTGACCGGAAGCGTATTCAAAGTTTTTATTATCAGCTGGTCTTCGGGTTGAAGTTTTTTTAAAATTTCTGTCCACGTGTACTTGCTTGCGAACGCCGCTTTATGTCGTGCGATCCGTTCCAAATATTCATTGATCGACTTGAACTTATTCACCCACATGTCTGGGGCCACAAGGTTAGCCAATTCTTTTTCGAAATCTCCAACGAAAAGGCATAGCGTAGATCGTAGGTCGGCTGTGTTCAGTGAACACTCGGTTGGATGGGTGATTAACTTAAAAAGACGAGTGTGCTCTCAAAATTCTCCAAAGCGTGCATTGATAGACTGTAGGAGACTGGATGTGAAGCCAACTAGCTGGTGGAGTGGACCCACTTACTGTGCATGCATCTTTATACTGTCTTGAATTTTCAAAATGTAGTAATCGATCTGTTTCAAGATCCATGATAAAGAGTTCAAGCTTGTTTTCAAAAGCAAACACGAATTGTTGAAGGGATACCACAATATTTCTATTGCCTTGCAATTTAACGTTAAGTTGCTTCAGATGTTCGGTCACATTCACGAGATGGTAAAACATGAGGGGCCACTCAGTTTCGGCTAGCTCACGATGCTCAATGCCCTTCATTTCAAGGAACGTCCGCATTTCGTTAAGGCAAGCTGTAGAGCGGCTAAGCACCTTCCCTTTTGCCAACTAACGTACCTTGCCATGCAAAATCAGACCATGATAGTTATTTCCAACTTCATCCAGTAGTGTTTCAAACTGCCGATAACTTGAGGCTCAGGCAACAATAAAGTTGATCACACACTGAGGTCAGTATCAGTATATTGAGGTTATGTAGGAAAAATTCCTTTAAGGTCAAGTTAACTACTGTTTCCGATCAAGTTATCTGTCCAGTCGGACTTGTCACGGGTTCATGCAAGACGGAATGAGGTCAATCCATGCCCAATATCGGCGTCCTAAACATGCCAAAGCATTTTAAACTATAACTATAAACAATACGCTAACATTCGTGGCTTGGGAGACTACTGACTAGTACTTAGACTCCTCTCTGAAACCAGAGTCAGAATATGGTACACGAATGAAAGAGAACGTTCGCGTTCCAGGTATTTGCATAAGTAGCTGTATAATTCAACCTTATAGAACATTCATTTGAAGGGACTCAATATAAGTTTGGTCCGTATGTACAGTGAAGCCCTTGGTGACAAGCAGCCCCATCTACGAGCACTTTGGGTCATGAGCGAACCTCTCACAGAAAATTTGTTTCGATTGACGGAATTCCACGCAATTAACGAGTTGTCAGTGCATGTGTGTGTCGTCGGTCACCTGCAGCCAATCAGTAAACTGATGCAGTTTGATTGGCTACATTTCGCAAGACGAGCGTCTCACACGGCGACCTCGGTGCTGGAGCGGATAAAACTCGATCAGATCGCATAAAACAGACGTAGACTTGCTTTCAGCCACATCAACAAATTGTGTTCGAATCCATTTCCAACCTTTCCTGATTTTGTTTTCTTCCAAACTGAAAGACAGGAGACGCGCAAGTTTACCTCACTTCAATTCATGTTGATGCGAAAATCAGTACGCTGCGACCTCGGAACTGTTACAGTCCAAATCACTTGTAGACAGGTGAAAACCAGTAGACCAACTGATGATTCTGCAAAACCCAACCAGATGCATTACTCATCTGAATGACCTGTTTTGGAAGGGCTTCGGTCGACTAATAATACTGAGTAATTCTCACTTGTTGGGAATATCTCAATTCCGACCGTGTCTTATCTTATAGAAAGACCAGTGAGTGCAACTTCACGCGCCGTGGCAATCGATTTTTCGTCATAGCTGATTGGTCCCCTGTCGCTGACGCCTGCGCATGGAGCGGACTGAATAAATACCCCGTAGGCCTTTTGCAAGGGTGATATGCAGTGGCCTGCTTGACTTGTACTGTATGAATACAGGCCCCCCCCCCGGCTGATTGACTTCGTTTCTTTTCTCTTGCTGGCGTTCGGAAAAGCAGTCGGGCTAGGTCAGAGCCCTTGCTAATTACAAGTACTAGGCGTGGGTCGTAACATCTTAGTCCGTTTCTTTAGGCGAGCAGCTGTCCCGAAAACCAGAAGAGACGGAATTGTAACCGCATAACCCACCTACTTCCAGACGTCCCTTGCGTCCAAAATGAGGGCCTACATCGGGTCTTTGATAGAGGCCATGATTATGAGGAGAGGGGGAGCTGAACAGTAAGAAGATCAAACAGACAGGACAAAAGGAAACAAAAGAGGGCTGTGGGATGGCGGAAGGAATTGTTCCGCCTGTCCCGCATGCTTCCCACCTGTCAGCGGCCGGACGGTTAGGACAACGACCAAGGACAACTGGTCTATTATTTCCGAAGTCAGCCCATTTTGCGCCCACCGCTCTGCGACCCGACGTCAGAGGACGCCCACTGGGAAAGGTTATAATCAAAAATGCACCCCAACTACCCCCCCCCTCCCCCCAGGGGCCATCCACCCGCACCAACTTTCGTTAACCAGGGCATTTCCTAGCGAACTCGTTGGTGGGAAAGACTGAGCTAGCAGGAGGCCCCTGTTAACAACTAGACTACCAGTCGGAAAAAAACGAGGCAAAATGAAAAATAATATATATATGCGCCAAGATTCGAAGCCCAGACATCATATTCTGTGCATCATCTCCCGAATAGGAAGAAGAAGAGGGGACAATATAACACACGGCTCGCGGCAAGGCGGATTTATTAAAGGCCCACGGTACTCTGACGATGAAGGCGAGCATGCTTTTGAAACTTCAGTCAAAATATACTTTGGTGCATGAAATTGCTCCCTCTTCTTCTTCCTCTTCGAGAGATGACGCACACAAAATAATGCATGAAAAAAAAAACGATCAAAGGCACCAACCTGGCTCTCACAAGCTAGGCGAGGGTGGCTAAAATGTCTGTGGTAATATACTTAGCGAATTGAAGCTTCCCAAACTGCTCTAAGTGATTTCGATAAAGGTTGCTGTGCGTACGCATGTGAATCCCTTGACTACTACTCAGCCTTTAATACTATTCCACGCCATCTCCTGAATAAAACGTCTGCATGCGGCTCTCCCGGTTGGGCTGTATCTTAGCTTGGGGACTAGTTCACTTGCCACACTCAATTTTTTCAAAGCGGCAAGTGAAAAGCCACGGTCCCTGTCAACAACTGCAGGGCCCTTCAAGGGTTTATGTCAGGGGTCGGCAACCTTTTTAACTCAGAGAGCCAAAAAAGCAAATAGTTGGATATATATTTCAGAAAGAGCCATAAAGTATATTTTTAAATTAAATTCTATTAAATGCCAGTACAATAAGCCTCTGAATGTATCCTTTTAAATAAGGTTCTTATAATACTCATTGTTAATGTGAATTCTGGCGTTGCATGGATTCGCTGATAGTTTTATGGTCTGGTCGGTAGTTGGTGAGGTTATGATTCATACAAGCGTTGAGGCTTTCATCCGTTAGACGTGATCTTATCGTGGACTTGATATATCTAAGATGTGAGAATGACTGCTCATATGCATACGTAGATGCAAACATGGTCAATACAGCAATACTCACGCGCTGCAGTGTGTGGTATTTGACTGGAAATGTATTCCAGGTTTTGATTATCAGCTGGTCTTCGGGTTGAAGTTTTTTTAATTTCTGCCCATATGTGCTTGCTTGCCAACTCCGCTTTATGTCATGCGATCCTTTCCAAATCCTCATTGAGTGACTTAACTTATTCACTCGCATGTCTGAGGCCTTAAGGTCAGCCAATTCTTCTTCGAAATGTCTAACGGAGAGGCCAGGAATATAACGTAAGTCGGCTGTGTTCAGTTAACAATCGGTTGGATGGGTGATGAACTTAAAAAGACGAGTGTGCTCTCCAAATTCTCCAAAGCGTGCTTTGAACGACTGCAGGAGACTGGATGTGAAGCCAACTAGCTGGTGGAGATCAAAGTTTTGAGTGGACTCACTTACTTTGCATGCATCTTTATACTGTCTTAGTTTCTTAAACTGTAGTAAATGATCTGTTTCAAAAGCAAACACGGATTGTTGAAGGGAAAACACTGTATTTTCATTGCCTTGCAATTTAACGTTAAGTTGGTTCATATGTTCGGTCATATCCACGAGATAGTGAAACATGAGGAACAACTCAGTTTCGGCTATCTCACGATGCTCAATGCCCTTCATTTCAAGGAACGTCCGCATTTCGTTCAGGCAAGCTGCAAACTGGCTAAGCAACTTCCCGTTTGACAACCAACGTACCTTGCCGTGCAAAATCAGACCATTATAGTTATTTTCAACTTCATCCAGCAGTGTTTTTAACTGTCGATCACTTGAGGCTTGGGCAACAATAAAGTTAATCACAAGAATGACCAGCGACATCACTCCGCCAAGCTGCCCGTCACATATCCGAGCACAAAGAGCTTCCTGATGTAGAATGCAATGACAACGTAGGATGGGTCGATTTCCATATTCACAGAGAAGCGCCACAAATCCTTTGTTTTCCCCCACCAGTACACACTGAGATAAGTTTATCCATAGGTAGTTTTTTTTCCTGAGCGAAATCCATGAAAGACTTGAATAAGTTCTCACCTATTTTGGACCCTTTTATTGGCATGACCGCAAGACTTTCTTCGTGCAATGTATCACCAGCAGCATATCTTGCAATCCCTTTGAACTGCGCCAAATGGCTTACGTCTGTTGACTCATCCAAAGCCAGGGGAAATAACGGCGCTGCATTGATGTCTTTCACTTGCGTTTCCTCCACGTGGGTTGCCATCATGATGGTATGCTCATGAACAGTTTTTGCCGACAAAGGCATGTCTTGTATCCATTTAATTATCCCGTCTTTGTTCGGAAGATCACCAAAAAGTTTATCGCCTACATCCAGCAGGAACTTTTTAGCAAACTCGCCATCTGTGAATGGTTTTCTATTCCTAACTATTTCTTAAGATCCAGCAAAGCTCGCGGAGTTATAGTCACCTTGCTGGGTTCATATGCGGATTTGCTTCTGGCTGGTTTGAATCCTGCTCAATAGCTCTTGGCATGCTTTCTTTCGGCTATTTCCAACAGGGCATTTTGACGCAAAGGTATTATGGCGTGTGTTGAAGTGGCGCTTTAAATTCGACCGTTTCGTCGATGTAATCTTGTCATTGCAAATTAGACACACCGCATAATCTGCTCTCTGCACAAAGGCGAATTCTTCGGCCCATTCGTCCTGAAATGTACGATACTCTTCATCTCTTTTTCGTTTTGCCATACTTTTAGTTGCAGAGGCTAACTTTGGGCAAATAAGAGCGAGTGTAGCGTTCAAAGATGTGCGATCAGTCTGATGAAAGAAAACAGTCAGATGTTAGGATCGATGTATTATTCAACAAAGCAAGTGTTCGCGAATGGACTGTTTGCTCCGTCTGGGGGACATAAACACGAGGCACTATATGTAACAAAGCTGGCTGGCCTTTGCGCGTAAGATAGCCTTGGCTGCCAGCGTGACCTTGACCAAGCTGAGGTCAAGTCTGCGGGCTGTCGTGCTTTAGCAGAGCGTTTGTCATTTAGCGAGCTTGTCGCCGCTGTTGGGACGCAGGAAAAATGGAAGCAATTGTTGTCGGCAAGCCGGAAAGGGACCAGCCAGGTCAAACTTAGGGACGCTGACACTCCAGAGATTGGTCGAGATTAAATTGATTCTAATATGCGTTTCTGTGGCGGCACGTCATTGGTGGACGGTTACAATGCGTGCCCTCCCCCCCCCCTTTGTTCTCCAAGACCCGCTGCCCCAAAGTAACGTGTTGCCACAAACAACTGTTCCAATGCTCTCTTGCACTGACACCCCATCCCCCGAGGCTTGACCTCGCAGCTGCGTCTGGGACACCGGTAACAGCTGCGCGAACGTCCCCTTTTCTTCGGTTTTCTGGCGGCCCCGAGACCGCCGCCCTGGCGACCGCAGTTTATTCAGTCACGCACATACACCCAAGCATACACGCGCGTCCAAATACCTAAGGGCCATTTCAATACTCCACCTCTCGGCCGATGCAGCAAAGATCTCTGCAGGCGACATCCCCTCGGACAATTGCAAGACACCAATAAGAGAACAATTGAACCTGCTCCGCAATTCTACTGAATCAGCTGTCACCACTGTCTCAAGTTCTCTCAGGTCTGGCTGAGCGCAATCAACACTAGTCCTGGCTTCGCCAGTGGCCACTGCCACCTGGGGCAGCAATTGAAAGTTTTGTACAGAATAAATAACTCTTTCTGGTGACTTGTGCCTTTTAACTTCCAACCTGGAAATTGGCCTGATGATTGTAGTGATCCGAGTACAACTCACTGCTTAGACCCCTAGTGAGTAATCAAAATCATAAAATCTGAAGTTTCTGAAAGAGCCATACACGATCATCAAAAGAGATTTATATGGCTCGCGAGCCATGGGTTACTGAGCCCGACTCTAAACCCTCATCCCGCTTTAACCAGTGACAAGACAGAGTCTAGATTACCGAGCGGGAATCAGGTGTAAGCCGATTTCTCCAATGTAGGTCAGAAACATTGCATAACGTAGTCTAAAGTGACAATAGCCTTTTGCGCTGGCACTACGTACTCCCACTCACCTTCAGTAGGTGTCAAGCCAGACTCAAGGCGTAAGAGTCTTATATTGCTACCATTGCTACTACTATTTATACTACTGCTTACTGGCATTTTAGCTGAGTGATAGTACTATTGCTGACGCTAATAATTGGTCAGAAATAACGCTGATCAAAGTCAGCGCAGGGCTTGTGTTCCCTTGATCTCAACTAAGAGTAGGGGCTTGGATTTATGCTATTCCAAGTAAACAGATTTTTAAGGCTCGGGCACATCAATGCTTGCTCTGGGTTCCATCCTCTTACCTCTATTCACCAAAACTGTGTAAGTTTTTCCGAAGTCAAGATTACGAGGGCTAGGATACCACTGTTAGAAGTAATATGCCAAGGCTAGGAGTGCTAATTCTATTAATCATACTTGCTAAGGCCAGCAAATAGTAAACTAAAATGCAGCCTGCAGATACATAAAGAAAATGTGAATCTACTATGCTGTTGTAACCTATATCAGGCAAACTGTAAACTGAGGGTCAAAGAAAAATGTATTTAATAATAAATAAAGATCTAACACGCATTTGGGTCGCAACATAGAGGCATTTACCGTTCTTCCAGACTATTTTTGACTGTCTACAGTACTAAGCTCTAGCTTGGGAGTTACAGAGCATCCCCTGTTTGTCAGTAGAAACTCCGGAAAGTTACAATCTTCAAAAGAGACACCGATCGCGGAGAAAAGAAAAGAATACATCCAGCGCTTGCTTCAGAAGTTCAAACGGTTCTGCCTAGTTTTATACTCAAATTATACTATGCCGTTTATTCTTGGGAGGAATTTCATTTCCCAAAACTCGATAACTCGAAAACTTGTAAAAGCATCGATATAAACGGTGCATATATGACAGAAAAAAGTACCTTTGATATTGGCATGGAGAAAGTATAGGAAGGAAACCCGATAAAATGGTTCTGATTACAGTTAGCACAATTCCAGACAAATTCTAGTTGTAGACACACCGAATATTTTACCACAGGCATCGAGACCGTCTAAAACTAGGGATATTTGCAGCCATAGGTCAAACGTGTCCCACATTTGATAAAGCCCCGTATAATAAAACATTGGTTTAGATATTTCGCGAACTCACCATTATGTCGAAGACTGGTCCGAAAAGGTGGAAACGCTGAATGAGGCCATTTGACTGAAGATGTCTCTCTTGGAGGAGTTACACGCCTCTGCGGTAGAAGGCATAAGTTTAACACGCTCTCTTGTGCACCACTCCTCCCAATCGGATTTGGCTCCGGAGAGGATCAGGTGTCGCTCCTTCCGCCTTCTGCTCAGCGAAATAAGACTGCAAACGCACCGCCTGTATGACCTCTTAATGCGCTGCTGCACGGCAATCGGATCATCAGTCAGCGAGTTTTTTGCTGATGAGGGCTTTAAGTAATGAGAAAAGGGAGCAAGGACAGGGTTCTCGTCTACCGCCTCAGCTGAGAGCGCAGGAGTTTGCAGAGGATGATTGGCAAGGTCCTCGAGGCCGGACAAGAATTTTGGCCATTCAGCCAATTCCTCAAGGTAACGATCATGCAACTCATCAGCCGACTTGACCACAGTCCGCTGGTCGGCATTTGCATAGGACTGCAGTGCACTGCTAGGTTGTGAACTCTCTGCAACCTGGGAGGATGGTGGTTTAGTTTGAGGAAGCGCTGGAAACTCAGAAGCCTTGGAGGGCGGTTCAGTCTGAGGAAGCGGTGGACACTCAGAAACCTCGGAGGGCGGTTGGTCGTTAAGAGGCGGCGGCAAATCTGGCTTTAGTGGCTCCCACGTGTTGTGCGGCAAATCTGGCGTTTTTTTGGGTTCAGCAAAGAAGGCAAGTTGCGGGTCGAAAGATTTTCTGGCTTTTTTGGTTACAATGGGATCTGGAGAAGGCGAACGGCGAAGCAGCGGCCAGCCTAGACTTCGGCGACGAACAAGGACTTTAGGGCTGCTGTTATTGGAATCACCCATTACAGGGAAGGGCAGCAGACTGCGACGAGTGGACTTTCTTCGTGCATTCTGTGCCAAGGCAATTTCATCGTTAGACATTTCCTCCACATCTTCAAGGTCCATCTTGAAGGTATGTACGTTACTTTCGGGGTGTGGGCAGAAATGTTTTTTAGCTAAACTTGTGCTGAAGAACCAAAAGGAAATCGCTACAGCATGCCGGTATACAGTGGGAGAAATAGGGAAATAAGATGGTCCTGAGGAAACAGCAATCCAATGGAAATTTGGACGACAACAACAACAACCGCCAACAGCATTAATGGAAGTAGGACACACTACGGAATCCTTGGCGCTTAAGGAGGTTGAAGGAGCTGCAGATAAGCTCCATTGTCGACGTACCTCTGTAACAAACGAGAAAACAGACAGATCAATGAAACAGGTTACTGTACATGACCGTCGCTAATTAATAAGCTGCAAGTATAAAATGTGTGCTGGTCGCCTCGTCAGCCATTCAAAAAAGGCACAAGAGACATTTCTGATAGGCTATTACTATCATATGTATTTCAAACCACGGCAACGGTACACACTAGGAGGACTGATAGGATTTTCTTTTCATCAAATATATTAAACTACCGGAAACGGGAATACATTGCTTGGTGAGGTTTAAAGAAAAGTAGTCAGATAATCACCGTTAATAATAGCCAGGCGCCTGAAAAACGGTTACAAGATTAACTTTTGAACCACTGATTGCCACCATCTACAGTGAGTTATTCAACCTTGGGAAATGCTTATCAGTTTTATTTTTGACTATTCCAAGGCACATAGAGAAGGTTTTTAAAAACTTACAGGTCCACCATCAGTCGGAACTTTTGTTAATTCGTCTGAGTAGAACTTAGCCTCTTGACAGTCGATTTGTTGGAAAATCAAGGACGTAGACCGTTAGTTTAATCGGTCGCAGCTGCAGGAGCTAGCTGAACGACTACCTTGTCGAGATCTGCTAATTTTTGCCGGGAACTGGAATGGCCGGACTGGGCCCGGTGACCCGAGAAACAGCCATCTTCTTGGTCGTTTTGGGCTTGGCTCTCAAACGGACAATGGTGAGAGGATGCTGCAGTTTGCCGAACAGAACTGACTGTTTGTTACCAACACATGCTTTCAGCATCGTCACAAACATCTACTGATTTGGTATTCGAACGATGGCCGTACCGCCAGTCAGATCGATTACATTCTAGTTGGTTCACGGTTTCGCAGCTGGGTCCACGATAGCAGGTCGATGCGAGGTGCCGAAACTGGTAACGTCCACGGGTCTGACCATGTTCTTGTTCGCACGCGCCTGAAGGTTCACCTCTCATCTGTGCCCAAACTGCCACGTGCGAGACGCCTTGATGTCGCAAAGCTCCGGCAAACCAACACTACCGAGGCTTTAAGCACAGAAATCCAGTCCGGTCTTATGACCCAGGCTGACAACGAGGGCAGTAGCAAGTGGCCATCACTGAAGACACCCATCTATGGGGCAGCTGAGAAGATTCTCGGATTCACTCAACGGCGCCGCAGTGACTGGATCAGCGGAAGAACCCTGCAGCTATCGGCCGAGACGACTCGAGCCAGGTCCCGGAACGATGCCTCCTTCCGCCAACTTCGAAAGCTGACAGCAAAGTCGGCTAGAGATGATCGGCAGAAGTATTGTTCCGAAACGGCGACTTCTATGGAGCAGGCTTCTAATGTTAGTGACACCCGAAAATTGTAACAAATCATACGCCAGGTTAGTGGTAAGCCCCCGACACTCTGTGATTCTGTTCGCGATGTGAATGGAGGTTTTATTGCCGACAACTCGGCCAAGGTCAATCGCTGGCGTGAACACTTCGAGCACCTACTCAACTTTGAAGAACAATCCATCACACCCTCCCTCTCCTCCACAGCGGATTTTCAATCCTCCCCTGCCTACGCAGTGTCGTGTGAAATCCCTTCTGAAGACGAAGTCACCGATGCAATGCAGAGGTTACGCAACAACAAGGCGTGCGGAGAGGACGGTACTCCTGCAGAAATCTACAAGTCCTGTGTCGACACCCTGGCTCCTCGGCTCCATGAGGTGATTGTACAGGCGTGGCGAGAAGAGACCGTTCCCGATGACTGGGGCTCAGGTATCCTTGTCCCTGTCCACAAGAAGGGAGATAAGACAAGATGCGAGAACTACCGTGGCATAAGTCTTATCGATGTTATTGCAAATATCTTCGCTGTTGTTCTTCTCAGGCGCTTCCAGTCTGTACGTGACTCCAGGACACGACCCAACCAAGCCAGATTCCGAGCTGGGCGTGGATGTGCGGATCAAATATCTACACTGAGGCGCACTCTAGAATTCCGCCATAGCTACCAGCAACCGACGGCCATTTGCTTCGTCGACTTTTCCGCCGCATTCGATTCCATCCATCGTGAGTCCCTGTGGCGAATAATGGAACTGGATGGAATGCCAACAAAACTCATTGCGATGATTAAGGCCTACTATCGGTCTACCACCGCACGAGTCCTGGTCCACAACAATCTCTCTCGCCCATTCTGTTTAACTACGTCATTGACTGGATTCTCGGCAAAGCCCTACATGAAGAGGACGGTGTTGAGCTTGCACCCGGACGCCGACTTACTGATCTTGAATACGCCGATGATATTGCGCTGTTAGCCTCAAACTTTGATGGTCTACAGTCAGTAGTGTCGCGGTTAAATGAGATCGCTATGTTGGTATGCATGTCCATAAATTCCGGAAAGACGAAGTTGTTCTCGAGCTGCATCCCTGACCAGGAAAAGGCACCCCTGGGGATTAATGGCCAGCAAATTGAAGAAGTAGACAGCTTTAAATACCTCGGGGCGAGGCTGCTACCGAATGGGCAGAGCAAGGACGACAGTGTCTCCCGTATTGATGCTGCTCGCTGGGTTTTTTCAATCCTTCGAAAGTGCTTATGGATCCCACGTGACATCTCCATCGCCACGAAGATTCGTGTATACCTTGCATCCATCCGGTCAGTCCTCCTCTATGGATGTGAATGCTGGGCTGTGCGCGCTGAAGATGAGCGAAGACTGGAGGTCTTTGACCACCAGTGCCTGAGGACGATCCTGCGAGTTAAGTATAGCGACTTCATCTCAAATGAGACAGTCCGCATCCGCTGCGATCGTATCACGAGGATATCGCTGGCCATTCAAGAAAGGCGACTGAGGTGGTTTGGACATGTTCTCCGTCGTCCGCCCCACGAGCTTACCTATGCTGCCCTAGACCCGGCACCGCAGCCCACCTGGAAACGTCGAAGAGGAGGGCAACTGATGACCTGGCTAGACACCGTCCGTCAAGACATGGAAGCAGTTCTTGCACCTTCGATCTTCGGCCTCCGTCGCTGGAGAAGGGACTGGGTGGAGCTTTCGAGATCTGCTGCCGCCAATCGCCACGCATGAAGAGGTACCGTTCGTGACATCATTGAGGCCGGCTAGATCAGGCATGATCACAGCCGTAACATGTAAGTAAGTAAGTATGGAAAACTCAAGGCATTCAACAGCAGACGCAAGAGCAACGAACTGTCACGCTCCAAATATCGAAGATTGTCACGTAGAATGGATCTAACATAAAATTAGTTAAGCATATAAAATTATACTCCTTTTCGCCATCAGTTACTAAAAATGAGGACAAGACTAGGGTATTTGAGAATTCTGATAAAGATGAAGCGAGCGGAGCCACTAAAGATGATAACCTTGTTTTTTAAGAATAAAGACAGACTAAATGCATTAAAGTGACTTTATTTTGCTAGTATAAGGGTATTAAGGACACACCGCATTTAAAATCACACAATAAGCGATCCTAGGTTTAGTGCCCGTGATTCATTAAGCCACGAGATTACGTGACCTTATCCATACTCTTAAGGAACCCTATACGAGCATTATGGTTGGGAGGCATAAACTTAACTCATACATAAAGAAAACGACGGTCTGCCTGTTAGGCCTGTTTCGGCACCCGGAACGGTGAGAAACAATCAGAGACAGGGCCCTAAGCGGACGAGTCGCGGTAGAGAAAAGTGTATTCTGGCAGGTTGTTTCGGTACTAAAACAAGTAGAAAGGAAATTTGACGCTGCAAAAACTGAGACGTAAATCACGCTCATTTTAATTGGGAGGTGCGACACATAAAATGTTTGGAACTGGCGACTGACATACCGCAGTTTTATCATACTAAACACTAAAAGAACATGTTTTAAAGGATGGAACTGATAAGATGCCTGGTCTCCTCATCCCACGACTGGTTTTTTTTCATTCGTCCTGGATAAACCTTACGGCGCATGTGAAAGTCGCCTGGACAGTACAGCGAAGACGTATTGATAAGCAGCTTTACTGCAGGGTTAGTTAAGAAAAATGCGGCAAAATGACATACCACACACATAGGTACAAACGGAAAAAATCAAGCTCGACAAAAAACATGCATCATGACATTACGTTAGGAACCGGGACAACAGACAATACCATGCAAACCCTGTCTCCATATTTTTACGCAACGGAAAAGCGCCATATGCACGTGTACATGCTCGATAACATGCAATCAATCTAAAAGACATTCTGGTATTAAGTAGAGATAAGGACGCCTACGAAGTTGTTCTTCAGCGGCAAGTGGGCAAGATCAATTTCGACTGATGCACCCGCGCCCAGCTTATGTCTTCTTGACCTAGCTATTGGAACACGGCATATATAACAATGGAAAGTATGCTGAATGCTTTGCCACAAATTAACGTGTAGGTTACAATCACGTCCTCGACACTGTTTCTCAGTGCTTACAAGAACCTGTAGGACACGGAAATCAACTTTGTTACATAGGACCCTAGGATTAGACAATTTCCGTGTCTATGTAAAAATACTCGGTTTACCCTCAATTGAAATAAGTCCCGGATTTCGGTAAAGCTGCCTTGTGTTAACGGTATTCAAAACAATGTGGTCAGGTCACCCAACCAGAACTTGTTGGTCAAAAGCACATCGACTCCATATTAACTCCATTGACACCACATGTGGATCTTTTTCGAGGGTGAATAGGCCAACGTAGATTGTCGTTCTTTTTGACGTATAAACGTAGTTGGGGTAGATAGTCAAAAAGTCCCGGTCGTTATCAAGACAGTCTTAGGAGTTTAAGTAGAATTTGCAATTTATCTTTATTATTTTAAATTTATATTTTTAATGGTTTTGAAAAACATCGTGCAGCAAAATGCCCACCTTCCAGCGGTAGGCTAATCCCTGTTTAATAACTGAGTTTATTACTGGTTAATTGCTTTAAAATATCCAGTTTGCAATGAAAAACAAATTATATACGTTCAATCAATGTTATTCATGCAAAAGGCGCCGAAAATCGGCTGCAACCAGGTGAATGCATGCAAGGACCACCATGGTGGTAAAAGATGATGACAGTTCTGCCCGAAACAGTACAGTGAAACTTAAGTTAATTATTGGACTTGAAGGATAATGAAAACTTATGCAGACATATTTATGCTCTGCACATTCGGCTAGAGCACGTATGATCATATTTGTGAGATCTTAAGATCCCCAATTGGGGATAAACGTTTATCAGGGTACCCTGATAACAATTTACTGGAATGCACATTACCGCGCAGTTTGCATTCAGTGCTAGGCAGTATTCTGTAAGCTTATTGGTGGGGTTAATAACTCGCAAGAGCCATACGCGTACGCCCGCGCTGTAGTTATCTACAATAAATCGCGAACTTATTAATAAATACTGCAGTTAAGCAATGATACCCATGTAAGCATTAAGGAAGTCAAGTTAAGCGAATGAACGTTTTCGATTAATTCATCATCAGGCAATACAGTAATATAAGAGAGGGTAGAGTTAACGAAAGTTTTCAGCAAACCAATCAGAAGTAACAAGGAGAGAGGTGTAAAAGGATCAAGGGGATCCGATTCTAGTCTTAATTGGGGACAGAGAAATGGGGGTGGGGGGAGAGGGGAAGGAGTCAGACAATTATTTAATGTCATTCAGTGGTCCTAGTCTCGGGTTTTGTTGGGAGGTGTGAGGACGCAAGGTGTCAACGTCTTGAGACTGTGTCGGTGGCCTTTGGATGCTTGAGGCCGCTGTCTCATCATTGTTTCGAGGCATAGTAAGAGGCGTGAGGGCGTATGTTGAAAAGGCTTTCGGCCACGGGAGCCTTAGGGCCGCTACAAATGCTCTCTGCGGACACAAAATTGGGTTTTTGAGGCGAATGGCGACTGCTTCTGCCGTCGCAAGTATCCGCTGATGCAGGAACTTAGAGTGTTTAGCCGGAACTTTATAGACGACTCTAAATGCTTGGTTGACGTCTAACCGATGAGCGCTGTCTATCAATTGAGCCAGAATTGCGCTTGATTTCGACTTAATTTTGCCTCTAGCAATACACTAACTTCTACAGTTTTGTGCCACTAAGTCAGAAACGAGGCCTAGTCCGCTGCCTCACGAACCGAGCTAGGAGGATATGTTCTCCAGAGACACTGGAGGACGACCTCGCACTGCTTAAAAATACCTTACAAGAAAATGGGTTCCCCGATAAGTTTATGGAGGAACGTCTACCAAGACCGGAGGTACCGACGGCTGAGAAGAAAACCGCATTTCTTATATTGCCTTTTCAAGGTGACCAGCAAGCGAACTTCTACAGCTTCGTCTGAATGCTGCAATCGCGCGTACATATCCAGCAGCAAAGTTAAGATTATTGTTCTCAAGCACTTTACTTCTTCGCCTTGAAGGCAAGGATAGACTGCCGTTCCAGACCACATCAATGAGTATCTACAGCTTTACATGCTCCTGTGGGGCAAGTTACATTGGTCGAACGATTAGACGTCTATCCAAGCGCATGCGAGAACATCACACTGCGTGGCTAAACAGAGGCGAAATTAAGTCGATATCAAGCGCAATTCTGGCTCACTTGGTAGACAGCGGTCATCGGGTAGACGTCAACCAAGCATTTAGAATCGTCTATAAAGTTCCGACTAAACACTGCGTCAGTGGATACTTGCGACGGCAGAAGCAGTCGCCATTCGCCTCACAAACCCAATGTTATGTGCGCAGAGAGCATTTGTAGCGGCCCTAAGGCTCTCGTGGCCGAAAGCCTTTTCAACATCCGCCCTCACGCCTCTTACTACGCCGCGAAACAATGATGAGACAGCGGCCTCAAGCATCCAAAGGCCACCGACACAGTCTCAAGACGTTGACACCTTGCGTCCTCACACCTCCCAACAAAACCCGAGACTAGGACCACTGAATGACATTAAATAATTGTCTGACTCCTTCCCCTCTCCCCCCACCCCCATTTCTCTGTCCCTAATTAAGACTAGAATCTGATCCCCTTGATCCTTTTACACCTCTCTCCTCCTTGTTACTTCTGATTGGTTTGCTGAAAAATTTCGTTAACTCTACCCTCTCTTATATTACTGTATTGTCTGATGATGAATTAATCGAAAACGTTTTTTCGCTTAACTTGACTTCCTAAATGCTACACTATAATAAGCTAATACATATTTTTGGTTGTCTACCATAAATTGTGAAGTTCGAAGGCAGCATAGGTAGCAAAAATAAACGCTATATATACATACCACTCTAATGTAGCAGCGAACTTCGGTGATCGTGGGCGGTACAAAATTCAGAGACACTTGGAAATTGTATACTTAAATTAACCATACATGTCTTCGACGCATTTAAACAAAATATGCTTCGTCGTAATGACGATGACTGTAGATAACAGAAGGTCGACATATCGATCTTATCCTTTTGGAATGTTTATTTACAGAGGACTCGTAACTTTACACTGAACACAAGACGAGACAGCACGCACTAATGCAACGTATATTCCACCCCCGTTGGAACCCCCTTTTTTCTCCTAAATCCCACGAATTACCCCCACAAGATCGACAGTTTTTCTCCTAAAAATCCTTGAGGAGATTTTTCACTGTCTGCTCCTTTTTTCATCCTATGACACAGGACAAATTCGCTCGCCAACAGTCTGAGAAGCAAATTTTCTGCTACCACTGCACATCTGTACAAATAGGGCACTCAAAGGAATTTTCCTACATATCCCTCAATATACTGATACTGGTTTTGGTATGAATGCAGGGCTTAATCGTCTGCTGTTGACAAATGCCATATATACCGTTATATGTTACCTTTCTGCAGGAATCTATCTGTTACGTTTAGTTTGGGCAAATAGGCATGTAGTTTAGTTCGACTGCCTGAAAATTATCTGTATTTTTCTTCGGTAATACACGTTAGCTCTAAGAACAAGAAATCTTCAAAACGAGTTCAGGTGGGACAGGTGGTTCCGGACAAAATTCCACGGTTGGGATGCGATTAACTGGAATGTTCCATGTCATTCGTGTCTCGAAATAAATTAAACGATTCTTGGATAGGAAAAACCCTAGCCCCACAGACAGATGATAAAGTGTTTTTCAGTCAGCAAGACTTCCTCCTCTTCCAGGTACTAGCCGGCAATCCGAGTGATGCTTACCTATGACAGCAACTGCATTCATTATGAAATTAAAGACGCCATACGTAACATCAAACTGTGGCACCGTGTATCACGCGCATCAAAGTGCCGGCTAAAAGAGGACATTTAGTGCTTTGAATAATTAGATGCTTCTGCATGGAAAGAAAAAAGAGCATCTTCTATTACCATTAGGCGACCCCACTGCGCATGCCTTTGGCGAAATCTAGCTTCGTCTGGGTAGCTGAAATTGAGAATATATATATATATATCAGATATTCTCTCTATTTATTTAATGCCAGTAAACAGGCAAAGTCAAAAATGAGGTTAATTGGTAAAGTACCTCTTGGGCGTCTTATAAAGCCTGGAAGACAGGAAAACCCTAAAACAAATTCCCTCTTTTGCAGTCAATATTGGCTTTTTTATTTTTGTGCTTGGTCAATGGTGGGTGAAATAGGGGTTTTGTTTTGAGTAAAAAAAATTTTCTTCAAAGGTACGATACAAGCGAACGATATTCACAGGAATAGATTGAGTTGACAGTTTAGCCGAAAAAAACTGCAGCTCTTTGAGTGACTGAGGATTTGGACGAAGGAAGTTTACACAGGATGACGGTGCTGTCAATCTCCCTTGAGTGTTATGGTTTCCAGATTCTGTACCAGAGGAATCTGTGTCAGCGAATAGCTGCCCGCTATCGGATGAAAAATTTTGCCGATTGCCGGCTGCAGATTCAGCACCATTGTCCTCAGCTTGAGGCTTGGTAGGGCCGAAGTCCACGAACGCCATCAGAGTGAACGAAAGTTTCCACCAAGTCAGCAGCCAAAATTCGTGTACAACCTTCATAATCTTCAGTGCCTTGTCGAATGTCGATTTTCGGTCCCAGGATTGAACAGTGCCTTCGTTAATTCCTAATATATTGAAGTCGCCAATAATCATGATATTAGGTCGACAGAATAATTTTTCTATTTGATCCAAAAGGTGGTTGTCGGCGATTCGGTCCGTCCAGTGTGGCTCACTGAGACCTTAATTCACGGAGAGCCAAGAGCCTTGATAGTCAACCATATGGCTGGCGTGTTCCATGCAAACTTTTTTGTCTTATCGGATGTAAAGAAACATTATAACAGTTCCGTAGATTGCTGGTTAGGTAGAAGTAAGTATTTTACAAAGTGGCAGCACCTTGAAAGGCTACTTCCAGTGTACCGCTTTAAATAACCAGCTTTGTCTTCACATCCGAAAAGGGTAATAAATTTAAGCGAATTGCAACCTGAGAAGTCTTCTGGATTCTTTCATCAGTTTCGACCGCACATCTTTCAGGCAAACTCTGAATCACTAAACATTCTTGGATTTTTTTTCGTTGGATTTTTTTTCGTTTAAATGTATGTTTTAAGTGTATTCTCGTGGATGCAAAATTGTATTTCTAAGTAAGCATATCCGCCAACTCCAGATTTATATATATTTAAGACTAGAAATTTTTTTCTGATTCTTAAAATTATCCCCATCCAATGCATATATTTGACATGAATCGACCAAGTCGTGGGGATCAATAACAATCGCCTATAGAAGCAGCTATAGTTCAATGAAGTACTGACGGGTTTTGGCAGATAATGCGTTCAAAATTATCGCTACAAGGACACCTCGAGAATGTCACACAAGCATATGTATATTTACTTGGCAATCTGGAAGGACATCGCGCAAAATCGCTGAAGCCAGCCGAATAGCCGCTTTCAGTGCAAAGAAGAGGCTCTTAAGTTTAAAGTGCGACGAACCAATGGCGCAATTTCCAGGTCCCCGCCACCCTGTACACGCTGTCAAGGGACATTTGGGGCGCAGATCGGCATCGTTGGACATTTTTCCTTCCTCACCCACCAGAACCCGACGGCCTGACTCAGCAGTCGCAGCCTCCTTCTCTTCACCGAATCTGCTAGAGCTGCGTTGTCAAACCGTTTATATAAGTCACTTTAAGTCACTTTATTAAGGGAAGAAGGCTTTCGCCCTTGAGCTCCCTATTTATAACCAAAAATCACATAATAGGTCCACCATAACAATAGTAGATAATACAAATATTGGCTTAACATCAGCGATAAGTGTGAGCCAGTTGCAAGGTGCTGCTACTGACACTTTGTTCATTATATCTGCCACAGTTTCTCAGCAAATGGGAATCAAGTTTGTGTTTAAAACTGTCAACAGTATCTGAGAGGACCACATCTTCCGGGAGTCCGTTCCACGCTCCCATGACCCACTGAGAGAAGGCGTTTCATCGAACGTCGATACAGGCCGGTTTCCTCTGTAGTTTAAAAGGATGACCTCGCAGATGGTCAGTCCGAGCCAATTCGAAGAAATCATCAAATTCTAGGGTGCAGTCTCGGCCTCTAACAATACGGTAGGTTTGTATGAGGTCCCCACGGAGTTGCCTATAATTGAGAGGAAAAAGATCAAGTTCGGTCAGTGTGTCTTCATAAAGCAGATGACCAAGATTCTTGACATCTTCGTAGCCCTCGCCTGCACTCGTTCCAGGTGCAGGTAATTCTTCTTGAACCACGGACGCCAGGCCTGGACAGCATACTCCAAGTGGGAACGAACAAATGCTCCGTAGGTTTTCCTGAAGAGCTCCTTGTCAATGTTGACGAATCCTCGCCTAATCGCAAACAGCATCTGTTTCGCGCGTTTAGCTGCCTTGAAACACTGAGTAGATGGTTTAAGTGAGGAATTTATTAGAACACCGAGATCCTTTTGTTCGTTCACATTTGAAAGCGGGTGCCTATCGAAGAGGTTTTGGAAGAAATCGTTGTCCTCATCAGTCCTTCTAGTACGGAGTCTTAAAACCACACACTTACTAATGTTGAAGTTTAAGAGCCAACGAGCAGACCAGCAGCTAAGTCGATTGAGGCTCGCTTGAAGCGCTTTCCTATCGGCGTCAGACCTGATGGCTCTCCAAAGTTTGACGTCATCGGCAAACATGAAAGCGCTGCAACCCAGGTCGTTGACACAGTCGTTGATATAGATAAGGAAGAGCAGTGGCCCTAAGACAGAGCCTTGGGGGACGCCACTCAGAACAGATGTAGGGTTTGACTTTGAGTCACCGATGCACACAGTTTGCGATCGCCCTGTGAGAAAATCTGTGATCCATGCCAGCAGGTTTCCTCTTATGCCAATTTCTGACAATTTATACATAAGAGCTTATGTGGGACGCTGTCGAATGCCTTCTTGAAGTCCGTATAGATGAGGTCAACCTTACCATCTTCATCCAGTGCGCGATTCCACTGCTCAGTGGAGAGTAGAAGGCTGGAAAGGCAAGAATGGTTCTTTCTGAAGCCGTGTTGGAGCCCTGACAGTAGGTTGTTCTCCTCCAAGAACTCCATTGTCGTCTTCTTAATCATCGTTTCCATCACCTTACAGCAAATGCAAGTTAGGCTGACGGGCCGGTAATTGTTGACCTTCGCGCGGGTTCCGCCCTGGGAGATTTGATTCCTGCTTGTCGTTTTCTTATAACCTTTGCGAGTTTACATGAATACTCATGCAGTCGTGTGAATGGTGCTCAAAACTTGCTCCGTTATTCATGTTCTGGATCAAATCAAGATACACCACGCGTTAATCAGGCAGCGCAAATTGCATCAATACCATAGGAACTACCATACATAGATAAGCACATGTGGCAACACACTTTCCGTCTAGTCAGCCACCGCGCGCTGCACAAGCATCAGATGACTGACAGGCTGGTGCGTGCAGATTGTGCACAGAAAAAGTGGTAACAAATGTCATGCTGGATATTTTATGCGTACTGTTTTCAATAGGGTCTTAGAAGACATTGTATACTACCCTAAATATACTGAAATATACTGAACTAAAGTGAGCTGAACTATAGGGAATCCAGCTCTGCAGCACTTCAGCACATTTCTTATAGTGGGTCGAGATGACGATCACGCACCAAGGCTGATTATAGAAACCTGGATTTCGACCGAGTGTTCCGTAATTCACCACATAAGCTTGCCTACCCACTATGTGGTGTTAAGAACCTTATGATCAGGGACAGTCCCCGCCTGGAACAATCGAGGCCACCAGCTTGCTCTACGGTTAGCGTGCGTGGACAATAAAGGACGACACGACATAACAGATGAACAACACATAGTGGGTCAAACGGGATTGGCAGAATACGCACACGATAATAGAGTAGCACGCAATGGGAAGCATGGACCGCAGTATTCGTTTTCTGAAGATGCGTAGACGAAACAACTATTCAAAAAGTCAGACACAGTAAACGCTTTTCCTTATTCTGACTTGCTTAATGTGGATCGTACTTTTCCTGTTATTATACTGCTCATCGTAATGGATCCGATGCATTTCAATCTGTCGTGCTCTGCTAAACATCGTGGTGGAGAAGGCTGCCAATTGGCTTGGGAGATATTCAAAATCACTGGTTTCTGCTGCCTTTGACCTCGATGTACTTTTACTCAGATGAAATCCGAGTCGTCATCGATCCGTTAAAGCCTGGTGCATTAAACGATAACATCGCTGTGTGTGGCATGCGCAGACGGTCTGTTTATATTTTTCCGCCACTGCGTTCGTGCTGCCTCCATTTTGCCATCGCAAGCAGGTGAATGATGCAGGTAAGAGTGCATTTAGTGCTGTACGAGCCTGTCATAAGTGTACGATAGTTAACAAGCAGTTTGCTATCTCGCTTGTGCTATGTTGTGGTTTATGCAGCGGACATAATCGTTTGCAAAGATAAGTCTTAGAAGCATTCTCCCCGATATTCATTTGAGACAAGCAGTTAATGCCGGATTTCACACTCGTTGATGAGAGTTCACCGACCGCTAACGGAACTCATCTGCAACACATCGCCTTTGCCTTGGGCCTCATTCATCGGGCCCTGACCGCATCTGTAACAGCTAGTAGTATAGGCGGATAGTATTGCCGACAAAGACAAGGGAGACTGGAATGGCCCTTTCTGGATTATTAGCCGTCGTCAGCCAAGCACACCCAGACCCAAGTGGTGCGCCTTGAACTTGCTTATAAGCCAGAAATGGCCATTCCGTCTCCCTAGCCTTCGCCGGCGATACTATCTGCCTATACTACTCGCTGCTATAGCTGCTGTCAGCGCCCAAGAAATGAAACCCGAGGCAAAGTCGGAGCAGGACAGGCGAGTTACGTTAGCGATCGGTGACCGTTCATCAACGAGTGTAAATATCTTCCCACCTAAACTGGCAAGACAATGAGCTCGTGGCTCAGTATTTAGAGCATTAAACTCTGATCAAAAAGGGCCAGAGTTCAAACCTTAGCTGATGCGCTACCTGGGATCAGGTAAGACTGGCTGATGACGGCTAATAAGCCAGAAATGATCATTTCGGTCGCTCTTTTCTTTGCCGGTTATACTATCTGCCTATAATGCCTGAGTTATTTGACCAAACAAATTGCTTTCTGTCACCACATAAAGTAAATTCCGAATGAGAGAATAAAGCGAATTTTAATTCGTACAGAAACAAATCAAGGTATAACAGCAAGCTCTTCATCAGAGTACTTAGTAACTTAGAACTCTACATGAGATGAAAACGTGAAGAGACACTGAGTTTTATGAACAGTTGCGTAATACTGCATGACTTGCTTGCTTTAAATGGTCTATCTCTCCTGTATTCCTGAGAAAAAACTCTTGACGTCGCCTACAATGCAATGTTTTACTGCCTGTTAACATATACAATGACCGGTAACGCAGGTTAATGGCCTTGTGAAAAAAAATTAAAGGCCCAACAATATTGGGGCCGCTTCATTAAAAAAGTCGCACATTTGAACCTAATCGCGTATCTATCACTTCATTTTAATCTGTTCCGTTGTTTTCTTGGGCCGTGACGGCAAAGTGACAGATCCAACTTTTTAGGTGCATTTGGTATTTAAGTCTTCAGAAATAGTTTGTAAGACAAGGTGTGAACTCTTCCTCTTTCTTGCCTGTTATTGTTCAGAAACGTGCAACATTTTGTTGTCAATATGTCCATGAATATATTTGCAACTAAGAAACCACAGGCTTCGCAAAACGCCACAGTATCTCTCAAAGTCGTAATTACGGGAATATAACAGTAAGCTCAATCACACTACTAATAAGTATCAGAAAGAATTCAAATGAATACAGCCAAATCAAGGCTTTAACTGAAAATCTCCTCATATGTCGGTCATGAAGACATAATATACTCGCAGATGCCTTTATAAGTGACAAATCTCCCATTATTAACTGATAGCTGCCGAGATAGAAATAGCCATTCAATTCTTCTTTGTTTTTACCGGCGATGTTCATCTGCCTAAACTACTAGTCGCTGCGCGGCTGTTGGTGGACCTTAAGGGTGAGCCTTAAGAGAGAGCGATACGAGTGGGTTCCATTGGCGAGCGGTGAACGTTCACCGACGAGCGTTTAAGAGCAGTTATCAAATGTGAGCTAAGCACATTTATTAATGTATTTATTAATACATTTAATACATTTATAAATTTATTAATACTAGTTTGGCGCTGCTCGTCTGAGCGCGGCACTGCTGTAATCGTCTGCACAGGCGCAAGAGTGGGCGAAGTGTAAGTGGAAGTCACCCTAAAATAATCTTACGTAAAAGATATTACTGAGTGATTGTGGGCCAGCCCAATAAGCTTTTCGAGGGCGGCGTGGGAGTCCGCGGTGGGATATTCTCCACATCGCTGGTTTCCTCCTCAGACTCGGTTGTTAGTTCACGCGGAATCCTAGATAACACATAATTACTAATAGTGCGTACTGACTTCTTCCTGTACCCCTTGCCCATATGTGTGGGCTCTGAACTTGAGAGGTCGGACGTGTCCTCGGCACGCCTCGCGCGCTGACGGGCCTTTTGTAAACTTTCGTACCGTCCGAGGTCCCGTATGGGGTACAACGGCGTAACCTCCGGAGGAGGCTCCTGCCGGGCTAACAACCGCCTCCTCACTTTGTTGATAAGACGTAATTATTATGTAAAATGGCGTCTAAGCCACCGCGTAACTGAAGAGGTCTGAAAACACCCTCATCGTCATTCAAGGACAGATTGCATGCTTGTGACTCACTCTGCAGCTCTTAAAAATGACGGTGGTACACCTGGGCGGCAACATATGTGGAACCACTAATTTTTTCTTGAAAACGCCCTAAGAAAGACTCAAAAGGGAATGCGGAAAAATTATCTAATGCTTCGAAATGACTTACATCATCCGGAAGATGGAGGTGGGAATGTACATTGTAAATAACATGGATGCGACCATACAAAAGGGGGTAATCATGCACAAAATTGTTTAACGAATTCCTAGCTAACAGATTATGCTGCGTGTGCAACTTAGGGTGACAAAAAATGTAAAAAGCGGTAGAAAGCATCAAAAAATGGTAGTACTTGTCAGAAAGTAGGAAAGAGGGTAAAACAACGGGACCTATGTACAGTAAAAATTGTCGGTACTCAGTGGCCTTCCAAAAATTAAGGTGTTCCAGGGATCTGCACTTCCGTGCAGCAGCATTGGAGGTTGACGGACGCGTTGCAATTTCATCTCGAAAAGTCTCCAGATATGCCCGCTTTCTGCGCTGTATGCGCTTATATATAGTGCTCCGGTGTAATCCGTAGTATGATCGCTGCATATTCACTACCAACCTATGCTGAACAACAATATTATTCAGGTATTTCTGCACACATCATTCACAGACTGCTTCAGGAACCTAACCAGCGAGTAACAATAGGCCGGCTGTTATAGTAAATAATGAAACAATAATATTATGAGAAACGTAAATAAATTTTTAAAAAACATTCGTACCTGGACAAACAATGATAGATTTGATCGCAAATTCAAAAAGTTGGTTATCACACGAGAGAATGCACGACAGGTCAGGGCCAAGAATGACCGCCTTCTTGGGAAGTTAAAACAAAACCCTTAGTTTATTAAACGTCTATGGGATCGATGTATTCTTTCAAATAATATTTTACAAACCTACTTAATTTTGATTTTAACATCTTTTTTACATAAAATTATACCTAAAAATTACTTAAATTGCGTTTCTACCACGACCGATGAAAAGACACAGCAATGACAAAAGTTAAGGTACCTGACTAATTTATATGCGTTAAGCTTCTACCCCGGATCACCCCGTATTCCCCCGTCACCACCCCCGTCCAATCCGGGTAGTGTGCTAGCAGGGCTTGCATATAATATTTCCAAATGCGTAAAGTAAACACCAACATAAAGCTCAAAGTTGCGAAAATTCCCATAAGAGTAGAGAAGGTGGCGAGCATACGTATGCTTTAAATAAATTATCATCGGGCCAATTACATTCATATGGCAAGGGGTAACTAGCCGCCTATTACCAACCGCAACCCCCTCCCCTATTACCATGACTAATTTGTCTGTAACTATGATCGTATTAACCTGCAATTTACCATGTACCTTTTACCCCTTCCTGCATAAATGTAATTGTCCCGCTGAAAATTTATCGACAGGTATACGTATTCTCGCCACCTACTCCCCAGACTAAAGCTCAACATTTGGTAGGGGAACGTCAGTACTACAATGAGGTTATTTTACCTTTTGTTTAAAGATATAAATAAATGTTGAGTAAGAGTGCATT
Organism: Ligula intestinalis; assembly: GCA_036362985.1. NCBI lineage: Eukaryota > Metazoa > Platyhelminthes > Cestoda > Diphyllobothriidea > Diphyllobothriidae > Ligula > Ligula intestinalis. The sequence continues at coordinate 9,577,392 of JAYGXS010000002.1, read as the reverse complement.
ACGAGACGATGTCATGAAAAAGAAAGGCATGTCGGAAAAATCGAGGTGTACTCGTGAAATTTCAAATAGGTGAGACCAACCCATCGTCAGACGAAGTGAACAGCAGAAAAGGTGAGATAGTCACCGCAGACCAATTGGTGTGACATGACAGACACGGACAAACGGGCAATCAATGTTCAAAGGAGAGGGGGGCGGTGTACACATAATTAAAGTAGAATTTAGGACGGAGGATGTGGTTTGAGGTCTGCCATCCCACTGAATCGCCATTCCCTTCCCTCGTCTTCCAACCCGGGACCCGTAGCAGTCTTATCCCCGCCCTAGGTGTCCACCGCTCCCTTTAAACATTTATTGCCTGTCTGTCCGGTCGCATCAACTGGTCTAAACTGACCCTCTCACTTTCTCTTCTCTTCCTTTTGTCTGATGACGGGTTTGTGTTATCAATTTAAAAATTCACGAGTACCCCTCGATTTTTCCCGATGATCTTTCTTCTGCCTCGATAAATGTGTATACTTTATCTTTTTAAAGTAAATTATTTAGACTGTCATCATAAAAGCACTTAATGATGTTTATGTTTTTAAAACAAGTCAACTCATTATTCTGAATATGCCTTTTGAGTATGTCGTACCTTTTTACAATGCTAAACAGTGCCTTTTGCTTTGAAAGCTGTCTTAAAGGGTTAGTTCTAAAGTGCCCATAACCGAAGAACTTTCAAAACTATTGCTCTTATAAGAATCAGGCAATCGTGTTAAAATTCCTTTTAATAATTTGGTCAGGAGAAGAGAGGCCTTAAAGAAGCTGCAATCCGCTGCAATCCGCTGCCTTTCTTAAGTCTTCTTCATCTTTTTTCGCAGGCTGTCGCCAGACCGTGAGTTGACCTTTGGCACTTTTCTGCAGTTATCCCATAGTGAACGCATCGAGGACCGCTTACAGCAGTGATGGTCAAAATCTCAGTTGTTTGAAGAAGTTGACAGGATCTCTTTTTGCTTCGATCTAGTGGTTAAAATTCGCAACTATTTTAGGCTAAAGGGGCTAAAATGGCACCAGGAAAGAATAGGTGACTCACAGCGTTTTACTTCTAAAACATTGTGAATAGCTGTGGTTAAAGGAGGAGTCATTTAGGCTATTCAATAATACTGTGATCATTAAATATTTCCATATTCTGTTCAAAATAATTATTTGACAGCAAATTAATTGCGTAGAGTAATTCAGCCTAGTTCTGAATTTTCATGCAACGCCGAGCAGAGGTACAGGACACAGCACGAAAGGTATAATGGTGAAAAGTAAGTTCCAACTACGGATCGCTTTCCGGAACAGTTAACAAGCCACATTTAGTAGGAAGTTAGCCTATCAAGTCATAATTTATTGAGGGATAGTGAAAATTTTATCCTTTTATATTGCACAGAACCTACTGCGATGACAGAACTGAAATGTATGGTTATTTATAGCGATCACTTACCTCCAAGTTTACTTGAAAACCATTGGTTTGAACAGCACCTCCTAGAAATGAAGGAGAGTTTGTCAAGAGCTTAACTCAATTCAAAACTAATCACGTATTTTTAATATGAAACGGAAAACTAATTTACCATTTACTCCTTGCCTATAATAAGCCCTGAGTAAAGCCGAATCAGCACACTTATGACTTGGTCGTTAAACAGTACGCGCCAGAATTCCTGCCGACGCATGCAAAAAATTGATACCGTTCGCTAATCGGCATTGACTCAGGTTGTGATACTGATTATCGTGTAGTCTATTCTGAAATTATTAAATTCATGATAAGCTACGAGCTTTTTAATACGCATCGTTCTGACCACTAACAAAACGTAAAAAGTAACTACTGAAATGATATGCGATTTTGTTGTTGATTTTGACTGCCTTTATAAGCTCAAATATGTTTTATGGAAAACGTCAACTAAAATGTTATTTATGTTACTCGTTTGGTAGAAAATTATGCCTTCTTTAATTTTTATACTAAATGATAGGGTACCTTTCCGTTTTAAAACAATTTCGAATTGTGAGCTGTTTTACGATTGTGATGTGTTCATTCGTAATACACCTTATCGGTCAATTTATAAATGCTGCCTATACTGTATACAGCATGTTTCACACCTACAACATCATTTTATGAGAACTGTGGACTTCTTTTCCAAACTGTAGAAGAAAGCTAACTTTTCCTCAAACAGGATGTACACAGTGCTCCGTTTGCAAACCTTGAATTCGAGTGTATCAGTCAATAGGTTTCAAAAAAATTCGGCAATTTAGAAATGTTTCTAAAATCGACGGATACTCTTGCATTAAGTGTAAAATTTAAAGAAGGCGTAATTTACTACAAATGAGTTCAAGAAATAATTTTCTCGTGCATGTTTCCCATTAAATAAATTTGAATTTATAAGAGCAGTCAAAATCAATTCTAAAAGCGCATACTATTGAAATAGTAACTTGTTACAGTACATACGTTTTGTTAGTGGTCAGAACGAAGCTCTTTAAAAAATCCCGCATCTTATCATGACTGAAATAATTCAAGAACAAACTACACGAGAAGCAGACTCACAACCTGAGTCAATGCCGATTAGCAAAAGAGTATCAATCTTTTGCACATGTCTGCATGTTGTTCGAATTCTGGCGCGTATTGTTTATTAGAAACAAATGCGAAAGACGAGCTGCCTGTGAAGAAGTTGCGCACACTTTGCTCTGTATCCTGATATAAGTCATGTCAACCAACGGCAGAATACTTCTTACTAGTGCGTAGCTCTACCTAGCTAGTAGCTGTGGAGTTCGTATGGCAAAAAGTGACATACGTAGCAGTTAATTTTGTAAATCTTTCTCTCTTTGATATGTCTTGTGGATAAAAAAGTGTGAGTAACATGCAGTAAAACCTTGAATTCCATTACTACACAATTCCTAGAGGAATGGTAGGTGTCTCAACATTCACTGCGCCGTACTGAGTGTAGATTTTCCCTTCGATAGGTCTCTCACCTTTAGTGTCTGGACTGAGCAGTCACGAAATTGATTTTCATCAGTAAATAATACACTTTTCGGGATACAAGCCTTCTTTAAATATAAATTTCGGTGAGGGTAAGGTATGCAAACAAATTTTAGAAGCTGTAAATGGGTAAACCTAATTTTTTATCATCGAAAACTAAAGATAAAAAAACCAAAAACATAAAACCTTAACTAAAACACTAAGTTCAAACGTGAACATAAAAATCTAACCCTAACCAGAGAACACAAATTGTACTCTAACCTCTAGTCTTAGCCCCCTATCCCAACACTTTGCCCTAATTCTAGCCCCATTACCTAACCTTGACCCTAAAATCCAAGCCATAACTCGAAGACACAACGTGGCAGAAGAAGGAAGAGCTTTCATCGGGATAGGTTTATTGTGTTTGACGTTTTGAATAGTTGTTTTTCTCTACCTATCCTCGGAGCCTGAGTAGTCGGACTCATGGTTCACGTTACATGCCGCTTCTTTTGCGTGTGCGAGTCCCTTGAAGATGGGTAAAAGATAGGACTTCCCAAAATGCCAGACTGTGAGTTGTTCATTATTTATACATCGTATTTGTAAATTTATTAATGCTGCCTATACTGTATAAAGCACGCTCCACATCTATTGCAACCTTTTATGACAACTATGTGACTTCTGCCCAAACTGTGAGCCAACACGTACTCATCCTTAAACCAAATGTGCACAGTGCGCAGTTTTCAAACTTGGCATTTTAATGTAGCAGTCAGTAAGTTTCAAAATTATTCAGGACTTCAGAAACGTTTCTTGAAAACCGGAAGGTATTCATTCTTAAGGTATGAATTTTGCAGAAGGCGTAATTTTCTACCAAATCTGTACACGAAATAATTTTTTCATGCATGATTTCCACAAAATAGAGTCGAATTTATAAAGGCAATCAAAATCAATTCTAAAAGCGCATACTATTGAAATCGTAACTTGTTACAGTACCTACGTTTTGTTATAGAATCAGAACGAAACTCGTTAAAAATCCCGCATCTTATCATGACTGAAATAATTCAAGAATAGACTACACGATAATCATTATCACAACCTGAGTCAATGCCGGTACGCGAAAGAGTATCAATCTTTTGCACATGTCTGCATGTTGTTCGAATTCTGGCGCGTACTGTTTATTAGAAACAAATGCGAAAGGCGAGCTGCCTGTGAAGAAGTTGTGCACACTTTGCTATGTATCCTGATATAAATATGAATGAGGAGGAAGGATTGTCGAGAAGCGGATCAATTTGGTTTATTGTTCTGAGCTTTAGGACTCTTGCGGGAGTCCATTGTCAGAGATAAAAAGTGGCCACGAAAAACAAACAGCAGTTATAGGAAGCAGGAGACAATCAAACGTTACATGGGGGTAGGGGGAGGGAACTTATTAATCACCATTGTCGGCCGTGGGAATATGTCGGCAGAGAGCGATGTATTCTAGCGCCATATCGATAAATAGATTGACTGAATTCTCATCCGAGGCCCAGGCTTCAATCAATTCTCGGCCTGCCTTGCTGCCCGCGTGGACCCGTATAACGATTGATTGGCTCCTGCTGTTTGTTTTTCGTGTACACTTTTATCTCTGACAATGGAGACCCGCAAGAGCCCAAAAGCTCAGAACAGTAACCAAATTGACCCGGCGCTCGACAAACCTCCTTCCTCATTCATGCCAATGCCTGAAACGCGAACTTTTTCATTACTTCTTAACATAAATGTGCTTGTATAAATAAATAAAGCCAATGATTCCGGCATGCATGCATGGCGTCAGTGCCATTAACGGTCCTGCAACTTTCACCGAGAATAGAGCAGGTAAGGGAATATTTGCAAAATAATAAAAATACCTTATTACTTATGCAGGAGCATTAACTATTGCTGAATAATTGACAATGTCCTGGGTGTAGTACACACTCTTGCTAAGAGCACTGCAGAGGAAAAAAGGCCACCGAACATCAATTTCCCTCAAAACTGAACTGGCAACGTGTAGCCTGAGCGTTTGACCCGGTGTTATACTGAAGATGGATAATACGCAGAGTAACCCATGGAGAGCTGAGTTTCACCTTGGTCAGTATGAATGAACTGATGGATAAACGGATAAAGATTGTTGGAAGCAGTCGCTTAATAATTTACGCGGATGGAACGCCAGCGTGTTGCAGACTTTCCTGCAACAAACTGCAGGAATAATTATAGACTCTTGAAGTATTGTTTTATGGATTAAAAAGACTGCATTTCAATTGACCCAGTTGTGAAAAACTTGAAGCCTCCGTAAGGATTCGAACCCACAGTGAATCTGTCAAACTCCTCCTAGTAATAAAGTGTGCCTGCTAGTTATTCTGGGGATTCTAGATGATTAATTGGGAAATCCTGCTTGCGCTGTCAACTTGCTGTGTTCTTATTGGTGGATTCAATACATACAGTAAGCTGGGCATTTAAATCGACCAAAGTGTGATAAAATTAACGGCTTTTGGCTCGCCTTCGTGGTTCAATTGGTAAAAAATTGGCTGTACAGCAACCTTTCCTGCTGATGTGTCTCGAGTCTTACTGAGGCTGCGAATGTTTTCCAAATAAGCCATTGAAATTATTGAAATCTGCAAAATCCCTCCTAATAGACTGCGTTTAATGTACAGTAGGTGGACTTTCTCATGCAATCCTACGATTTTTACAAGTAGCTCCCTCTTACTCAAACGCAGCCCGAGCTGTGGCCACCAAATTCTAACAGCAATCAAATAATGATCGTTCTTTACAATAGGGCATGTTATGATTTATGAACGAATATGACGTTTTATAGAAACACCAGCATTTTTAACGAAGTGGAAGATTCCTAAATAGTGGAAATCGGGCATACTAGGTAAACTTAAGTTTTGCATGTAGAGGGAGCCCGTTCATGCAAAACCACTGAGTAAATAAAGCAGCACAAGTAAAATTACGTTGGAAAAATAATCGTTTCGTCAAGTTTTCGAATAAACATACTTTCATATTTCGTGAAATATAAAGTATGGCTGTTACCGAAGAGCCTAAATTTCGAGTATGGTTGCTAGCACTTTGTCACGAGAACTGCTCATTGTGTTTTCAAATATGCATCGCTTGACTTATTTTGGACTAAGGCAACCACGTTTTCGCTTGATATGCCCCATTGGGAAATCACAGGAGAAATGTATTGCTTAAGCTCACTTGCGGACATGCCGGTCAGTGACTATTAACTTTAAATAGAATTATCAGTAACAATTATAAACATACCATTTTTAATAAACTAAGAGTTATTGCCTTCTGCCTTATTTTTTGTAACGAGTTTAATGTTTCTATTACGAAGAGGTTCAGATCTTCCATGAAATTCTAATAAAAACTTTACGATTTTCACTAGTTTAACTCAATTGACCAAAATAATGAGTATATTTTATGTGCTTTCTAAAACCTTCACAATAAGATATATTTTGAAAGCTATTACTGAAATAAGTAGCTTTTAAACATTTTTCTCATGCAGGTGTCTTTGTGTGTCATAGTTTCAGAACCACCCTATCGTGTGAACTCATTGCCGAGAAAAATGAACGTCTATTGCAAAAGTCGCGAATAAATATGCTCAAGATTGATTTATAAAAATTTTACAAAAAGTTCACTCTTTAAAAAAGCTTAACGTATATATTTTGGCGTCTGAGGCCTGCGTACTTTAATGTTTTTGACGATTAAGTCAAGGTCCGAATATGAAATTTTGGCCAGTGGATTGATTTCCCTAACAATTAGGAATATCTCTTCTGTTATAAATGAAAGAGCTACTTCTTTTAACTAAAATGGAAGAGTTTGCAGCATATTTTGTTACTTCTAGACTCAGTTCTAGAATAACAAATACAAAGAAGAGTGGCAATACGACCAATGGCGATTTTTGAAAAAAACTGTTTCGCAATGTCCCGTGACAACTCTGTCAAATGTTTGTTATGTTAAGTGTCTCCAACTTCATATCGATTGTACAGTTAATTCGGTTGCCATGTACTAATAAATTTCGCAAACGCATTCCTTGCCGATAACCCCTCAAATATAAAACAGAAATTTAATGTGGAGTAATGCAAAGAACAACTTCAAAAGTTTATAACTCGATTTTATGGCACAAAACCCGACAGATTTGGGAAATATAATTTTTTTAAACATATTTGCTTTTCTTTTCCCAAATTAATGCGCTATTTCCTTATAACACTAACCTCAATTTCATGGAAGTAAAATAAACTTTTTTGATTTGTGATCAGATATAATTAAAAAGTTTCTGCTCTACATAAATGTTCTTTTATAAAGAAACATGCATACGCAAGAAGTTCTTTTCCGCTGCGTTTAAAAGCATGGGAAATTCCTCGGATATCAACAAACGCTGAGTTTCACCCATTTTCGCATCTATTTTCTCCCAGTATTCTGATCTGAACGTAATTAAATTCTAGAAAACAACATTTTGCGACCCAATTCAACCCAATGAACTAACTAAACAACCTCAAGTGTGCGCTGAATCCTCCAATGCACCACCTTGAATCAGATATGCAATCTACCGTAAAGTATAATATCAGCAAGGTTATTCGGCAGAAAATTCAGTGCACAAAAAGTGGAGAATTAACAGAACTCTATACATTTGTGGATGATATTCAGAGAGCCTTTAAAGAAACCAAAGTTGCAAAACTTGGTAGTTAAATATAATGGAACTATTTCTTCATTATCTACTCAACACATGTCGATGAGAAAATCGGCCCCCATCAAGGAAACGCTCGAAAAATCCCTAGAAAGAAAATGTGTGCAAGCACCGTTGTATATACAGGTGGCAGAAAACCACATAATTCCCTCTTCTGATTATCTTGTGTTTGTCTGACTGGTAAGAGCGTGCGTAGAGAGCATCGGGTGATTGTTTGAATGCACTGTGCGTGAAATAGAGCACAACTCCCTGATAAAATGGACATCTGTTCAAACAAAAATCTGAAGTATGGACAAACACTGAATTTGGAAACCTATGGCTACTCCGTTGCTAGAAAATCATAAGAATGGGAAAAACGTCAGAACTAAATTAAAAGTTTACTACGCATTGGTACATTTAACAAGCAATCGCTTCCCAAGTTTGTTTTGTCAGACATTTGATTGCGCAAAGATAGTTGGCCAAAGCCTCATGTAAATAAATCGTACGATTAGACGCGGCAAATACAGTAGTAGTGGAAGCTTTTCACTGCTTGTTTTCAAGATGTGGACGTAATTTCAAAAAGAGGAACAGACTTGTACGCAACTCTGCCTAGAAAATAAATATGTCCTCATTATAAATTTAACTGCGAACTTTGAAATTTTACTGCCAGAGAAGAGAGCTAGCGTCACTACAGTTAAAGCTGTTCTTGACATGACAGCGTTTCAAAGCAGACTGACAGCAAAAGAGAGTTAACAATGATTAGAAAAAAATGGCTCTTTATTTTAAAACAAACAATCCAAAAGTTAGGGCTTAATCGTTCTCAAAGACCCATCTTATCGTATGCAGCGAGAAAAACTACAAAGTTCTGAGGATAAACACTATGACTACTAATAGAGGTGGTCTAAGCTCCCTGTAGGAATTGCAGTCTTTCAACTCTGACATTACAGGTAGTTGTCTTGACTACCCATCTTCAGAAAATGAACACTCTGGCTCATGGTTCTTGTCTTTATGCCGCTCCTTCTTCCATGTGTGTATTCTACCAATCATGGCTGATTTTTTGTGCGTGTATCGCGCCTCGCCTTCGGCCTCCTCGTTTACCCTGTCTGTCATCGTGCCGCGTGTGTTGTTTTCGCCTTCATGTGTGTTCGTTCCGTCCGCTCCTAACTTGTGTCAAGTCTATACACGTTGGCTGCTGTGCCGGTTGACGGCTCCGCTTGTTCTATGCCACGTCTGTCCCCGGATAAGGTTTTTAAACCAACATTGGGAATCGGTAAATTTATGTGAACAGGTCTGAGACATGCGCAGATAAGGGCAGGTTTCAGACCTTTTTGCGATTACCTATGACTAAGGATTCCCGACGGAATCCGAAACGTCAAGAAAATAAAGTCCTTGTTCCAGTGATTGCATCTTCTTCTTCGCAACATATTCCCCTGTCAGAAGAAAGAGGATCATTCACTTAAAGAGGTTTATTATAAGCCTAATGATTCTTTTAGGTGTCTCGTCTACCCATCTTCAGAAAATGAACACTCTGGCTCATGGTTCTCGTCTTTATACCGCTCCTTCTGCCGTGTACGTTTTAGGAAACTTCTTATTGGGGGACAGTCACGGCCAGGAACAATCGGGACCGACCAGCAGCTCCGTGGCTAACGTGTATATACCTGAAACAAGCCAGAGCGCGACGGGGCCGTCGGGTTTGAACGCAAATGAAGGCGAAACCAACATACGTGGCACGGTGACAGACAGGTTAAACGAGGAGGCCGAAGTCAACGCGCGAGACATGCACAACAGCTCAGTCGGAATGGACACAACGCGCACACGCAAGAAGGAGCGGCTAAGGACGAGAACCATGAGCTAGAGTGTTCATTCTCTGAGGGCGGGTAGACGAGACAATTACCTGAAACGTTAAACTTAAAATAAACCTCTCCCGGTGAACGCTCTTCGTTCTCCTCATTTTCCACCTGGGAATGACATTTTGAACACTATTACTGTAAATGTAATTTTTGTTTGCGCCGTGCATTCGCCAAATTATAACATAAGACAGAGTGATAATTTTGTCTGATTAAAAGTAGTGAATTGATAACAACTGATTCAAAGTTAATAGGAGACAAAGTGCTGTGGAGAATCAGATATTTTTATAAGCTCGTTCGTTTTATGCCTTAGACTGGAGGGAAAGGATATATACCAGTATCAGCCGAGAATGTAACAAAATGTCCTAAGGCATAGATTTTATTTGGCGGGGTAGCTGAAGAACGAGAGTAGAAGAAAAACTCGCTTTAGTATGAACTGATGTGCCTAATGGATATAAACCTTCAAACTTACTGAATTGTTGTTACAAAAATTCCTATCAGAAAATTCAAAAGACAATTTGGCGAGCATAGGTAACTTTCGATCAGTTCTCGTCGGGCCATTACATTTATATATGGAGGGGTGAAAAGCAACATGTTGGCAAGGAACCTCCTGGAAGCCCCGTGCTTGACATGGCTAACGGTTAAATAACTGCTTGCATCTTTTCGCGCTTTCTCTCCCTTCCAACCTCCTGTTCAGATTAAACAATTCTTTATCGCATTGTAGCCAGCCGAATGCTATCAACCCCAACCCCATCTCCTATTCTCATGACTAATATGCCTGTAATGATGAACATAATTGTCCCATGTTACTTTTGCCCCCTATCTATATAAATTTAAAAGTCTGAAGAGAATTTATCGAAAGCTACGTATGCTCACAAAATACTCATCTTAATGCATTTTGCTAAAGAGAATCTCTCATCGTGGAAGGAGGCGACACTGGCAGGCGTATCAGGGTCAAGAAACCGAAAAGAGAAACCACTTGCATCCAGAGGCTATGATAAATGAACTTCTGACGTGTACGTGAAGAACCATTTTCTGACGATCGTGTTGAAACATAATCCTAGTCTTTTTAAATAGTTTATATCTTGACTCTTGTTTTAACGGACATCCCTGCCCGTAGAATAATTGCAATGTAAACAGTCATTGCAGCAGTCCAGGCCATGGCTGGGACAATGAATAGGGAACAGGTCAGACGAGCTCTGAAATACGCGTTAATTGCTTGGAGATTATCAACTGCCACACTGAACAAAATGAATAAAAGGAGAAAAATAATCTATCAACTGAGAAATAATCCGTTTAGTACAGCCGCACTCAGAGAGAATGCGGCCTATAACGATACGAAAACCCAGAGGAGTTCTACGGAATTTAACACGCGTACGCATACCGGCCTCAATCTCACGCAACAGTCAAGACCCTATGTCTTACTCCATACGAAAAGTGTATGAGATTCGGAATGGTGTGCAAAAACTATGATATTGCCTGAAGTAACTCGCCCAGCTTGCTTTAGCGATGCAACTGCATTAGCAAGCATGTGGAAAGATTCAAAAACAAAATTGCTCGGATTTAACTATTTTTTATGCCTTGCAGGTCAAGGGGAAGAAAAAATGCAATTTCCACAATGCAGGTTGTCTTGCGCTTTATTCTTAGAAGATGAAATATTTTCGTGTCGTAAGTCTAACGCAGGCAACAGTAGTTTAGGCAGTGCACTTCATTTACCCCTAGTCCCAACAGTTCGTCCTACTGAAAAGGTAATTGTAGAGATTTTATGGATGGCGAATTAGGACCGGCAGTGGAATATGCTTTAAAAACTCCAGTGTACTTTTTTATTATATTTAGAAATGTTGTTGATTTATATCTGTAGCTTTGCCTAATTTTTATTATTTATTACCGTATTGCGGAAAAAACCCGATTAGCCAAATGCAGGTATCTTGAAATTCCTGAAAAAATTGAAATCATGGTTAGTAGGTCGTCTACTATAACTTACCTGAGATCCAAATTACCAGTCTGGAGTTAGACTAAAATAGTCCGCGGCGTGAAGCGCCGCACACACATCCAACTTACATGCAAAATAACTAAATCCCAGCGGCCATGGGAAGCAAATTAAACTACATTTTCCTTGTTCCACTTCTATTCATTTTCTCCACTGCCTATCCTATTATTGCATTCCCCAAAACCCCTTATAACCACCTTTCCTATAGAAAAGAATGCTGGGACTACAGATATATGGTATGCACTAGTTAAACTAGATTTGCCCTAACGTAAAGTCTAACTAAAACATTAAGCATGACCCTACTCATGACTTTATATCTAATCCTCACTTTAACCCAAATTTCCTTCAAAATATAGCGTGCTGTCATCTTAATTAAGGACAGTTTATTTGAAAATGTGTTTTCGTGAGAGCGGGGCGCACCTAAATCAACCAAACTTAAAAACCATTAGATTTTTTCGAATAAAAGGTAAAAATTAAATTGTTTAACATCTTAGATACACCTAGCTCTTAGTCCTACGGCAATGTTTGGTTTTTAAGTTCTATTTTAGTTTGAAGTAAGTTTAGTTTTTGGCTTATCATTAAGTTTATTTAATTAATTCAAATGAAGTGTACTTCGTTGTCTCGCTAGATGCCACCAAAGTTAGACAAAGTTAGCTTAACTTAACAAAACTAAAACAAAACTGCATTTAAACTAAAATTAAGCTACCAAACTAAATAAAAACCAAAGGAGTAAAGAAATACCACCGGTTCTGTACGAGAGAATCCAGGGTGTGCCTAAGGTGGTTGGCCGACTTTATTGGTACAGGATAAGAATGATTCAGAATAATTCACGTATCACCTATGATAACAGGCTGAGCTGGAATGGAAAGTAGGACTCAAGGAAAAAGGTGGGACTTTGCACCGTTGATTAATTGTTGAAACAAAAACTTTTTTTAACTACATCCACCGAAAGGGCAGCAGAGAAGAGAGGATACCAAAAAGCCGTTTGAATGAAACTTGATCTCATGGAGAGTACAAATCACATTTTACATAAGTGCACCTTGTTTTTCAATAACACGAGATAGTGCGGTTCGCTGCATATTGAGACGTTGTAAACCTTTTTTACAAATTGGTATAAAAATAAAAACAATGGGAGGACTGAGAATTATTGACATGGCTTTAAGTACAGAACCAGCTCGTAATGGGGTTGATTTGAGCTAAATTGAAGAGAGTCTAGAGAATCTAGAATTTTCATTGGACAGAATATGAATTAAATTATATTGCGTTATAATAGACATAGATGGGCCGTAATTAATGGACACAGAACATCCTATTAAGTGTCCAGGCCAAAGAGTTGACACCAACGATGTCGAAGACTCAAGAATTTGGAAACCAGAAGGAGAAGATGCAAGCATTCAAGCAAGATTTTATTTTCCTGAGGTTTTGAATTCTTTCGAAAACCCTTCATCACGGATAACCGTAGAATAGTGTGAGGCATGCACAGATTCGGATGATATATACAGAGATTGCGTGGTATTTATAAGTTTTAGCGGCCATCCGTATGCATTCTATAATCATCATCTCCTGCAACCATCGCTTGGAGCCGTAATTGGAGCGGTGATGGTTTGGCAATTAACTTTGGCGTCATTAATTGCCGGGATTTCGTTTTCCATGTCAGATGTAGGCTTGATAGTTGCACGAAAATTATATTCACTGTCGTTGGAGCTGTTGCTAGGCTCAGTGCTTCCCATGAGTCTGATTTTCCTGCTCAGATAATATCTCGGTTCGCAGTATGGGGACGAAAAATAGTTGCGCTTGTTGATTGACTGCATGCCTGCAAACAATGAGTCGAGCAGCTCGCGGCCCAGGCGGCTGTCACCTTTTGCGAGGATTTCAGCCTCGTTCAACTTAAAAATTCGGCCAAATTCCGTCAGGAAATTGCTTGGACAGAGATTGCACATATAGCCCCTTGGCAGGACACGCCAACATTCCATTTTTGTGCTGATTTTCGAGGAAATTTAGGTGTAGGTCAAGACCAAACTCGTCATTCGTCTACGTTTTGACCCGCGCCTGGTACTCGTAGGGTCAATTTTATGGCTACGGCTTGGTCAGGGTTGGTTTTAGGGCCAGGACACGGCAGTAGTTACACTTCGTGGAAGGTAATACAAGGTTATCCGCATTTTGTGCATGGGCGGACAGCTATGTAAGCAATTCAGACCAACTGCAGATATGAAGAAGGGGGAATAGGCTGAAAAAGTGGTTTGCATTAATGATTTACTGTATCCCAGATTTCCCTCACAGTATCCAACAAGCCTATCTTGCGGAAGAGTTTCGACCGACAGTTTTAAAGCACAAAATAGGAAAAGAATTTTATAAGGTGTGACCCTAAAATTTTGGCAATGGCTGTCTCTAGCAATATTGGATTCAGAGATGTTGTTAAATGGATAGCATAGGAGTTGGGCGTACAAAGGCTTAAGATGAATAGGAAGTACATTTTATCAGCAATATTAAGCAGACCAAGATCTAAGGGAAGCGCGGGGAAGCTTGATTTTCCGTTGTAAGAATATGGATTGAAATTAAACTATGTTGCTAGAAAAACCAGTAAGTTATTTTCACTTGAGTTCTCTAGCAGAGCACCAGTTCAAGAGTGGAACAACTACAGGGTGGTCAGGTCATTTCAGGTTTTATTGAGGGAAATATAGGTAAGTACCTTTAAACTCCCCATTGGTTAACAATGGTATGGCAAAGAAAGTCGTCTGAACAGCCGTTTAAATGTAGCAAGGTCATTTGGGTCCAAAAGGACGGGGATTTTTAATATGGTAAGTAACAACATAAAAATCAATTTTTACTCAATTAAGCCTAGTTTTTCAACAGCAGAAGAACGTGAGGTTTGCTGGCCATTGGCAAGTTTTGCAGTTTTCATCAAATTAAAAAAAGAACAAGGTTAGATCTCGCTTATATCCCCTCCGATACAGGAACGACTGGTAGTACAGACAGATTTGAGCTACATTCTACAGACATAGAGGTCTATAAACGGCAGCATATGAATTGAATTATAATAGCCGTCGATGTGGTCACAAGTGATGCCCACAAACGTCTCACTGAACGGCCAGACCAAAGCGACGTTAAACACCAACGTGTTGGAGTATCAAGACTTGGAAAATCTCTTGGAGAAGGGTTGCTTTTATGAACCCTTGGCAGGAAACATCAACAGGAACTGTTTCTAAATCAGGCAGTTTTGCGCTAAATGTCTAAAAAATTGGGTTTAGGGCCAAGCAAAAAATTGTCGTTCTGCTGTCTTATGACCGGCATCTGGTACTTGTAGGGTCAAGTCTAAGACTAGGGTTTGGTTAGGGGCAGGACACAGCAATGGTTACACTTCATTGAAGGTAATAAAAGGTCATTCAGGTTGCGTGCGTAAGCAGGCAACTATGCAAGCAATTCGCAAAGAAACTCATCTGACAAACTGGTTGAAAATATATTTTTTGCTGTTTCCGTGATTTCCGGCACAATGTCTTGCGGATTCCTTTGACATGTTTGACGCATAGAACTGGAGAAGACGTTTATAAGAAGTTACCCAATATTGTTTTCAAAAAGGCTGTAAGGTAAGTAATACAAGGGGACAACGTCTGCATTTTTACTAGCACTCTGAAGCAAACCAGAATACGGTGGAAGTGCAGTAGAGCGTACTTTACCGTTTTAAACTCACCTTTATTGCTTAAAAACCAAGAAATTTATTTAAATACGAGTTCTCAAGCAAAGCACCGGTTAAAGCAAGTGATGAGGAAAGTTATGGTCAGGAAAATCGTTTGAACATCTGTCAAGATCCTTTGGGCCCAAAAGAATAGGGGTTCGTAGAGTCGCTGGATCAACATCACCGCGTAATAAAATATGTTGCTCACCTGCCAGGATTTTATGCCGCAAGTGGAAAAGGTGGGTTGATTCCTCTTCACCAGTTGAAGATAGATTTAATGCCGGGAAAATTCACCAATCGATTGTTTCAAACGACTTAAGAAATAGGTGTTCTTGAAGGAAAATCAACAGCAATGACAAACCGATTGTTAACCCAGAGCAAGTCATGATATACAGATGACCAATAAGTCATGAATCTAGTTTCGCTTTGACCGAACATCACCAAGGGTTATTTATCATATCACATTATAATAAATTGATAAGCTTTGAACCCAAGGCTAATGTGATTTATCTTTAATGGCAATTGATCAGCTACTTTTAGTAAAATCATAAACGCATATGCTCAAAGAGATGTATTGTGGAAAAAAATACACGAAACTATTCTCTTAACCAGAAGCGCTACGGGTGATGTATAAAACACCTTATTGTTTCTTGTAACTTGTAGGTGATAGGTATCCAGTTGTATAACTCTAAGGTGGAAGTGTGATGCGATTAGTTATCGAATTGTTTGAACTACGCACTACGCTCATCAAAGTACTCGTTTGAACATCTACAGATTGGCGTCCAGAATAGAGGACGTTACTTGACGATACGGCAACTCAATTTCGACAAGCTCTCGATGCAAACCTTTAGTGAAGTACAGGGTTCGGATTAAAATGACATGTAGGCCGGTGCCTTCGGTTTGAGAGTGATTGGTCAATGAAACCTCATGAGTTAGTACGGAGCTTTAGGGTAAATGTAACGTTTCCTGAAGTAAACTCGATTCAGTTCGAAAAGCTCCTTTTGCAATCTGTTGAACGTAACTGTCGGACACTCATTGATGGACGTTCACCTACTCACTTACGGAACTCATCTGTCCTGCTCTGCTGTGGATCTCTTCAGTGGCCCTAGCGGCAAAAGTAGCTTGTATAGCCTCACTCATATAGCCCTAATCCCAGCATTTTGTCCTGCAAAAACAGTGGTTATAGAATTTTGGGGGGTCAACAAATAAGATTTGGAGAAAAGGAAATCTTTATGAGTAAGTGTTAACTGAAAAATGCAGTCAAATTAGCTTCCCGCGGCCGTTTTGAACAGGTTTTTTCCGCATGTAAATTGAAGGTGTGCGCCGCGCTTTGCGCCGCGGACTATACTTATCTAACGCCAGAACGGTACATTGGACAACAGATGAGTTTAAGTAGACGACCTCCTTAACACCATTTCAAGGTTTTGGGAAATTTAAGAGACCTGCAATTTGGTCATCAGGTTTTTCCGCAATAAGTTAAATGATAATGCAGCTTAGGAAAATCTACATATATAAGTCAACAACCCTTCTAAATACAGAAAAATAAAAATGTATTTAGCATTTTTAAAAGTATATTCCACTGCTTGCCCTAATTTCCCGCCCATTAAATTCGATAAACATCGTTTTCGTGGGAAAAACATGCAGGTTGTTGGGATTAATGAGTGGGGCTACATAAATTACTGTTTCCCAGCTTTTTTCCTATGAGAAAAAGTTATCCACAAGACGCTCGTGAACGATGAGGTGAACTAGGAAATAGCGTGTGGATTGCTTATCAGCACACCCGTGATAGAGTTCTACTTGAAAATGCTATTCAGTTGGTGTCAAAATGTAGAAAAATTACTCGTATGTAAATATTTCTGTATTTAAAATTTGCAGTAGGTCATAGTCGCCACGAACCCTTGCGAAACTTCGAAACGCTTGTCTCTTCATTTTATAGCTTAAGCTATGTTCGTCCTCAATTGCTGTCTCAGTCCTTTTTTAAAAATGTCGATCTTTGAAAATCATATTAACTGGTTTACATTTTCTAAAATTGACTATAGAAACACGAATCTGATCAAAGTATTAACTGTTGTCCATGGTTCTTGGTGCCACAACGATACAAATCCATGCGTGGTTTACTCCGTGATGATAAATAAAGCCGAGAAATCTCCCATAGTTTTATAAATTTGTCCTGGGGACTTAAATTTATTTGAATAGAAACAGAAATAATAGAATAGAAATATAAATTTTGCACAACCTAAGGCATGCAAACTAATTCTTGGCGTAATAAACGAGATTTTTTAATGATACTGTCGGGCAAAGAGTAAAAGGTTGAATGAAGTCATAATTGTGTAAAGTTTACAGTGGCTGTACTGAAGAACATACCAAACAAATTCACATTACGTAAGTATTTGCCAAAGTGAATGCAAAGGTACTAGCTGAAAGCCAAAACGCCCGTTTTTTGCCGATCGTGTGCTGCTATTTATTGCAGGTGCAAGGGATTCGGTAATCAGTACTGTCAGTATAATAGGCAATTTATTTGTGTACACTTCTGATTGACTGTTCAGGATTTGGGACTATTATGCGTTTAAACCGAATTATCTGATAGATGTCAGGTCAAAAATTTCCATCATATTTTTGACTTATCCTGAAAAGGTCTCTTCCGAAGAATTTACTGCCAGCTTGTGACGTAATTTGTTTCGAAACACAAAAAAAGAATTCAGTGGTCAGGTGCAGTGCAGTTCCAGGATTGCATTTAAAGTCAATAGTTTAAATTAAGTTAGAGTTTGGATAAAGGAATTTCTTATCACACTCCTGTACCTATATTTGACCAGGAAGCCAAACAAATCGGCTAAAGTTATGCATGTTTATGATCAGTAGTAGTCCTAAACAGGCGCCAAAATGCCATATATATGGAGAGAGATCCCAATAAATCAATTTTTATTTTCCTAAATAAGTGCAATTGTGCGGTTTTGCATGCATGGCAACGCAGTAAGTGAGGGTCTTCATTTAATTAAAATTTGGCAGTAACAGCAAAATGACTTATTGGATCCATATAATTTCGAGCGAGCTCGTCAGTTGCAGCCTCTCATTACTTAACGTGAATCACAAAAAAGTAGATACACAATGAATTCATACAGAAAAATCGATATAAACACAAGGTCATAAAAAGTGGCCAAAATGCTAATCAATAACATGAGAAGTTTAAACGCTATGGTCAGCAAAAATAACAGGGAAAAAACAACTTAGGAGGAAAAATGCATAAACAGGGAGCCAATGTTACCAAGGCAAATTTACGTCCACTTCATGCTCCAACTGTTTACATAGGTCGGGTTCGGACCGCCGTATGTAGGCTTCCTCCAGCTAGCGTAAGGAACGAGTTGTTTGTGCTCGAACTAGTATTCGAAAGGACGTTTTGGGGTCAGCAGAATGGCCCGAGTCTTACAGATGTTCAGAAATTGATGACCCGGGAAATTTTTTCTTGTTTCATTAGCCAGCTATGTAAATGTTCCTAAGCGCTGGTAGCCAATTGCCTCTGTGTTCGTCCTATGTACTTGCATGTACATGAACATATAAATTCGTAAATGCAGTTTGAGGTGGCGTGCAACGGCATGGCAGATTTCGCAAGAGGAACTGGTAAAGGCTTCGTTGGATTGAAAATTATCAGATTGGCAGCATAGTACGTCCTCTCAATGGCATTAAGCAGGCGTCTTTTGATGGTGTTTAGTGTGTTATCACCCTTAAATGGTAAAAAAATGTAGACGGGCTTTTTTGGTGATAATTGTTGCGTCAATTTAGGTCTTAGAGGTTTACTGTATTTGTCTATAAATTTACTTGGATATCCTCACTTCATAAGGGTGCATTTAAGGTTGGTTAATTCATTTTCCGATGTATCCGTAGAACAGATCATTCTGGTCCTCTGGAAAAGAGTATATACCAAGTTACGTTTCCATTGAATGGGAACAAAATTCAGAAAAGGCAAATACTGTCCTTTTTAGATGTTTTTATGGAAGACCGTCCATGTAATGGAACCATCATTCTGTCTGGATAAGTGAATGTCGAGAGAGGAAAGATGGTTATCTTGTTCCTTTTCTATAGTTAATTTTATCTTAGGATGAAGACTGTTCATTGTAGACGATAATTCTTCGGTTTCCCTTGGATTGTCCACAATCGAAAAAATATGATATACATATCGTCTGACTAGTGTGTCATTGTTCAATTTAGCAGATACTTTATCTTCTAAATGGCCCATGAATATGTCAGCAAAAGTAAGTCCTAGTAGGCTTCCCATTGTGACTATGTCAATTTGTCGGTATAGTTGTCCATTAAATAGGAATTACAAATTCTTTGTGCACAATTGTAGTAAGTTCCGTAATATTTCAGGGGCCAGACGGGTATTCGAGGAATAAGTGCAAATGATAATTATAGTTTCTTCCAAGTAAACGTTGGTAAATAATGAGTCAGCGTCCAAGGATATCATGTGTTTGTCGGAAATATTTTGGTGTCTTATTTCGTCGACAAAATGGAAACTATCTTTTAATGTGTAAGAAGAAAACCTTTTGCGAATTGGTTCTAATTCCTTCACAAGCTATTGTGCCAGTCTATGAAATGCAGAGTTTGACATGGATAGAATTGGCCGTAACAGAAGATCCTTTTTATGTGTTTTTGGTAAACCATATAGTCGTGGGAGATATGAACCTCTGGGTTTTAGGAAAAAAAGCTGTTTTGGAATCCATTAGATTATTATCCAACAGAAGCATGATCATTTTCCAGGCGGAGTCTTCCAATGCCTTGGTTTAATCTTTACCTTCTGCTTCATGACAAAATTTACTGGAATCTTTTAAAATGGCTTCCATTTTTTTACGTAACCATTGCAATTGAGGATACCCACACCATGACCTTTGTCAGGTTTAGAAATAACTAGTCCCTTGTGCCTTTTTAATGCGGATAAAGCAATTGTATGTTCTTTAGTTTTGGGAGAGCGTTGCGTTATTATAGCTCTACGGTATTGGTGTGCGATATCCACAAATTTTGCTTTCATCCAACCTGAATCATCATTGGATCTAGGTTTTAAGTCAGTCAGTGGGAAGTACAAGTACCCGCGCACACCTTTAATGGTGTTTAGTATGTTATCGCCCTTAAATGGACAAGATATGATTCTATTGCTTGTCTATCTTTATTAAACTGCAGGTTTCTTGAATTACCTGAAAAATTTAAATGGTGGTTAGCAGGTCATCTATGTTAACTTACCTGTGGTTCGACTTACCGTTCTGAAGTTATATTAGCATAATCCACGGCACTTAGCGGTGCACACCGTCAATTTACATGCGGAACAACCTGCTCCCAGCGTCTGCGGGAAGTAACTTCGACTACATTTTTACACTTAATAATTACTTCTAAAAATTTCCTTCTCTGCCTATCATTTTTCCCCGCCCCCGAAAAACTCAATAACCACCGTTTTCGCACGACAAAATGCTGAGACTCGGGAAAAATGACTGGGGCTACATAAGCTCTTTTTGCCCAAAGTTTAATAGTTAAAACTGCTTTTTATTTCCAGTAACCACCAGAGCAATTCATTTCATATCTGTGAAAATGAATTCCTTGTTCAACGTCACCATATTTTCCGAAGGTTAGCTTTCTTAAATTTATTATCTTGACCACCTTGTGAGGATGTGGGATATTATAGCTTTGTTGCGGTTCGAACTATTCGGAAAACCGTTTATAAAAACAGAGTGCCACAACTTAACCATGCGACGCACGATTTTGTGAGGCATATGCTCATTACTTTTACCGAATGCTATGAACAGTTTTTTCCTGCCCAAGATACCACAAGTACAACAAAATTCAAAGTGTTTCATTCATGGTGAGCTATAGCGAGCCATCAGGTTAAATCACGTGGTTGTCTGAAAAAAAGATGATTCGCGAATATTCAGCAAAAAAGTCGGTGACCACATTGGTGAAATTTCGCCCGCACATGACATGTGCGTGCCGAGGGATTTCAAAAATAAGTAGTCCCGACAAATGCAGTTCCATCCAACAGCCAGACTTTTTATTGGTCAACACCGCCCACCTGACTTGGCCCAATGCGCTGAGCGAAATAACGGTAGTTATTTTATAACCCGACGATTCAGCAGTGAAAATATGTCGGGGGCAATTTCTTTTACTTTTGGTCAAACACTTGCATTTATTCAAACCCGTAGCAAAGTTCGGAAAGTGCTGATTGGTTTGCTTGGCAGAAGCATGGTAACAGTGCCTTAGACGTGCATGCACATCTTCGATACTATCCAAAATGACGCAATGGAAAGGAAAAAGTTTAATTTTGACTCTCATGTCAGTTAGGGGAAGAGTCCTTCCTATACATCTCACTCAAAGCAACAGGAGATCCCAAGAAAGCCACTCATCGTTAGGTTTGTGACGACATCTTTGTTCCTTCCAGTAAAACAGCCTCGGAATTAAAACTTAGACCTCCCCTATGGTGACGATAATTACGAATGTGGTGATGAAAACCGTCCATTCCTTCCACACATGTGCGCCAGCTTAAGTTCCAGGCTTCGATTTGATTCACAACAACCAAAGCCCTCACTCAGTTCATTAATGGATTTCTGGCGACCGCCAAACTCCGAGCCCACTCGGCGGCGAACGGAAGTAAATATGTTGCCATCAATTTCTAGGTCTTCGTTATCCGAAGGCCCCGCGGCGATGCCAAAACCCCCCGTGCTATCCAGCTGCAGTGCAATAAGACTTGTCAGTGCTCAGCCAGGACCTCAGTCGCAGATGCGAGGCCAATTTCATAAGTTGGATGACTACTTATGGACAAAACCAGGCACGCAAAACATGACTTTTTGCCTGGCAGGTGCCAGCACTCCACTAAAACCCATTTCACAATCCTCCAGGCCTAAATGCCAGAAATGTCATAATGTGCATTTTGTAGAGCCAAATGCAGTAGGCTCCCGAGGGGAATGTGACCATGACCGGGCAAATGCGGAGGAGGATAGAATTACGGCCACAAAGACAAGCGTTATTACTGGCTGGAGGAACCATTTCTGGTCAGTCGGAGACTTAACAACAGTGGGCTCCAAGTCTGTCCAGCCAGTAATGTATGATGAACCACTAAAGGTAACGAATCTTATTTGTACATCAAACAGAATCCCTTGCTATTAATTAAAAAACAGGAACATAAGCACCGTTAATTTAAATTGCATCAGTTCATCCTAATACACATTTCCATTTGCACCTATTTGTTTCAATTCTTGCCTCGTCATCAGTTCGCCTGCTTTTAAATTTTTTGAGCTTCCGTAATCTTGATTAAGGTAAATGTTTGTTTGTTTTGACGTAAAATAATCAAAACTGATAGTTCGATGTGTGATAAGATGGCAATGTCTTCTTTATCTAGATAAAGTCAAAGCAAGGAAATTTCATAGAGGAATGTTTCTGACAAACATTTCTAAGACATCGAGTTCTCAGACTTGAATGCAGGAGGGAAAGTAATGGAAAATTGTTTGCGGGGCCATCAGCGTATGGATCCCTAAGATTATTTTTTAGAAGTTTTGTGGTGATGGAAATTTGAGCAAGCACTTATGACCCAGTGCAAGCATAAAACTCTATTTAGGTGCATATGCCATGCATTTATGGTAGCGTTCCCTCAGGAAATCCACAGAAAAATAATACTTGTTTGCATAATATATAAAAGCTGCATTTTTCAGATTGTTTGGAGGGACGAAGTTTTTTTTTCAGAAGTAGTGATAGTGCATATTTTTTAGCGTAATACGGTTTTTTGGATGCACCCCCTACTTTATTATCCTGCTAAATCCAGATTATCAGAGAAACTGTTTATGAATAAGGAAGAAGGCATGTCGATCACCAGGATCAAGGTTTTATTTGTCTGAAATTTCGGGCTTATACTGGAGTCTATAATCAGAGGGTATTGTCCACACTGGCAGCAAGAAAGGCCTTGGCCGTGGATGAGAACTCAGTCAATCGATTAATCGATCTGGCGCCAGCATACATCGCCCTGCACAGGAACCTCCTGACTGAAGTCACTGGTGGTTGATAGGCTCCTGCACCTTATAACTGTGGCTTGTTTTCGTCAACGCTTTTACCTCTGATGATGGGCTCCAGTAAGAGAAAGGGAAAAATGCTCTATTTAGAATGAAATATTCTAAAATTTCAGCAAAATGGCCCCGTTTACGGAGAGCAAACTATAAAGTCAGTAAGGGCTCATGGTAAAAGGTCAAAGTTAAAAGGTCATATAATATTCACAATTAAAGTTTTACACGATATCCACATCTACTATGAAGACAGGTCGGCTTTCAACTTCTCGATTTCCACTTCTTCCCACGTGAGCTAGCATGCTGGGAATGGGAGAACATATTGTTGATAGGCCGATGTGCGGCAATACATATGATGGAAGCCTCGTTGCATTGTAGGGGAAGACTTCGCAGCCATTAGTTCAGAGTGGAGAGGGTGAGCAACCACACTAAGGATGCGATCATCAAATTTCTTGACCGTTTTAAAGAGGCGCTGTACTATAATTTCAGCAAAAAGGCATAGAAAAAACCGGCATCAGAAGAGAGCGTTCGGAGAATACGTTTAAGAGTGACCAGGTCTTTTTCAAGTAAAGCTGGTCAAACAACTGGAGAGCAGTAAAGAATGAGGGGGAGCATGCAGGCATCTATAAATCGCCAGATTAGGGCTTGTGATGTACGATATGAACGCAAGTGGCAGATATAATATAAACGTTTACGGATTCTAATAAGAAGGCCTTCTATATGAAAAGAAAATGTAGGATTGGATTTCAGAGCAACACCAAAGTATCGGAAAGAGGATACCTCATCGAGCAGAATGTCCATATTTTGAGGACTAAGTGAGGGTCGCAGTCGTAAAATACACTGGACTGACTTCCACTCGTTAAGTTGAAGGCCGTTTGCTGACGACCATGTCGAGAGTTTGAATACTCAGACGAATAAAATTATGAATTCGGTGATTGACATGCCTTCTTCTTCTTCTTCTTCTTCTTCTTCTTCTTCTTCTTCTTCTTCTCTACCTTAACACAGTTCTCAGATGTGAATATTCGCCTCAAAATTTTATGATTCCTATACCGTCATGGGATAAACGCAGCTTAAATGTACTAACCCCAGTATCTTAACAGTATGACAGACACATTGTGTTACAAGATCAAGCGGTCAGTCTCTGTTGATTGGTATACATCCTCAGAGGTACAGATGAGACATTTAAAGAACCTAAGTCTATTTAGAAATCACAAAAAAAGACCACTTGTTGGCATACAATCATATAAAATAGATTTTCATTTCCAATGCTGTAGGTTAAGCATATATAGATGGGTCCTTTTGTTTCTGGGGAACAATGCAAACGACTTTCTTTAACTTTACTCGAAACTGTATTGGGAAAGCTTTGGTATGAAAGCCTCTAAACCAGACTTCATGAGCGAAACTTGAAATACCTTATGTTAATTAACGAATTAACCACGCTATTAGGCTTCTGAAAATATAACAACAGTTCTTCTAATAAATTAAGTAATCTAAATTGATAAACAACATTCAATTAAATTTTATTTCATCACTGTCGGAAGAAAGCAGTTTAAAAAAGATGTTAAACGATTTCGATTAATCAATTCCTGCCCCTCGGTGCACAACCAATATTAAATGAAACCTGATGCGGCAAAATCAGTGTATGACAGATTGTGCATTGAAAAAAACATGTGATTCGGATTTGTGTCGCGATATCGCAGCAAGCCAGTAGCTTTCCTTCTGATGCAAATTCAGCTGCCCCGTGGTATGGTCACCCTCCTTCGACAAACGGGGGATTTGCGCCAAGGTTTTATTTTGATAGTCAACTGACATTTAAATACCATGTCTGAATGCAAATGATGATTGACCAATGAACAAAACCAATATAAATTGGTCGCACAGACAAGACAGAAGTCCCTGGAATACAGAACACAATACAAAATCACAAAAATAAACCAAAGACCACTTAACTTGTTATTTTTGCTAATTTAAGATTTTGTTATAAGACCATTTGAACCTTATTTAGCCAAGTGTAAAACAAAATATGTTTAATAATGCTGTCTAAGGTTTTTTTCTAAGTACTGAGAGACAGTAAAGCATCGGAACTCAGGTAAATGCATAAAACTGAATCAAGAGCCTCGTTAACTGACTTAAGAGCAATACAACCACCGAATATCTGAATAAAAGTATAGAAAAGCGAAGCGACTTAATGTGCTGATAAAAAATGGGATGTGTGTCTGTCTTATATGCTTGCATCCAATACTCAGCAGTTCTACATATCTTAAACCATTAAAATTTACTGTTAATTTACTTACCACACAATTTTATACCAACAAACCTCTTCAGAAAAACCTGACTGATCCTTACAGTGACCAGTGCTTTTTGTTCTGAACTTACTAGCATAATTGTATGCGCACCCTATTAACAAGAAATGTATTTCCTCTGGATGGCAAGAAAAAAGAGGACGTAGATAATCACTAAACAGTAGTTGGTCATGTAATTTTGGTTTCGGAATGACAATTGTGTTGTGACGCGATGTTGAAACTAATTTTTATACACTTCCGCTTCCCCTAATTCGAAGCATAACCGAAGCCTGGCAACTCTAGTTCTAAAAATAACTCAACGCTTACATTTAAACGTAAATATAACCTTAAGCATGATAGGCCAAATTTAAAGTCAGTCAAAATAGTGAATTACAAAATCCGTGTATCACGGAACTCCTATTAAAACCTATTGTCAGGAACACTGTAAAAAAACTACAACTTCCTTAAACATCATGGACGTGGATTTTAAAGAAGTACCAGGAGAAGTTGCATGCAGCATTTCAAAGTTGAAACTTTTAAACGCTTTCTAAAGTGCGGCTTAGAATTCGTGGAAAATGTCAGCATACGCGAAAAGTTGATACTTTCTTGATGATCGGTACTGAGAAAGGTTGCAATACTGATTATCGTGAAGTCCATTCTGAAGTTTACGATCAATAATAAAACATATGTACTGTAAAAAGTGGCTCCTTAAGTAGTATGTATTGTTATCATTTATTTTGACTGCCTTTATAAATTTAAATATATTTTATGAAAAACGTTAGCAGACAATTTTTCCTTGTACTCATTTAGTAGTAAATTACGCATTGGTTAAATTTTATTCTTGAAGAAAGTGTATCTTTCAATTTAAAAATGTTTCTTAAAATGATATTTTTTGCGATTTTAAGGTATTCATTCAAAATACATCATATTCTTCAATAAAGTAATGCTGCTTGTAATGTATCCAGCATTGTGCACATCTGTTTCAATATTTTATGCGAACCATGTGACTTCCTCCTCAAACCGTAGGCAAAAATCTAATAATCTTTAAACATGTTGTACACAGTGCGCAGTTTGTAAACTTTGCATTCACGTGTAGCATTCCGTATTCAAAAATTTAGAAACCTTTGTAAAACTTACCGATACTCTTTCTTTAAGTATACAATCTAAAAAGGCTTAATTTTCTGCCAAGCGAGTACAAGAAATATTTTTTTAATTTAGGTTTTCCATAAAATATATTTGAATCAATAAAGGCAGTCAAAATCAATGATCAAAATGCAAACTGCTTAAGTAGCCACCTTATACAGAACATACGTTTGGTAAGGGGTCAAAAGAAGCCTCTTAAAAGGGCGGTGCCTTATCGCGACTGTAATGACTTCAGAATGGACAACACGATTCTCATCATTACAGTATTATTCAATGCCGATTTTCAAGAGGGTATCAGTCGTTCACATATGTCAATATCTTACACGAATTCTGGGCCATAATATTAATAAATTCGAAGAAATGGTTGTGTTCCATATGAAACGTTTGCTTCACACTAGCGAATTAAAACATAATTTTTCAAACAAGAAAGAAAACTACAGCAAGAAGAAGACAAAAATCCAGGCCAGTTGGTCAGGTAGAAAATAAATCACCAGCTGCTATTTATGTGACTGACAAAACGACAGCCATACCAGCAAACCTGACAACCCTTTGCAACACCCCAAATTTTTTTTACACTCAGACACGTATGTGCATCCAAAATCCAATTTTAATTATAATTTTTCCATTTTGAGTGGTTTTGCTGTTATCGTATTTTTCCATATCCAACTGCTTTTTAGGTCTACTTCTTAGCGATGTCTGCACTCTATTCCTCCATTTCTTCAAGAAGGTTTTGTATGACACGATGTTTTAGTCCGTTCGGTTTCGGTACGGAATGCCAATTATCTTACATATATCAGGTCAACTAGGTACAAAAAAAAAATTGTCAAATATTTTTGCCTTAACTGGCAAAGGACTATCATTAAACAGTCGTTTAAACCAGAAAATATTTATGGCTCTGTGCTTGCTCTCAAGCCTCTAGCCCTTTACAGTACTTCTTTTTGATTTTTTAAAGCCATTTCCTTCTTTCCAAATTGCGTGGGTTTCCAGACGTCACCTGCACATTTACTGAAATCGTCACATGGTCCACAATGTACTTTCATGGTCGTTCCCTCATATAAACTTAAAGTTGCGGGTTGCTGCTGCAACATGACCTTTGAAAATGCATGGTCGGTGGTTGGCCCATAGACTTTGGAGGACTAGATAACTAGAGTAGGAAAAAACCGTAAAGTTTTAGAGAAATATTAGTTAAAATTGTTACGCCAACCAACTTTGAAGAAATTCGAAAAAAAGCACATCGGTTAAGCAAGGCAGCGAACTTGGTTGCCACATGCCAGGCACCGTTTAGTAGAAAGCAGCTGGCTACAATGTCCGAAATTGATTTTGCACACAGTAAAGTAACTGCAAAAACAAGGAAACGTGTCCTACCTGATTTCTTGATACCTTAAAATATTCTGTGAAAATTTTTTTGAAAACATTCCTGCCACACCAGGGTATTTTGCGGTCAATATTTTTGATTTTAAATATTCCAATGTCCAACATTAGACTTTTAGCTGAAGTAAACAAAACGCACGCACTTGTATGCAATGGATGATGAAAGATGACGAATAGTTTTTAATGAAATTATCATTTGTATATTTTTCGGAAACATATTCCAGTGTGAGTATTAAGGCAAGTGCAAGAAGAAGACAAAAAATTACGAATTAATTTCCCGTTGTTCTGCTAACTTGCAGCTAAAACCGCATGCTACAACGGTCAACCCATACGTAAGGTACTTTTTGATTTATATATTAATCTTTGTATTTGAAATCAGTCTTAACCTAAGGAGTGAACATATTTCCATAAGCCCATGTCTAGTACGGTGAAGGTTTAAACACCATCCTTTAGTAAAAATGAAGGCATAATTAGACGTTGCAAAACCGCCTAGCTGCAGAGGAAGAAGTTGCCATTACTGGAACAAAAACTTCATTTTCCTGACTATTCGGATTCTGTCGAGAATCCATAATCATAGGAAACAGTAGAATGGTGTAAAACATACACAGATTGCGTGGCAATTAAATTTCGTAGCAGCCATCCGCATGTAACCACCGCTTAGGATCGTAGTTGGTGCGGTGATGGCTTGGCCGTTCGATTTTGGGTAATGAATTACCGCGATTGTGTTATCCGTGCCGGATGCGGGCTTGATAATTATGCAAAAATTATGTTCGGTGTGGTCTGACTTGTTACTGAGCCCGGCTTTTTCCACGTGACTGATACTCCTACTCAAGCAGCGTCTCAGTATGCAGTATGAGAACAGCAAATCGTTGAACTTGTTGAAAAACTATGGTCAATTAGACCCCAAGCAGTGGTTTCAGGAGTTGTTTATTATAGTACGTATGCTGATGGCCTCTGTAAACTGTAAATACCACGCAATCTTTGCATGTATCACCTCAATGTTTGCACGTTACCATCATTCTACGGTTACCTATGCTTAGGGATTCTCGACAGAATGCGAAACGTCAGGAAAACAAAGTTCTTTTTTCAGTGTTCGCATCTTCTTCTCCTGGATTGTTTTCTAGAGCTCGCATATTCGCTTCTATGACCCAGCTGCAGCTGTCAGTCTGTCAGTTGTTCGCCATTCCTGGGTTCTACAGGTCATGTTGACATTTACGGACAAAATTTTTGTAGATATCATCAATAAGATTCGTGGATCAGGATAGTGTTGTGAAAGTTAGCAAGGGCTTACACTGATAAGTCAAGTCAAATTTATCAAAGGAAATATAGGCAAACGCCTCTGAACTTCATCTTGGTACACAGGATTAAAGAAACGCATCGGCACAGCCGAACATTCCAAAGAAGTCGTTGACAAAATTTTAAACGACTACTCGCTTGTTTTAAAGTAATACACTCACACTCAGTTCACACGAGCCAGCAGTGTAACTGAGGTGAAAGAACAGACTGTGAAAAAAACTCCTAAGGCTGGCTCATAATTCAAAATGGAATGTCGTTTGTGGTTTTGAGGAGAAAAACTGCCGCTCGTGGGGAAATGTATGTGAATGTGAATAATTGGAGCATGATGCTTCTGTGAATGTTGGCGGCAGCCATGGGGTCCATGGCGAGTAGTATCTACATCCGAAGGACCATGCGAAGGGGAGACCTCGGAGTCATGAGAACCTCCCGAAGAACCGGATATGTGTCCATGATACGCCTTTGCTGTGTCAAGAGCAGAGGAGCCCGCCACGTCGTCAGCAGTCGGTCGATGCGAGAGAGGGCGTAACAGGGCCGCGTAGCCTAGGAGCATAGGGGTAGTAGATGCGACTTCAGACGCGATCAGCACAGTTCGCATATTGAGCAGAGACGTCATAGCTAGATAATGGCTTAAACTCATTTGATTAAACACTAATAATAATACTTCTTATAAATAATTATTAGTATATGTTTAAAACATTTCAGTCCTTGGATGCAGAAACTAAATTTCTGCGGTTCTCCTTAAAGCGTTCTATGCGGTTAAAACCGTCAGTTTTGTTTTAAATTCATCTTCGGATGGACAATGACAATGTCCTTAGGAAGGACATTCCACGCCGGGATTGACCTCTGAGAGAAAAAGAATTTTCTTGGGTCAAGTCTTGCCCCAGTCACACGTAATTTGAGGGGTGTCCTCGCAGCCTTGTGGTGGTGGCCTGCTCAAGGAAGTCATTTTTTTGGAGGCAGCAATCCTGACCACGCCACATGCAAAATGCCTGGATTAGGTGCCAACGCAGCTGTCTGTAATCCATGGGAAACAAGTCAAGATTTACCAATCGCGTCTCATAAGGGAGGTTCCGTTGGCCTCGTACTAATTTTGCTGCGTGTCTTTCTACCCTTTCGAGGGTTTTTTGGTCTTTACCTGTCCAAGGTCTCCAGACTTGGATGGCAAATTCCAGTTGGGGTCATACGCACGTGCCAAAGACCTTGCAATATACAACTTTATCAAACTTAGTAAAGGCGCGCTTGATTAGATACAAGCTACACATTGTAGATTTAGCCACTTTCAGGCAGTGGAGTGATGGCTTCAGTGAAGGCGTGAACCACACCATAGGTCTTTGTGGGCATCTACCTCTAGCAGCAGCGTGTGATTTAGGTAATACATTCTCCGAGTTGCAGTGCTGCTTCTACCGAATCGCATTAAATTGCATTTGGCCACATTGAATGGCATGAGCCAAAGGGTTGACTTTTGTTCCAGTCGATGCGAATTCGCCTGGAGGTTGAATTCATCACCTTGGTTGCGTATGACCTTCCAGAGTTTTAGGTCATCAGCAAACATTGCGACTTCGCAGTCTAGTCCGCTTATGCAGTCATCAATATCTATAAGGAAGAGGATATGGCCAAGAACAGAAACCTGTAGAACTTCGCTCTCAACTGCTACCTCCGCCGACCGCTGTTCGCCAATTCATACGGTCTGGGTACGACCAGTCAAGAAGTTTGTGATCCACTGTGAAAGATTTCCCCTTACCCCTATACGGTTGAGTTTGTATAAGAGACGTTGATGAGGCACCATGTCAAACGCCCGCTTGAAGTCTACGAAGACTGCATGCACCGTATTTCCTTCATCGATCGCTCGGGTCCATTGTTATAGACAATAGAGCAGATTGGTCAAGCAGGACCTTCCTCTGCGGAATCCATGCTGCTTTTCAGAAAAAAAGTTGATGTTGCTCCAAAAAGTGCATCAGCTCGCGTTTGACTATGCGTTCCATGAGCTTGCAGGATATTGAGGTGAGGCTGACCGGCCTGTAGTTATTTGCGGTCGCTCAAATCCCACTGTTGTGGATGGGTGAGATCCACGCTGCCTTTCAATCGGGTGGCACTTGTCCAGTATTAAGAGAAGCTCGGACGAGTAGGTACAGGGGTACCGCCAACTCTATGGCTAGCTCTTTTAATAGTTTTGCAGGTATCTCATCCGGACCTGACGACTTCGTTTCTTTGAGCTGTAGAAGTTCTCGCAGAACATGAGCTTCCGTGAGTGCAACAAAGTCTATCGTCTGCATATCACCCACATGGCAGTTTACAGCGGTGAACTCAGCCTCTCTCGTAAAGACCGACTGAAAGAAGCAGGATAGATGATCCGCCTTTTCGTTAATCTCGCAAATTTCTACACCGGCGTCTGTTTTTAACAGAGGAATAGGGTCTCTTTTTCGAGTGCATTGTCTAACATAGTTGTAGAAAAGCTTTGGGTTTCCTACTGCACGGTTTATTAGATTACTCTCGATGTTTTGGCGGCTTATTCGTATCAGGTTGTTAACCTCGTTTCTCTGCGCCTTATAACTATTGTACGATTCGGGGGTCCTCTCTCCACGATAGGTTTTCCACATCCTTCCTTTGCGGTTTACTTCTCTCTTTAACGTCGGCGTAAGCCATGGAGGCCTATTTGTTACTTAATTTACCGTGATAGGACAGAAATCGGTAATTAGTCCGTGTAATACAGCTTTGAATGCCGACCAATCATCGAGAACGCACCCGGTGAATATTTCGTTTCAGTCGATCCCGCTCACTGCGGTTTTTATTTGTGTAAAGTCTCCTCTCCAGATTTCGCGTCTGCTTACAGCACTACGATCAGGCACAGAGAAGAGTGAATATTCCCAATGTAGCACTACATGATCACTTTTTCCGAGAGGTGGCAAACAATTAACGACGTACACACCATCAGGCGCTTTGTTAAGTACTAGGTCGAAGCAATTGGCTTGTTGCCCTCCGCGTAGGCTGTTCGAATATAGGACGTTTTGCGTGAGCAAAGATGCGTGTACTGTGTGGAGGAGTTTTCGATTGAAATTTACTTCTGAGTCCGGCGCAGAACTCACATTCCAGTCGATATGGGGAGTGTTAAAGACGCCCATGATCATGACATCGGATCTTCTAGCAAATTCTTTGACTCCTTCTATCAGACTAGTGTCTGACTGTTGGTTGCTCGACGGTGGACGGTAGACCACCATTATGCCAAGGGTCTGTGACCCCGGTGTTCTAACGGTGAGCCATATTGCCTCAATATTGCTCAAATGGTTTTCAGATTTGTCGGACACGAGCGGGCCGTGTCTGACATACATTAGCGCACCCCACCACACAGGCTGCATTTCATGCTCTTGTTAACTTAACATCATAATTTCCGACTGGACTTATGGATAATTAAATCAGACTACTATCCGCAGTGGAGTAAACGGGCGTGTTACTTATATTCACCGCAGCTATTCAAAAATCATATCAACGATTCAAGCTGCTGTCGTGCTCAGCATATAATTTCATTATACAGTTTTTAACATTAACATTTATTTGTTGAAATTTTTCGTTACTTAGATGATGTTTGGTGAGGACAAATGCACAGGTAGTTAAGCAAAACAAAGGACAAGAATATTCAAACAATATGCAGATTAATAAATTTCCGAAAATCTCATGGGTTATTTTTAAATACATGGTATAGTTTGAATAGCGTGTGTCAAGTGCACTCATGCCAAATAATTCATTATGAGATTCTTGCAATCTTTTGGCACTTGATCTTCCTTAACTAGGAGACGCATCTGCTTCCGAATATTCAATACAATCTTTTCTGACACTTGGTATGCCCTTAGTCAATTCTGCTGAATCAGAATTTCCAGACTCTGCATGTCTGGTGAGGTAAGATTCCTTAATTTGTTTTAATTGCATCTTAAAATGAACCATTAAGGAGGTTAAGCTCAATTAGTAACAATCAATCGTATGTTAAACAAGGGCAAATCAAAATCCCTGAAGTATATAACACGAAACTGACGGAACGTGTTGTAGGGTTGGCGAACTACGGGAGAGCAATGAAGAAAAAAAACGGGAAAATCAGGTAATTATTTTAAAAATGTTAATGTATGTTAACGAAAAAGTAAGCGATAATTGTAAAATCTATGCAATGCAAATTATGACAACTCCAGTGCATCTGAATGGACCGCGTATCAGCTTATCACAGCAGACCAGTAGCAAATGGGAACTTGAGACAATAGGAGGTAAGAAATATGAAAATGTAAAACCCAAGTAGCCACAATCAGTTGAATGTTGTGGGCATGGTGTTACCTAAAATAAAGGGTTACCTTTATTTGACAAAAAAATATACCCACAGCCTCTTTCGGAAGCGCACGGTCTGGCTCTGCAAAACTTGTCCATAGTTTTTCACTGAGGACATAAAACATCATGTTCTAAAATAATGTTTAGTAAATATTTGATAAAATTAGGAGCTCTTTAAATGCTTACTCCATTAATGAATTTCAAAATGATTAAATAAACACTGTTTACTAAATTTGTGCAAAATAACGGCAACGTGTGCAAGAAGATGTCCCATAAAATATTGCAACGGATGTGGAAAATGCTGTATACATTATTGGCAGCAATAAAAAATCAAGTATGTGATGTATATTGAATAAAACGCAGAGAGCGTAAAATGTGTCATAATAAGAAACTCTTTGAAACCAAAAAATAACCTTTCGTTAAGCATAAAATTTAAAGAAAGCGTAATTTTCTATGCTTATGCTTTCTATTAAAAGTATATTTGAATTTATGAAAGCAGTCAAAATCAATGATAGATGCATGGTATATAAGTAGCCACTTATACAAAACATACATTTTGTTAGCGTTCAGAACTAAGCTTTTTAAAAAGCCGGCATCCTATCTTGTTTCATAATCACTTCAGACTAGACTACATCATAATTAGTATTTCAACCTTACTGAATGCTGATTAGCGAGAGTATTAATCTTTCGTATGTTTTGGCATCTTACATGAATTCTACGATGTACAGTATAAGCGCAAGTTTAACAGGTGGAAATAATATGTTTAGTGGACAAATTCTACACAGAAGGGACTGCCCTTTACCAACTTTGATCGGAAGCACACATTTGGCGCACAAAGATTCCCTTAAAGTGCCGTCTTTTAAGTTTTGATTGAGCGTTTTGAATATGACTTCCTTGTAACAGAGCCATAGAATTCAAATTTGGGCGCATTTGCATTTATGTTTGAATTTTTAACTTCAAGGATTATTTTAGTTCAAAGAAGGATTCAGAAAACCGTTCCCCAAAATTGGTTTTCGGGCTTTTACGCACAGTTCGAAGTCTTAGAAACATTTAACTTCATACGATGCATGCGCTCAATTCTGAAGATATTCTAAGCCTAAAAATCAAAATCTAGTCTACAATTAACTACCAGAAGCAAACCAGAGCGTAGAACTACCCATGAAACCTCTTCCTTCAGTGCATGTGCTAATGTGACGAGAGATTAAATAGTATACAGTCCAAATCTTACTTTACATGAAGCGCATGTCAGAACCCATCAGTAGCCTTTTCTTGGCACGCACCCTGAGCTTACTTACAAACGAAGGCAGCATTGAAGCATCTGATAAAGTGAACGAAACCCTACGGTCGATTGAAGAAATATCTAGATTATATTGCAGGATCTGGTAGAGTTGTGAGCAAAAGAACTGCATAAGAGAAACTAAAAGACTACGGCAAACATGGTTTAATTGCTTCATACCAAAAGGTGAGGAGAAGCTCGAGCTCCAAAGGCACGGTACTTAAAACAGGACGATGGTACATGCAAAAAAGATAGACTATGAGTATGCCACGTTGGTGAATACTGTTTCCAGTGTTAGTACTGGTATGCCGATTGCTGGATTAGGAATTTGCGGTCATTAACGAATCACCAGCAGGCAATCGAAAAATCTCCGCGTCAAGTGTAACGGACGGTGAGGAATGAGGTAGCCACCATTTCTGATAGGTATGTAGTTGTATAGCAACTGAATTCATTTTGCAGAAGGGTTTGAGACATTTGCAAAATTTCAGTATCAGTATCAGCATATTGAGGGTATGTATGAAAAATTCCTTTGAGTGCCCTATTTGTACATATGTGCAGTGGTAGCAAAAACATTGTTGCTGAGACTGTTGGCGAGGCCAGTTGTCCTGTGTCATAGGATGAAAATAGGAGCAGACAGTGAAAAAACTCCTCAGGGATTTTTAGGAGAAAAACTGACGCCATTGTGGGGGTAATGCGTGGGATTTAGGAGAAAAAAGGGGGTTCCCACTGGGGGGGGGGGCAATGCAAAGGTTCCCAGGATCATCACCGTGTGGAAGCCACGTCCTGATTCTTCCTTGCTGATTGCGAGTCGGCCAACGGAACTGGAAAAACAGAGGCATCCGTCCAGATCGTCGACAGTCCGCTTTGGGTCGAACCAAGGGTGAATGTTTAGGCCGTCAGGTCTGGCTGATAAGATCGCTAGCGGGGTAATCACGGTACGCAGATAGCCAAGTAGGGTAGACCGCGGAGACCTTCGCATGAGGCTATGCGTGGGAGGGCGTTATAAATAGCAAACTTGACCCAATTAGCGGCCTTGATTGGAGTCAAACCCCTACGAAAGGGAAGTCTTTTGCACAACCAACGCTTTACCATTGAGCTATGTGGCTCCCCGTGAGCCGTGGATCGATTTTGCCCACCAAACCTACTGTTCGTCTGGCATCTGCCATTACGGATAGAGTATGCTGACTGTCTAGGCAGGATTTCCTAAGCAAGCCATCTAGAGTCCACCAGAATGATTACCAAACTCGCCCAATGATAAGGAAGGATGCATTCATGTAGTCTTTTTGATGCTTTACCTGGTGATAAATTGAAGCATCAAACAAATATAATTTTTTCCCAGTGGTAGCGCCAGGTTCTTCTCAGTTGCGGGATTCTGCGACAGGAAATAACGCATTTTAATTTTTTCGGCCACTTTTGTGGTGGTGCAGGAACTGCTTGACCTCTGCAGACAGACACCGGTTTGCATGCGGTAGCTGCAAAATGTCCGGAAGTGCATTTTAGTGTAGCTTTTTATCTTTCGCAACGCAATTTTATAGTGGCTTCTATGGGATTTGGCAGTAGGCTCACGCCTTAATCAACCCGTTTCAAATACATTGTCAGGAATTTTAGAACCGTGATTTTGTGCACTATAAGCACACTCTGCAGGTAATACCAAGAAGATAAGGTTACGTTGATTTAAAACTACAGTATATTTGAGAAGTCAATTTGGCAAATTCATGTTTACAGCAAATTTTCATCAGGCCAAGAAGTTTGCAGAGGTAAGGAAACCTGTTCAGTAGGACATGTTTAATAAAGGAAGTCTGATTACAGTTCATCGTTTGAATGGTCGAGAATATGCAAGGCCCAGGTTAATAAATACAAGAAGGTAATATGTACTCTGGGACCAGGGGTTTGTTTGTCCGGCGTTTTTAATTCTCCCGCGAGCTCATTGTCAAGGAATGCAAAAACGTACAGCTCACTGTGTAATTAAGACGGTTCTGCTGGGAGTGACCTCTGCCCTAGGTTTTTGCCCTCCATCTCCTCTCGCAACGCGAGGTAGGCATCAGAAAGCTCGAGTCCGCGCGTAAATGCCATGCTTTTTGCAGCGGGTATGACGTTCGGTCGTCTGACTGACCCAGTATTCGCACGCGTTCGAAGTTGAAGCCGTGCCCTGGCATGCATGCGCGGGCAGCCACCAGGGGAAGCTTGTCCTTCCATCGCGCGGCGAGTTCATGCAAGTGCATTCTCATTAGAACCCGTTTGTCGGTTTCATCAACGTAATTGGCTTGACCACAAAGACAGTCGATGCGGTAAAGGACACCGGAATTTCGCTTTACGACTATTGGGTCCTTAGGCCGTGGATTTCCTGCGAATTGTTGCTTCCGGTCTGTGAGCAACGCTAACCCCACATTCGCTGACCGGTCGGGCGAATTCTTCAGAAACACCAGCAATCTACGGTATTGCTCGCCAGCGTGTCGGTTCTGGCCGTCCCGTTAGTTTTCTTCGTTTGACTCCTCGCCTGCATTTATCGTTTACGCGCCACACGTATGGTGAAGTCAGCGTGTTGAGGTTCCTCTCTTGGGTGAGAGGGAAGAGGGAAATTGAGTTAGATTGTGGGCGTTGATCAGAGGTCAGATACATGAAGTGATAATTGCTGCTTTTTGTAGGAAGCAAACGACTTTCACTAGGATATGAAGATGAAAGGCGATCACCAACAGGCATTGGTGTCGGTCACGGAAGTGCAAAGGCTTTTGTCAGCCTCTTCTGACTGCAGAGCAGTGGATTTGCTAGCCATATAGCCACTGCTTTGGCTGTTGCAAGCACCCATTGGCGTAGGCCCTTGGAAAATAAAGCTGGTGTCTGGAAGACAATCTGAAAGTCTTCGTTATTATCGACGGGATTAGTATCGACAAATGTGTGAGAATAGAACTCGAGGTCAATCTAGTTTCACAATTCCTTAACCAGACCGTTATGTGCACACTTACCCCCTTTTCCAGGCGCATCTTTGTTCGGCCAATTTACCTGCTCCACAAGAGCAAGTGAAAGTTTAAACGCACACGAATGCGGCCTTCAACGGAAGTTTGTCTTTACCTCTCAAACCTGGGATAGCAGAATTCGTAAAGTACAGCCGTAAGTTCGCCACGAGGAAAGCGTTTGCCATCGCAGTCTTCAAGAGTCGTCTTACCAGCTTGCTTGTTGCATCGCCTAAGAAATTGGCGGTCTTATGAACACGTCTTTTGTTTCTGCGGTTAAGACATCAGGCTTTTTGGTGGGTTTACAAATATTCCTGAGGATGAACCTTTCTGCGTTACCAGTTTCAATCAGTATGTGCTGCAGTTTGCCAATGCAAGCGAACATCCGTGCCCCAGGAAGCAATTGAGAGTGCTGCAGTTGTTGGAGTTTTGCTTCTACAGTTTCAGGAGAGCAGAGCTGCCTTACTCTAACAGCTAATCCTTCGAATTGCTTTAGTTTTGTATTAAGGTGAACAACGCTTTGAAAGTTGACGTATTGTCCCGTCTAGGTTTTCCTTCGAAATAATCTACGCAGGATAGATCCATCATTTTGCCTTCGCAGTAGGACAACAAGGAACGCAATTTGCTCGTCCGTCTCAGTCTCTGCAGAAAATTTGAACAAATGGTACGCGCTTTTTGATTCCGTGACCAGGGTGTCATTTTCAGCGTTATAGGTTGTCAAACAGAGGATGAAAGGCGATCACCAATAGGCGTCGGATATCATCCAGATATCGATCGTAAAATGCAAGGTCATTGAAAGTGTTTCTTAGACTCGTTTTGTTGATCTTGTCAATGAAGGCTTTTTGAGAAATGGACCAAGTGGTGAGCATAGCGTCGCACCATCTATCTATCTATACATTTTGTGCAAATCACACAAGTAGTTCTTTGAAGGTTTTCACGGGCATACGTATCCGGTAGTTCGCATCCCAAATAACGTCAAATAGGTACTTTACGGATTCTATCATGGGTACGTTGGTAAAAAGTGATGGAAGATCCAATAAAAGCATCTTACTTCCACCAACATTCATATTCCTCATAGATTACAGAAACTCAAATGTTTGATGGAGAACTTCTTTGGGAAACGGTAACAACGTTTATTCGTTAATTTTCGACACTACCACGCTAGGTCGTCTGCTAACGGGAGGAAATAGTGTGAGGAACAGTTCAATTTTTTAAACGTGACAAAAAAATCGATAATGCTGTGTCAGATGTGGTCATTAGCCTGCTTTTGTGGTTGGTCTATTTTCCAGGCCTTTTTTTAAGGTTGGTGTATATTGGATCTAATTCAACGTGCATGCTGATGCAGAATTCGTCGGAATTCATAGCTTCTAAAAATTCGCGACCCTTCTTGTATGGGCTAGAGCCGACAATGCAAGTTTTGTCCAATGCAAATTGTGGCTCAGTTTCAACTGTGTGCATGGCGACCTCGGACAGCGGATATCGTCCCTTTACCGCTCGCTGATGTTCACGTAAGCGTGTGGAGGCCGATCGTCCTGTTTGTCCACAATAAACTGCATTGCAACAGCTACAAGTAATTTTGCAAACGACCTTTCTTTCTGTCTAAATAGCCAACCCTTTCCATAGGTTGTACAAGCTGATTTCGTAGAGTATGTGTTGGTTTGTGCGCTACCTGGATTTGATACTTCTTCAGGTGTCTTTCAACGATTTCTGTCATCGAGAGCTCTCACAATAACCGAAAAAACACGCGCTTTCTATTGGAATGAAATACAACATTGCCGATTGCAAATATCTAGACTTTCTCTCAAATTTAGAATCCATTATATTAACAGAAAATCTAACTGAAGATGAACAATTCACAATCTGAAATAACACTGTACACGCCTTAAAGAACCGAACCCCCTATTCAGTGTTATCACAAGAAGAGAAGAAAGCACTTACATCTCTCAAAACAAACAAAAACATTGTCATCCTTCCTGCAGATAAAGGAGGCTCAACCGCCATCCTGGACAAGGCAAATTACGATGCAAAAATGCTATCACTACTAGAGGACAAGTCAGCATACGAAACCTTTAGTACGGAACCTACCAAAACACAAAATGCAAATATTGAAAA
Source organism: Ligula intestinalis (assembly GCA_036362985.1). Lineage (NCBI taxonomy): Eukaryota > Metazoa > Platyhelminthes > Cestoda > Diphyllobothriidea > Diphyllobothriidae > Ligula > Ligula intestinalis. The sequence goes on along the minus strand of JAYGXS010000002.1, from coordinate 9,537,485 downwards.
AGTACTTCAACGACTAACAGGGAAGAAAGAAATATCAGGAGATATTGCGAAGTCCCTAAGACAAACCGAACCAAACATAGCTAAAATCTACGGACTACCTAATATACACAAGCCCGAAGTACCACTAAGACCGATAGTATCATTAATCGGCACACCCAATTACAAAATCGCAAAGTGGCTTTTTCGAAAACTTCACCCATTTACAAAAGATTGTGAAACATCAATCAACAACTCCATGGAGTTTTTAAACAAATAAAAAGGGCTTGAAATAATGGTATGATTTGATGTTGTCTCTCTCTTCACATCAATACCATTAGATTTAGCAAGACAATACACAGAAGAATATCTTGATTCCTACGAACTGGACTTACCTTCATCTGCCCTGCTTGAACTATTAGATCTATGTTTGAAAACAAATTTCTCGTTCACTCAACAATACTATTAACAAACAAAAGGAGCACCCATTGGGTCTTCAATTTCAGGCTTCGTGGCCGAAATAACGATGCAAAAATTAGAAACCATGGCCCTACCACTAGTTAACCCCAAGTTATGGGTACGCTATGTCCATGACTCGTTTGTCATTGTTAAAAAGGACGAACTGGAAATACTACACAACATTATCAATTCAACAATAACTGGAATCACATTTACGCTCGAAATAGAAATTGCAAACAAACGTTCCTTTCTTGACGTCTTCGTACAGCGTAATACTGATGGAACGTTTCAAACATCGGTTAACCACAAAAAGATCTATGCTAGTGTAATCCTTCATTACAAGAACAACCACCCTATTTTTCACAAGCGAAGTACTGTTTTAACCCTAATGAATCGAGCAAAAATGCATTGTTCTAGCCCCGACCCTTACCAAGCCGAACTCAATTAACTATTCTCACTGTTTTCACAAAACGGCTATGCCAGAGAGTTCGTGCGTCGATGCATAAAAACCGCAAAAGTCTAAACAAAACAAAAAGGAACTAGAATGTTCCGATGAAGCGCCCAATCCAAAAATTTGGCTAACACTTCCATTTATTAAAAACGTGTTTAAACTCTTTGAAAGACACCTGAAAAAGTATCAAATCCAAGTAGCGCACAAACCAACACATACTCTACGAAAGCAGCTTGTACACCCTAAGAAAAAGGTTGGCTATTTAGACAGAAAGAAAGGTCGTTTGCAAAATTCCTTGTAGCTGTTGCAATGCAGTTTATTGCGGACAAACAGGACGATCGGCCTCCACACGCTTACGTGAACATTAGCGAGTGGTAAAGGGGCGATATCCGCTGTCCGAGGTCGCCATGAATACAGTTGAAACTGAGCCACAATTTGCATTGGACAAAACTTGCATTGTCGGCTCTTGCCCATACAAGAAGGGTCGCGAATTTTTAGAAGCTATGAATTCCGGCGAATTCTGCATTAACAGGCACGTTGAATTGGATCCAATATACACCAACCTTAAAAAGGCCTGGAAAATAGACCAACCACAAAATCAGGCTAATGACCACAGCTGACACAGCATTATCGATTTTTTGTCACGTTTAAAAAATTTAACTGTTCCTCACACTATTTCCTCCCGTTTGCAGACGACCTAGCGTGCTGGTGTCGAAAATTTCAGAATAAACTTTGTTACCGTTTCCCGAAGTATTTCTCCATCAAATTATATTTCTCGGAATGCCGATTTTCAAATTCAAACTCAAATGTGGCTTTCAAGCTTCGAGGATATAGGTCATGTCCAAGTTGCTTCAAATTATCTACCAGCCATCTGGCAATTGTGTTGTAAGGGGGGTTTCTCATATCCAAGGTTGGATGCAAGCGTAGCCCTTGTTTGTGAATTTAGGGGAGACTTTATATTCTGGGTATCGTCGCGCCTACAGGACTCAGTCTTTCAAGCTCTTTGTCAGACGAAATACCTTCCTTGTGGAGGTCTTTGAGAATTTTATTCAACTGACCCTCGACAGCCTCTGTCTTATTTTCTCCTTTTCGGATTTGTAGACCTTTGTGCGATCGTCTAGGATAGCTTCTAATTTCGCGACATCATCATTCTAATTTATCAAAAACCATTCTGAAACCTTTGTCTGGTCTGATCAGCACGATGTTTTCCTTTCTTCGGAGTTCCCTTGGGTTATCCAAATGAGCATTTGTAAAGTTCTCTTTATTTGTTGGAGGCTTTCTTAAATACTATTGGTATCAGTTCACCAGCGTCAACTTGAGATAGTAAAATTCTCTAGGCTCGGTAGTTTTTAAGTCGGTAGTCTGGCTAAAAAGGCCTTTTTCTTGCAGTGCAGAACTTAGGGCCTAGAGACAGTATCTCTAAGAGAGTCTTGTCAGAGCGTATTGGAGAAGCATTATGCACGTATCGCTCCGGATTGCTTGGGAAGTTTGTCCGTGGTTTTTTTGATTCGACATTGGCATTTGTGCAATCTTTTGTACCCAATTATTTGTACATAGTCTTCAAACGTCACGCTCTCGAGAGTTCCAAGACGTCCAAAGACTACTGCTCTCTGACCCAGTTTTCGCTTGCGGTCCAGTATTCCCTCATTTATATTCTCAAGGTAACCTTTCGCATGTTGTCTTAGTGTGGCCGATGAAACAGCGATATGGTTTCTTCGTAATGTTTTTTCATCTCTGTCTCGGATATTTACCCCAGCCCATACAACCTGCGGGAATTCGGCTATCACGTTCGCCTCAGCAAGCCTAGTTTCAAACTTGAGGAATCTGTTGAGCTCCTTTAATACCAAGGGATCTTTGGACAGTCTAAGTTCTGTGGCTATTCCGATACCTTCTTTGAGAAGTCACTTTGGCAAACCTATGTTTTCAGCAAAAGGACTTAATAAGAGGAAATAACATGGGTATGGCATTACTAGGGCGTGAAACCAAAACATCTGTGAGTGAAAACAAAGGGATATCATAAAAATGTCTCTCAGTACCTTATTTTTAAACCATATACAGTAGTCGCCGGTTATTAAGCCCACCGTTAATAGGCGCAGCCGAGTATAAAGCCCAAATCAGCTTGGGACGGAATTTTACATAGCAAAATCCGCCGGATACAAAGCCCATTTTGTCAACAGCGTAGAGTGAGATTCTCAGCTCTCTGCGGTTTGTGGTGCCTGGAGAAGGACATCAAAGAGCACTTGCGAGTGCAGTTTCCTCCAAAACCACTGACACTAGACCGCTTTTTTAAACGTGTCTCAAATCATTTTTTTGCTTTTGTTATTACGTAAAATACAGACAAACAGCATTCTTTTCTTGTTCATAGTGTCTATCCTACGTTTGCTAATCAAAAACTAGGACTCTCCGGTTAGTGCGCCCGCCGCTTATTAAGCCCAATTTGGTCTGTGCCCGAGGTGGGCTTCATAACCGGCGACTACTGTATTAAACATTTAAGATACAGGCACGACCACTGGAACAGCTCCTGCATTAATCTAAGCGTTTGACTTCGTACAAGAAGCCATCTTCTGAAAAAATAAGAGTACAGCAACAATATATGTTTTATGTGCCGGTAACCAGAAGAAATGGGGGTGGGGGTTGGACTTAGCACTCATGATAGGTTAAATCCACGTCCCGCCATATCACTTTGTCCTTACGACATGCGTCCTTGCTTGGGAACTGACCCACTTTCTGGTCTTACGAACGAAGGCCATGATAGCAGTGGGGTATTGCAACATGTCTGTTGGAGTTGGGGGCCTACAGTATTTCCCCTTCCGTCTTAAAACTAGCTCCCACCATTATCCCTGTGTTGGTGAGATTGAATCCGTGGCTTACCTCTACAGTTTGGTTAGCAGTTTGAATCTGTTGACCGCCTTTCTGCACTGCCCGTTTGTGCTCCATTATTCGCGAGTTTAGTTGTCGCCCGGTCTGACTTTCAAAATGGCAAGAACAGTCGCAACACTGCTCAGACTGCTCACTTACATCCAGTCGGTCTTTAATAAAGCATGCACATACTCAATCAAATAACGAAAGCTTACGTCTATTTATAATGCGCAAACATTCTAACCTCGACAGTCATCGAACCCGAAGTGAATTTCGATTCTGCAACGGTTCATATGCGGATAGTTATTACTGTTTAAAGTATAATACGTTAATTATTTCGAATCACTGCAGCACTTAATGACATACCATCTGCCCATGCGCGTAGAAATTGGCTGTAAACGTTTACCAGATCGACGAAAAACTGTGCTTCAACTTTTAAAAATGTGACAGAGCATAAATTCGCCTGATTTTATCCTACTACGTCATGCCACTGTAATGCACATAAATTTCTTACAAAACTGTCTTTTTGTAGCATAACGCTCAGCCGAAAGCATTCTGAACCCAAGACATAACTCCGACATGACTCTGGGTGCCGTATATCGACGATAGCTTCGTCATCATCGAATGGGATTAGCCGCTCATGTTCAAGGAACCTCTGGACAGCGTCTTCCCGGACATACAGTTTACGATGGAGGAGGAAAAGAACAAGCAGCTGGCGTCCTTTCCTGTCCTCGTCTGTTGCAACACACATGATGCAACAGCACTGACTCGATCAGCTACAAACGTGGTTCCGCAATGATGCTCTATAGGCGTGTTGGGACGCACTGCAGCAAGTGAGAAGATAAGGTTGCCGAGATAAAATCCCTCCGGCGGGTATTCAGAGAGAGAGAGAGAGAGAGTGGCTACCCGCATAACTTCACAAACGGGTGCTTGCGCAAACGAGATGGGCAACAAAATCGCACCGCCCCAAAATATGTGGAGCGATATCGTACGCTAAAAACGTCTCGGAGGCTGTCAGACACCTTCTCGCACCCCTTGGGTTTGGAGTCGCACACCGACCAGAGGAAACCATTAGGCATCAGATAATGAAATAAAAAAACCTACTTTGGCGGCAAGAGGTATTTTGAGTCATCTACAGGATCTGGTGCAGTTGCAGACAAGGCAAATATGTCGGAAAACTGGCAGACTTCTTCAGAAGTGAAGTGTCGAACACGTAGCAGCAGTGCAGGGAAATAACACCAATTCTCAAGTTGTGACCCATTAAAATTTGATAAAGCCAAAATTCTTGCAAAATGTGACAATTATATTAGCAGCAAATATATTAAGTCATGAGTCACGCGTCTCCAGTCCATAAACAACTGTAACGAGTTCTCCAACCCATATTCTTTGAAGAAACTTAATGTGGCCAAAGCAAGTCACCACTTGGGGAACGCACATGCCACCGCATCATCTTACGCCAATAGCGGAGATCCGGATGACTGAGCAGTCATCACACCCGAGTCAACCACGCCTGATGAAAGTTCAGCAAGTCAGAGCCCGTATGCCGGACGCACCCGTCCTGAAACGGATCGATGTAGGATTATATCATACTGTAACTTCCCGATGAAGAAGCGACAAGACAGCGAGCCCGTAGATCAATGGTTAGGGCGTTTGACTTTGACAAGAGAGGTCATGAGTTCGAAAATCGAGTGCAGCAGCAATTTCAGTGGCTACATTGGAGTTGGGTATTGGTAGCTGACGATGGCTAATAAGTCAAAAATATATATCCTGGCGTTCCTCTGTCGTTGTCGGTAATAACTCAAATAAATATATGTTAACGTTAGGTGTAGAAATCGGTTTTTGACTTAAACAAATTTTTTAATGCACTTTAAAAAGAGCATTGACTATGATACTAGTTTTCGCGTATGAAGAAAGCACAATCGCGCAGATGGGTCTGTCTGTCTGGCTAGTTCCTTATTTTCGATTGTCACAGGGAACTGGTACTTAGGATCTTCATGTTTCTTTGAACTGTTCATATACTGTTGCCCCTTTCACAGTGAGAGGTGAAAAATAATTGTCCAGAGCTTCATTAATGATAAATAGCAGGGGTTTGGTTAGTTCAAGTTTAAGGATAATTTTCATAAAATTCAAACATTTGGAATGTAATTCATAAACCCAGATATTTGTCATGCAATTCTTGTAGCCAACGGAATATCTGATTTCTGTTTATACAGAGCCTTAATAAGGCATAAGTTAAGCTCAATCACAAGAAAGTCACTAAGTTAAGATGACTGATTTAAACCATATATACTGAGCAGTTTTCAAAATTTGAGTTCCGTGGACTACGAATGCAGGAATTTATAGTTTTAACACACTGCAATAAAAGGGAAACCTCAGTGATATCTGAAAACAGTTCTTTCAACTGCAATGTTCTGATCAAAGATAACAAGGAAGTGGTTGGAATTATAAATTATTATGTGAATTCTAAAATTAGAAGCTTGAGTGTCAGAATGTAAAGCAGACGTCTCGGAAGGATCCGGTTGTTCCTTTCTCGGAACTCTTAAGGTATTTTTAACGAACATTAGCAGTATTTATTTTTGCGGCCTTGTGCAATAAGCTTATGAGTACACTTGCTTAACTAGCAGTAAGATAACTGAAATATTATCTGATGAAAACTGTCCACCTGAATACAGGTATGTGAATGTTGATTCGAAACAATCTAATATATCTTTTTCAACAATCTAGACATGACAATCATATCCTTTTTATACGGAAACTTAGTTTCAACTGCTTTCTTAGGATGATTTTCAATCAATCACATACATAAATATAACGAATTCATAATCTGAATAACAGTGGGGACCACAAGTTTAATACTGATGGTTTGTATATGAATATAAAACAATACTTGCGTAAGATCAAACATTAGCACACTGAAGATGATTTAAGCCCATTGGAAGCAGTTTAAGCCGAGTGATTTATACAACATATGGAATACGAATACACCGCAAGTTTCTCAATCATGTGGTCAATAATTACCGGTCAATCTTAATAGATATTTAAATTCGTATTCTCTTAGGTTAAAAAATAACAGCATTTCCACTTTTCTTTTTATAGATAAAAACGTTACTTCCAAAAAGTGAGTAACGTTTTACCCGCCATAATTCTGATGCTGCCGTCCTTTTGGTTTTCCATTTTTAAAGCTAGTGGGAACAAATGCTCGCTCTTGGTCTCGTCTTAAGAACCAGTTTAGAAAAAAATGTTATTTTTACAACAATTCTCTAAGGTTTATTCATATGAAATAGGTTTAACATTCCTAAGTTTACGGCGGAAAAAATAGCATTGACAAAAATACAAAGTACCTACGCACTCCACCTTTTACAAATAATGGGGAATAAAGCCAATATAAAGTGCTGTTTGGTTGACCTGACGCGTTAACCTCGATGTTGAGTAGGCGAATGGATGAAAGTTTCGAATCGTAAATGGTCTTGGTAGAGCCACTCCACTTCTGACTTGCTGTACACCTTTTCTCAAAAACGGTTAATTTTTCGTTCGGAAGAGGGTAAAACGGTTAATTCTAAGGGTTCTCATACTTCACTCATTGCGTTCAAAACAGCCAAATCTATTGCAGGTAATTCGGTCGTATTCTACTATAAGGAAATCTCCGCAGTACGTTTCATAGTAGGTAAAAAAAGCAAATAACTCATACAGTTTGCTTTTCTTCTGAATTGCAAGGATGATTAATCCAGTTAATGGAAGTGCACTCTTAAGCAGCGATCTAACGTAAGTTCTTAAAATTAAATTAATAACGACAAAAAATGTTGCACGTTTATCTTTCGTGAAAAGTAATTTATACTTGAGAAGGTGGCATAATTATTTTCGTGCGAAAGATTTGACTGATTAAAACATTAATTTTCTACCTTTGTTTTTACACAATTCGAAACGATTTATATGTTTTCCGCGTTCAATATTTCAAATAAACCATGCAAGTGTTCAGTTGTTAACAAATGTTTCCATTATATTGAGCGTTAACGTGTTTTTATGCAACCAATCTCGACTCAGTTTTTCTCAAAAAAAGTTCACAGCAAATATACTAAACATTTACCCCTGACTCCGGTACATAGATTTTCTAAAGAGTTCTAACTGGCAAATACATGTTGATATTAAGAGACGAATCTCTACTTAATTTAATACACTTGCCTCGAAAATTTTAAATTAATTCAAGGAAACAAATTTTGAAATTAAAACCTAGCTTTATTGAAACAGGTTTCCCAATTTTAGAAACATAATAGAACATTTTTTTCAACAAACATTCATTAAGGTGGATGAGGATTTCAGGCGAATCGGTCTCACGGAACTGTCATCTCCTCGTCTATTATCTCCAACGCCGAGATCACCATATGAAACTGCAGGTATGTGGGCGTTGGTTACTGCAGCAGTAACTATGCATTCATTTGAATTATGCCAATGTTCACTTAACTTGAATTTACGACAAATGTCTTTATTGTTTGATAATTCCTTCCAAGGGAAGTCCAGCTTATTTTCTGTGTAACCCTGATGTTCAAGCGATCATTTTCGGCACTATTTATCGCTGAAAATAATGTTAAATTTCAACCAGTGATGTTAATTTAGATTCTTATGCTTGCTGCTGGTTACGTCTATTAAAGGAAAATAAATGATTATATTGATCGCAATCTGATTTCGCCATGGGCAATCTCAAATACATAGAACGCTTGAATTTACTTTCGTGAAAAGAGTGTGTTACGGAAAAAGGTGGCAGAGACTGCAGCGAAAAGCTCTTATCTTTCGGTCAAGTTACGATTTTTTTCGTCACAGGTGTGATAGGTTGGAAAGATTAGTTCGAAGGTTGCGATCGGGTCAACACTGCTCGTGTTCTAGGCGGTAATGATGGGGTGATGGTTGACAGGGTGCAGAAAATCTTCTCAGCAGTGACAGTAGCCGACATGGTCAGCGGGATTGTGACAGGTATGATGACACTGGTCAGGCGCGATAACGTCAATGGCTAGACATTCGGAGTGTGATCACTAGTGACTGCGTTGATTGCCACGGCGGATGCTGCAGGGTCGAAGATAGCAAGGCACCAGGTGGATTTGTCTGGTTTTATTCGCATCAGGTCCGTACATGTCCGACCAGATAAAGTTCTGCGCAGAGCGATCTTCATCAGTCTTTGCATGCTGGGAGGGGCTAGGTGGTGACGTTTTGCATCGTAGGGATACTTGCAAGTTGCTTTTTCGGCTTTAGCAGTGGTGATCCAATGGACTCTCTAGACTGCCATTAAATACTTCACGGCTTTTTTGTAGCGTAGACTTCAGGTTGAATTGTACGGTTATGTGAACCTTCCTCAAAGTGACCTTCTAGCGTCTTTTTTATCCTACTTGTTAGTGAGAAATCGTAGAAAAATAACATACGAGGCATTGTTTGGATAGGTGTATGTATTTCCTTCTTGCAATTCGGCCGTTTTAACGCAGTAAAAATTGCTTCGGCGGGGCAAGAATACTAAGGATTGCAATCCTCTCAAAGATTCCTACGTGTGGAAGGTTGCCTTGTCACACTAATTTTAGAACTCGCCAGAAAAGCTTGAAGAAAAATGCTTCTTTATAAGGAGGTTTGACGGATTTGCTCTATTTTATTTGATCCAGTTGTGAAAAAAATCGATGTACCCGGCGAGATCTGAACCTGCATAGTAGGGAAGGCCTTTACCGGAAGCCAGCGCTCTAACCATTTGAGCTTCAAACGCTCCACCACACGCCATGAATGTAATCAAACTTGGGTTGATTTTGCCCACCGAACTGTACCGCTTGCATGGAATTCGCCATTACCGCAAAGAAAACTGACTACACAAGCTCAAATGGTTAGAGTGTTGGCTTCCAACAAAGGCCTTCTCTACTATGCGGGTTCAAATCCCAACGAACGCTCCGAGTTTTTCACAATTGGGTCAACTTAAAAAACGATTCTGCTTCATGAGTTGACTTGCGTCGATTGTCCAGATCTCTGAATCACATGACATTCCTGTCAAAATGCTTGCTTTATACATCTTAAGCTTGGCGTTGAGATAAGTTCATGGGAATCCAAGGCTGAGGTTTGTCACTTGTTTTAAATGTCTGGCGCGCAACTAAAAGCTCAACTTTGGCCATACGCGAAGGTGTGATGCCTAAAGCAGTGACCTCATATGCTCCTTGAAATTGAGTACGTTGGTTGTAAGGCAAGGATCGTTATACGGGGTATTGGAAGACGGATGATACATTACCATTTTCGTATTCGTGGTGCTGACCATCCGAAGATACCACAGCCGAACACGAAGAGGTCTGTACTTCTTTCAATGACTGCCTCTGATAGAAAACTAAGTGCATAGTTTATGGACAGTGGCTGTTGAGGTCTGCGTAGATCATTTGATTTATTGGATGTTCAAATTGTGACCCTCAGTCCCGAAGGAGATGGTGATCCCAGGGCGGTCAGCAGGGCAGGCATCTGGCAGATTAACATAAAAGCATGATACCGAAACGGGAATGGAGTCAGTATGCAGCAAGTGGTTTCGGAGATCCTCTCAAAGTTGCAGGTTCTTTTTCCACCTAAGGCATTTGAGCTTTTATTGTTGTTTCCGTCTCGGTGCTTACAGTGTAGATGACCAAGCATGACCAGCATTGTGGAGAGAATGATGTTCCGCATTTTAGACTTCTGCCCCTGAATGACGTTGTAGGCTTAGACCTGCAGTTCTTTTAGGTGCTGGATCAGCTGAATCTGGAAATATTAAAATATGAAGAGCCCTTTCAGCAGGATAACATTCAAATAGTATTGCCGACAAAGACTAGAGAGACTGAAATGGCGATTTCTGGCTTATGAGCTGACGTCAGCCAGTCATATACAACGCAAAGGCTCCCTCGGCTTTGCCGGCAGACTATCTGACTAGACTACTGCCGCTGTGTGGATGATGTCAGGGACCGAGAAATGAGAGGGAAGGAAAACCTGCACGGGTGAATTCCATTAGCGATGGGTGAAGGCTCATCAACGAATATGACAGTTAATGTACTTGGTTGTCACTCACAATGTGATCAGCTGCAAAGTGGAAATCGAATTATTATACTCAGCCAACGTCTTGGCAGTTCGCTTTTTTTCCTTGTACGTTGTATGCATTTTGTCCTTGGACAAGAACGCACTCCATCAGATGCAAATGAAGCGATTTTGGGTTCATCTAAGTTATGTTTTTCCCCATCAGGAGACGGAAGAAGGTGTTTGGCGGGAAAATACGATGTTAAAAGTAGGTCTGAAAAAAAGCGGAAATCATGTCTTTTAGCCACCGTAAGCAAGTGGTTTCAGCACCCTCTGTCAAGTACGTTGGCTCCCTCTGAAGTTTTATTGCAAACTAAACGGACATGCAGCATGTCTGCTTTCGAAATTTTCATCGTTAGGGTGTGCAAGCTAGGGTAAAATTTGTTTTTACCTTAACGGATCTTGCCATTAGAGGGAGTGGGCACATGCGTGATGATGGTGGCGTATTTCGCTACCCGTGATGCCATTATACAGGCAACCATCGCGCATTGTGGCATAAGTGGCAAATGCGACGGAGGTGTTCCGCTGCTCTTCCTGTTTGCGACCGATTCGGGAAATGTTTTGACTCCACTCGTCCAAATGAACAGCGAGGAGAAAGGATGTCTACTTTTGGATACGCAAGCTTTGGGGCATTTTACGTTGTTCCTCTTTCCAACCGACTATTTCCCGGGTGCCTAAAACAGAAGGGATATTGCAGCTTGTCAGCTTAGCCAGCTGCACCTCTCCTCCTTTCCAATGAAGCGCAGGTAATGGTGACGAGGCTTGTTGTTTGTTTTTATTAAGTTCCAGCTATAAATCGGAGGGCCATCCTCTGTTTACGGACGACATGATTCCAAAATTCACCTAGGGCACCTTTCTCAAGTCCCATCCTGCACGCACTGGCAAACAGTGCCATCCTTAAGTAGGTCTGTTTATACATCTTACTCGGCTGTTGAAGACTATCAAAAGTCAAGAGATTTATCATAAAAGAGTGAACTGAAGGAATCAACCAAGGTTTCAGGACATTTTTAAAGCGCGAATGGTTGTAAGAAGGGCTGGAAAAGGGGTATAAATATCGAATGTCGGAACACACACAACGCATATAAAGCTCCTCAGGTTTGGCGAGACGTTAAGTGTGGTTAACGATGTGTGTGTGGCCGTTAGGAGGGTGCCAGTAATCACAGATGTTAACCTGAGAGTTAACTGTCAGTTAATAAACGTTAGGAGACGCTACAAACTGCACGAAGAAAGTCATTCAATCTCCCCCACTCTCACGGTTTCCGCTTTGCTAGACACCTTTGTAGCCTAACCGGAAAGATAACCTCTTACTTCTACTTGTCTGAAAGTTTTTTTGGATAGGTTGTTTTTTAACACTTAGCCGTTGGTTTTGCAGTAGTTGCAGAAGATGTAACCTTGCTGGGGTCGTAAAATAAAGGTTAATTTGTTGATAAAGAGGATCAGGCGAGTTCTCGGAAGCAATTCGCAGCTGCGCTCGCTTGAAGCAGAATTTTATTGGCCCGACATTTCACGTTCTCACTTGAACCCATCCTGAGAGATAATCGCAGATAAGGGTGATAGAGGCAAAATGTACGCGGTGATAGCAAATGCTGAAATAATCGCTTCTTTGGTTGTTTCTGCTCGTGGGTAAAGGAGCAAAAGGATTAACAGATCAGCATTTTTGAGGAAGAAACTAACACTTTCCTTTTGAAAACAATATGTTCGTTGCAAGTTGACTTAAATTATGCAAAATGAGACATAAGGTTAAAATAAGGAATTGTTAAGTTTGTGGTATTATAAGCACAGTATATTGCCGATACAAGAAAATGACATCCTAATAATTAACAATCAAAGATTTTTGCCAATTGAAGAGAAAATTCGAGTCCCAGGAAGCAGTTCAGAAGATGAAGATGCGATCAATGGAGCAAGAGTTTTATATGCCTAACGTTTTGGACTCTTTCGAAAATCCATAATCGTAGGTGATGATTACATGGTCATGGTCATGCGTAAATGGTTTTTTTAAGGTGATGAAATCAGGACATTTAACAAAGCCTGTTAGACAAAAGTAACAATGCACAAAGAAGTGGTCTCTCCAGGCCAATCGGTTGGACTTCAGCCATCGTGTTTCATCAAGTTAATCATCTACATTGAGGATACTGGTCTATAGAGTAAACTTGACGAAGCTTGTAGGCAAAAAATGAAGTTAAGGTTTTTTATATCTTTTTGTTGATAACAATCAAAACCTTTGCCAAAAAAGACATCAGCTCGAACAAAATGTAGAGCTGGAAGTAAACTGAAGGATTAAATTAAAGATTTCGGAGTTTCTGTTGTGCGCTATCCTCGTGTTCTACAAATTTCAGTTCAGTCAGTTCAGTTTATGCAAAAGAAAGGCAGGTAGAGCATGTGACTGGAATCTGTCAGAATTCTTTTTTAACATAAAGTAGGATTGGAAATATGAGACATTGTTAGAGGACTGCATTGCATGACACCGTTAAATGACTTTTCCAAGCCTTAAACTGATTCTGCTCAAATACTGCACACGTACCAGATTTGCGTAGTAGAGTTTTGTTAATTCATGAAAAGCTAAATCATGCTCAAAAATTAGTTAGCAGAATCATTCTATAGGACCATTTTCAACTCATTCAAAGCGGCAAAGGTTCGAAGACTGTTGTCATTGCTTATCCTGCTAACGTTAATTAAGTATCAGTTCAATTCATCGTTTTGCAGCAAAGGCGGCAAAGTAGCTTATGAAGGCCCATTCATTGACCCCTAGTCCCAGCATTTTGTCCTGCGAAAACGGTGATTATAGAGTTTTGGGGCATGCGTTAATAGGATAGGCAGATACGGAAATTTCAGAAGTTGGTGTTTAAAAATGTAGTCGAAGTTGCTTCCCGCGGCTGCAAGGAGTTAGTTGCTCCACGTGTAAATAAAAGGTGTGCACGGTGCTTCGCGCCGCGGATTATACTTACCTAGCTCTAGGAGAGTAAGTTGGACCTCAGGTAAGTTGAAGGGGACGACTTTCTAACGACTTTCTACGGACAATTTATATTTTTCGGGAAATTTAGGAAACCTTCAATTTAAGACTCGATTTTTTGCGCAATAAGTTAAAATATTCTACAGATTATTAAAAACTACAGATGTTAATCAACAACACTTTTAAATACAATGAAATAAGTATGCATTTAGCATTCATTGAAGTATATTCCACTGCGTGTGCTAATTACCCATCCATAAAAACCTTTAGCCACCGTTTTCGTAGCGAAACGTACAGGGAGTAGGAATTAGGGATTGGGCCCATTTAAGCTACTTTTCCGCAAAGGCAATGCAATCTCTTGAAAATATGCATGAAACTTTGAGTCTTGACAAAATATGATGCTTTTAACAAATAACAATTACAACTCATGCCCTCTAGAGTGCGCTTAATCAACTTTTTTTGTTTTTTTGAACATATTGAAATGTTGAGTTTATTGACTTTGCAAATTGACTTGACAATTGCAACGTCTCTTGCGGAAAAGATGTGATCGAGTTTATTTCTTGCACATATTAGTCATATAGGATTAATGCTTACAGGACAAAGCCCTGCTAAGGGTATGGTTAAAAATCTAAACTGGCTCGAAAGAGAGACTTCGGTCCGTAGCACGAACAACTGTTAACGAAAATTATGTACAATGTGTGGGCAAAGACACTCAAAAATATGTCCTTGGTACTGCATGCTTTTGTGATAACTGATTTGAATGGAAATGCGCGAGTTGTGACTGCGTTTAAAGATAAACAAGCCAACTTTTAAACATGCAAAATTCTCACCAGAGAATTCAGAATTGTAGTTGGTGAGTGTACGTAAACTTTGAATAAATTCTGGTCGTCAACATACACGTTTTTCATCGTTGATTTTAAAGAGACTTGAAAATTTACTTAATAACAATAAAAAGCTTTTTGGTTGCGATAAATAATTTTTTTCTGTTCAAAAGTCATATGATATCTGACTAGGTTTACTAATTGTACTTAACTATTAACGTCGACTCTTCGTCTTCAGATCTAGCAAGCAAATATGAAAAGGACATGTGGGAACGTAAAGAGGACAAAAGCAATGTCCATTTAAGTTGCAGCACACGTTTTTCCTTCGAAAACCTCGGGGTGTGCAGAAACGCGTCATCTTCGGCTTTTACTTCGCCGTCCAAAGTTGACAATTGCTCAACAACTGTCAAAAATCCTGCTCTAAAAGGAAGACATTCTGCGTATCATCGATATCAGGGCTTGCCGACTAGAACGTACGTGTTTGATTGTCTGTAACAATTTCTCATTAATTGACGATTTTTCAGAAAGTCATTTTGTGCAGAATACAATCATTAACGATCTTCTTTCTTTTCATCATATCATCTCGGAATGCAACTTACTTCACTTATCCAACAATCATTAACATTTTCTCCTGACCTCTCTATGTTAAAAATGACGTTTTTATATACTAAAAACCAGCGAAGTAAGATTGACTGCATTTGCAAGAGGTTCCCATTGATTTAACCAACTCTGATGTTAAATTTTTAGTCGCATGGAAAATACGGAAAGCAGCCATATGCCGATATATCCGGGCCCACAGACTTCACCCCTCGGCATCGCGAATCTATTCAAGGACAAGGAGAGACCTTACAATTTAACCAGCATAAAAGCGATTTATAGGCCCCAGGTAAATGTTAGTCAACCAGTTTATGCTAATTTGTTCTTAAAAAAAGTGATTACTGTTGCCAGTGCGGCTATTGTCAATTATAAATTAAACATAACGTTAAATAGTATAGTTCGCAAACTGTGTGATTAAGTATGATATATTATGAAAACAGAATACAGGATGGCAAAATGATGTTGGTGAATAGACAGTTCTATGAGCAGGAAAAAATTCAAGAAAGTTTATTTGTGGCTTATATCCAAAGGCGTGAGATTTGAATTTTGGCGAATTTCAATGCTTACCTACCATGACACTTTGGACCAAATGGCCAAAGTATAAGCAGTTCCCTGCCCATTAGGACCTACGTATTACTCGGGGGTAAACTTTAGGTTGGATAATTGTATGACCCCACAGAAATATTTGCTTATTTTTGAGGAAAAACTTCTAATTGCAAGAAAATTTGATACTTGTAGTAAACAAATACATTTAGAAAACGTGGGTCATACGTGTCAAAATCCAGCTTCCAATTTTGCTTCCACTTGGTTTCAGTACTGGTATACAATTCAAGATTGAACTTTCGGCAATCCGCAGTAATTTTAAAATGATTTGCAGTACTTTTGTTGCTGACTTTGAACATAAAGATTAATGTACCTGGCAGGCATAAAAAACACTGATTTTGATAGAGGTCTTTCATTGGCTAGTCGCCTGTTATGTAGTCCATTAAGAGCCAGTTTATAGGTTGCACATTTTATCGAAGTCCTTGTTATCAGATTTTAGATGAAAATTTGTGTTTTAAATGGTGATGATCAAATTTTTTCTCGGAAACGTGCTATAGCCTTAATCAGGTTATGCTTACCTGCAATACACAACCAACAAGATTTTAATATGGGTCGTTGAGATTTTTTAGCGGCTTCATCACCATATTTAAATTGGTAAAATTTTGCTGTTAAAAAACCTAACTGTACGATTTCTTAATTCTTGCCTATCTGGTTTGTGGAAACTTTAAATCAACTGAAATGCTCAAATAATGCTTTTATTTATCAATTTAATATAGCCAAACAATCGCGTTTAAATTTTTCCTCCAATTTTTTTGGATATGAATTTTGTCTTTATGAAAACGCACCATACTCGAACCTTTGCAGAGGATAAATACAGTTTAAGGAGGGTCCATTAGACTACCTAGTCAAAGGTACTATAAATGAATATCTAAAATTTAATCAAATTAAACATACATATGCAATCGCATCCTAAATGATTCGCGTTTTCTTAACCAACCAAAGGAAAAGAAATAATTCCACTGAAGGAGCCACTTTACTAATTTAGGCGACTTATGCATCAGCTTTTTAGTAAATGTAGAGAAAGTGATGTCACTAGAGAGCTATGTATCAAGTCGCAACTACACTCTACACACTAAACACCCTACCATAATTCACGAAAACACTGTGGCAACTGCTAATCGATAGTTTTGAGTTAAAAGGACCAAGAGGTATCTAAAAGAAAGTAACATTAGTAAAAATATTACAATTTTTAAGAAAAGTGGTAGTGTCGCAGTCGCAACAAACGCATCAGAAGAGTAAAAGTGTATTGTAAATGAAACATAAAATATTCAGTTATGCGGCATAATATCAGAAAAATTTTGGGAACCTTTTGTGTTATTTTCGACGAAAACGTCACCAGACACTTAGTTTTTATTGTTATTTATTAGCAGAGCAACTGGTTGCCGTTTCAGTTTTTTACAAAGCGTTTATAAGCGCATTTCTTCAATTTTTTTCATATTTTTATGGTTTGGATTTCTGCAACCATGGTAAAGTATATTAAACTTGAGTTCGCAACTAAACCGACATAAACAGAAGAAGCCCAATAAATGCCTATAAAGTGTTAAGTTCCTAACAGTAAAAATCGTTAGTAAACCTTCTTGGTATTTCAATAGATTCTCTGCCTTGCAGACTAAGGTTCAGTTTCTTTATAATAATTACGAAGTGCTTTAAGTATTGGAGAGTCTTCTGATTGTTTATGATCTGCAAAGCTACCCACGCGAGCGTATAAAAAGTCAAACTCTATGAACAAATAGGTTTGCTTACGTATCTTCAGCCGTGTGAAATTAAATGTTTGGTTGTTAAAAGTCAGAACTATTTTTTTGATCAGGCCCAATCTATTGACAATTTTTTATTTCCTTAAGTTACTAACTGTCTCCATCTTTCCTCCCCTAGTTTACCCGGGGTATCATGCGAACTTCGAGGTTGACAGTCCTTGTTTTGGAAAACCGTTTTTTGTTTATTTTAATGCAACCCATTCGACATTTGTCCATTTATCCTGATAGGATGTAGGGTGGTTACTTATAAAGACATTTGTCCTATATTAACTGAACTGATTTCTGCCAGCATCTTAAAAGTATGCATGAGAAAATGGCTGTTTATAGAAAAGGCTCCGCATACAAGGAGAGCGAACAGGCTTCGAATTAAGCTAGATTTGCCATCTAAGTTTCCATCATATGCTTCATGAACTAAGCCATCTAATTTAGTTCTATTCGTACTCCCTTACAGACACCAAAACCCAATTTTGAGCACAATTAATTCCCTCAGCAAAGTCATTTGTGATAAGCCAATCATATTGCGTAAAATATAGCCTATTGTAGCTCACGCTTTCTCACCAATGAGAAGCGTTGACTATCCAGGCTTCATTTATGTCAGTTGACACTGCAGTTAATGTGATTAATTTTGTGTGCGTTTATGTGTATTTTATACAGCCTACAGCACAGAGCCCATCATCAACAAGTGATCACAGTCTGTCTTTAGCCAATCTTTTAGTCAATTCAAGGACAAGTTACCTAGGTGTCGGCACTGGCGACCACGAGACTGAGGCCTTACAGCGACATCGTACTTCGTGCAGTACATCTCCTTCAACTGACTGCGGCAGATTATCTCAGCGTACATTTGACAAGTGCGACAGCAGTCGGCGTTTTGCGTATGGTTGCCGTTTCGGTAGCACACCACCGGATGAAGGCGGTAAAGTTACACTCACAAATCTTCCCAGAGACAGCTTGCAAAGAACATTCAGACCACTGAATTTTGGCCCGAATTCAGAGGTCAACTCCTCTCCCTCCAACACGTGCATTACTGCCGGGTCGGCATCCTCTTCCATTGCTGCGCTTCCACCACTTTGCAACAGCCCTAACAACAGACGGACGCCGGCTCTTCCACAATCTACAGCAAATACCCCCATTGCTGTTAAACTCAGAGACTTTCATCAAGGCCTACTACGAACGAACAGTTCGTTATACCGATCCAATTCCGATCCCCACAGCAAGATGAACGGCTCAAAAAAGTATCTCGGGCCGCCAAATGACCCAACTTCAGTGTACTCCCTGTCTAAGGCGGAGTCTACGGTGAAACACAAAGCCAGTCTTCCCGCGAATTTTTATCCTTTTGTATATTCAAGACACGGTCTGGATGAACGGTTTGCATTTGCAATAGATGATACCGAAGACGCTTTCGTTAACGACTCCATCGATCTTGGGGATGAGAGACGGATAAATATACGTACTGGCAGTTTTTTCAGCCGCATATGCGAACCACAGAAAGTCACTTTACCCGATTCAATGGATCGGATTTTAAATGTGGGTAAGGGAGCACGCCCCAGTCCTGGTGGTCATATTGAACTCCTACCGGGATCTACTTTGGAAGATTATTTAATGAAAACCAACGGAGGCCCTCTGTGTCCTACTCAAACAGCCATTAGACAGAGTCCTAACCAACGAGAAAACCACCGCAAACCAGCGAATGCGGCGATGCCAAGTGTGGAACTGGATCCAGTCTTGGCAATTCTGGAGTCCGATGTGGACAAGCTCGATCGGTTTAGAGATCAATTCCGCAAAACGGGTACGTCTTGCCTATTTGCAATAGCCGTCTCCAAATAAATGACTGGTTGTTTCAACTAAGATATTTATGAATTTAGCAATCTTCTTTACATTGCCCAACAGTATTTATAGTATTGGAAAAAACTTTATATAACCGGACACAAGCTAAAACATACAAAGTACACTCTTTCGGGTAGACTCTTCGTGCTAATAGCAAAAGGAATCAATATGTCCTTTCTTTAACGAGGTCTAAGAGGCTTATAGACTTGTAGACGATGTTCGTATATTCTGTGCAAGTCTATTAAATCTGAATGAACACACGCAAATTAAGACTAGTTTATTCTAAAGGTGAGATTGTGCAAAAAGCTAACTTAAAAACGATCTTATAAGCTATTGTCAGTATTGAAGTGAAGAAAGTGCAATCTTGAGATCCGGAGAATTTAAAGGTCAGATGCAGCTAAAGTCGAAGCAAATGCGACCGCAAACATCATTTGACCTGTCCACGAACTACCATCATGCTCGCCAAGTTGGTCTCCGGATAAGCCGATTATAAGTGCACGCAGGTGCAAGAGCGCTACACTAGTGTCAGCTGGTAAATTAGGTCATCCAAAAATCAATCTGGACATGATTGACTTCATATTCAGATGTCATTTTCAGAACAAAGTGGTAAGCCCGACATGTTGTCCTTTTCCTTTTTGAAATAATTGCCTTGAAGTGATGAAGAGTAATGAATACGATCGTAGATCGGTTTAGAGGGGCCGATAATACTATATGTTTCACTGCAAAGACAATTTTTTTATTAGACAGCTAAATTAAAACATACACATTTTAGCAGACAGGAACCGGAGTCGTATTGTTAAATGTTTTAAAGCTGGCTGACTAAACCTGAGCGATGATTCCTATAATCTAGATTATTTATGTTTACACATGTGACTGGAAAGGGGGGTTTCCCAGGAAATATAATTTGAAGGCAAATCTGTGCTCTGGTAAAGACAGCAGACTTTATTGAATAACGTTTCGACACTGGCTCCCCAGGTCAGAGTGGAGTAAGTGTGCAAATATCAGTTGACATTTCGAACATGCTTAAAAAACCGATAGTCATTTAACTTTTGCGCTAACAAGTGGCCATCATTCGTGGTAGTCTTGTCAACCGGTTCCCGTCACTTTTCGTCTCCTGAGATTTGTGTTCAAGACATCCAAGTCAATGTGTCGATTGATGCATGTATCATTAGAGTGCATGGCCCCGGTAAATACTTGAAGGCACAAACGCCGACGATGCGACTTATTTCCTAAAGGAATTTTCGGCCTATATCAAGGGCGTGCATGGCCATTTGAGACAGAGAGTTACGCAACTTGATTGCAAGTTTATGTTCGTGGATGCGTGTGGGCGCCGGACTTTTCGTTTCGCCGCACTATTCGATTTTACAGGCATCGTGTGCGACCTAGTAGATGACCTGTTTCTTAAGAAGAAAGCAAAACCTATGCAAAGGGTGTACAAAATGAGAGCGAATGGTAGTCAGCCATCTGTACGTCAATTTTTTATGTCTTCGCAAGTGTCTTTTTACGAGTTCAGACACGTCCTTCATATAAAGAAGGATTCGCCGCGTATTTGTTTTGGTGCATAAATGGATCTATCTAGTTGTTGTTCTTTTAACTGTGGCTGTTTCGTCAGTGACTAGGCTACTATCGATTTTTGAGCAATTGCAATATGTTTATTATTATTTGAAAATTTAGTCAAGTCTGAGGAAATCCTGCAAAAAGTAGTCGAATATTTAGCTTATATTGTCTTATATGTTTCCTGAAGTACCACTTTGAACTCCAAAAGATATGACAAGCATCTATCTATCTCCCCGCACAAGAAATAATTCACCTTTTGAATTAAGTTCAAAATAAACCATAAGTAATTATACTGAAACATTTGAAATTTATTTAGCAGCAAGACAGTTTAACCTGAAATTTATCTATCAAAATAAAACTAATTAAATGGGTAAATGTGTTCCAAAATTCTGTTAAGTCCAACTAAGTTCACTAGGTTCATGGCTAGAGGTCATTTACTTCAAAATATTCGAGCATTAGAATCGGCCCAGCACGATAACAGATTCCTCTTCTGAAAGTGAAGGCCCATAGGGATTTAAAATGTCGAGCTGGACGATCCATCCAACAATAACTTAATGAGCATACAAGCGTATGACTTAGTTTGTCCTTTTATTCGACTAAAGGGTAAGGGATAAGGAGAGTTCTTTTAAATGCGGCAGTATTTAAACCTACTTTTACTTTTGAAACCTTTGGGTATGTATCTTTTTCTTCATTCCATTGAAGAGTTCAAATGATAAAGTGGCTATGAACTCGGAGAGTTAAGCCAGAAACAAACTGCAAACTAACTGCGTAAATAGCACTTCTGTTAAGTGTGGAAGTACAGGCCACTTTGCGCATGCCTAACCTTGCCTACCATTCATACTAGACACTATTCACCATTGCAAATATCACCTCAGTAAATATTTATTAAAAGATAAAATTGGCTTAACTTACAAGCCCAGAATGACTTATCAAGTAGACAACCAAAGCACTCCCATAATTTAAGGATCGGATTGTTTAAAATTACTTATAAGGTTCCCAGTTTCATTCCCGTCAGGCACTTGGCGAGCGAATGTACAAGCCTCGTAAATCAAAGCGACCCCCTGATTGTATGCGATATTCAACAGATCACTTAGTTTATCTATATAAGCGAATCGGTTTTTTCTGTAATCATTGTCAAGACCGAAGGTACATTTGTTAGGCAAAGTTAAAAATGCTTAAGCAAAAGCAAAAAGACCTTAGAAAATTCTGGGCTGTAAAAAATTAAAAACATAGAAGATCATTAAAAACCTTTCCCAGTACATCTGCGGAACCTATTAAACAGTTGGAGTTCAGATAACTATGTTGATCCCAACTAATTCAAAGACAGTATACGGCCAAGCGTCGCAAAGTAGAGTTGAATAACTTATAACTGTTGCCCAAACCAGATTTGGCCAAGTGAAAAAAAGTGAACGTCTTAATTATAGCTGTCTAACTGCTAGGCTAGAGAAACATGACTAGTTACGCATCTATATTGACAAATTATCACTTTAAAATCGTCATTTACTTTAAATGCTCTGACAGACCATTGAAGACGAAACACCCAAATGGGTCTTTCAGAAGAATACAGTATTGAAAAGGATTTCTGTTCAATTTTCGGGTGCGTCTGCTTAACAAACAAATATAATTACAGACATTATTTGAATAGATGTTGATAATTTAGCCAAATGCTCCATTTAGCAAAGCAGGAATACTTCGCTAAAACAGGCCATTTCTTTTTCTATTTCATCTTCAGATTAATCTAGTTGTCCTTATTTTTACATTGCAAAATCCGTGACGGTTAAGCAGCAAAGCCCCACAGAAAATATGCTTGATATAGTTCAGAGGAGTTATTAAAAGGATACGCAGCGCAGTAATTAAAACTATTGAAAAACACTATTTCTTCTCCTGTTCCAACTTTCTAATTAATATCTTTATGGGATGTGCTAATTATAAGACGTTCTATTTTGTATCTTCCCAGTGTTATATGGAGATGTTATTTAGCAGGAAGCATTGCATTACCCCTATTTCTTGTCCCATTTAAAGTGCCTTTCTTATAATTTCTCTTAAAAGTCATCGTGAAGAATAATTTTTCATCGTATTACAAATAACGCATTTTAACTTCATTAGTTATTATAAGGTGAGAAAATGCAGCATCTGTAAAAAAGACGACAATTATAGGCTGTGCAGGGCAATCCATTAATAGTGATGCCATACGGGAGATGACTGCGTGAGGCTCTGCAGGTCAGCGCCGAGAGTATCAAGCAAAATCCCAAGGGTGAAAATTAAACAACTGTTAACGGGAAGTTACGACCACAATCCAATCTTTCAGCTTTCACATCAACTATTCGCTAGCTCACAAACGAAGCTGTGTGAGAACCCACTTCAAACGGATTCAGACTCACTGTAGCGGGGAGAGGAGAACGTACGCGAGACGCAATATCGCTGCGAGACGTTTTGTGTGGAATGGCTATTTGAAGGTGGTTATAAAGCGAAGCCCACCCGTTCGGCCACGCAGGATAGAAAACAAAACACCACCCAGGATATGCACGCTCTGCCGCATATCAGGAACGTCTCAGGAGCGACTGAACGCAGCGTTACTGTCCAAAGTTACGATACGTAGCAGATTACTCAATAACAAACACAAACAAAATCCCAAACAGCACTCAGGGGTAGTGCATTCCATCTTATGCTTTCACAGTCTGTGTTAATACACAGGTCAAACTGAACGCATGCTTGGATCACACATACATAAAATAAGCTGGCTGTGCGAGGAGACGACGAATTTTCGCAGTTTGCCACTCAGAACCACGAAGGGCCCATGAGTTTAACTTCACTGCCATCATGGTGCTCACGCATGTATGATTCAAGACGATCCGATTGATGTTTGGTCCACGGATGTGTACTTGATTGATGTGTCCACGTTGCGCCAGCGTGCCGACCTTTCTCCAGGCACCTGCCGGTTAGCAGCCTGTATAATTGCTGCTAATAGTGCTATGTCTGTAGACAAAGTCCTGAATGAGTTTGAACATCCTGGATAATAATACAGCTGACTTGTTGCTCGAGGTGTCTACTCTTTTACTGGTTAATAGCATGTAAAAATGTGGCCAGGCTACTACTTCCTGTTAAGATGCGTCCTTTCCTACTTAAGACCAAATTGAGAGGAAAACATTGTTGAACCTTTTTATTGAAGAAGAAGTGTTGTCGTCCACCTGATTAATAAAAAAGGATCCTGTTCAGTTTTCAGTATAATTCAGTACATGTAAGGGAAATATGCAGAGCGTTTGAAAACCCTATTGACAAATCGATTCTGGCAAATCACACATACGTTTCAGAGCTACATATCAATCTTTGGTGTTCACCAAATGAAGTTTTTACCAGAAAAAGTTTTAGAGAAGAGGCATTACTGCTTGGGAGCCGAATAATATAAAAATGTTAATATCGAGAATAGCGTTCATCCATATCCACAGATCAAAGCAGCCGTGTCTGTTCCCCGAAAAAGTGGTATTCAGTTATCTCTGGCATCTTTGCGCTTATCTGCTTATTTGGGCGTACAATTATTCAAACGGCGATTACCATGGCTTTCAGAAGTATGGGCAACCCATGACGTTTAAATAGGCGATAATTGTAGCACAACAGATTTTAAAGATCTGAAGAAAAATCATTTATATTCTTTAAAGTATTACATTTACTATAAACGCTTTAATTGGCAAAAGTGTCTTGTCCAGCAATTAACTGAACGACAATGCCTTTAATCCTCCTGTTTCCAAATATTCTAAGTTTTTTTATTCCAACTTCTCAGAGGGCGCATATTTTAGGCTCCAAACTGCTTTCTACCGGCTCAGAAAAAATTATGTTTCAACGAGAGAATATATTTTTTAGAATTATGGACGCCTTACGTACACGCTAAAATGTAATTCTTACGTTACCAAGTGCTTAATTATAGGCGTAACCATGGGAATAATAGTCAACAGAGCATTTTTTTTCCTGATAACGGTTTTCACAACTATACGATTTTTTCATCAACAACCACTGGTTTTCGCTGCAAAAAATAACACTGGCGTTTTACTTTTACTTAATATAACACTGTATTGAAATTTTCAGTTGAAGTGTTTTGCCTAACAAACATTGGGCCAAGAGTAAGCAAATGTCATGTACCTCGTTTCCTACTTTGCTTATTTGGGCGTATTAACTTGTAGCGTAAAAGTAAACTTAAGTGAGGGTTAAGTACTCGCCGCGCTTAAATTAGAGTACAACTGAGTGCCAAATCAGAAATTCTTTTAGCCTTCACTTTCGGGCATTCGAACACATCACTTCAGACAATCGCACTTAAAGATGATTAATGCGTCTTTTAGTTTGGGTGTGCCATGCTTTGCATAGTCAGCAATTTTAAAAATTTTTATTGAGATGGTTTGGAAGATTTAAATAATCCAGTTGACACAATTGTGAAAAAATCTTGGCCGTGGTCCGCATCATCAGGGAAAGCTTTAGCACAACGCTCTACCAGTTGGGCTACGAAAGCATGCCGAAAGCCTTGCATTTAATCGTTTGGGTCGATTTGTTCACCCAGGTTACTGTACATACGTTATCCACCATTACGGATAGAGTAGGCTGAGTACCCAGGCAAGATTTCCTAAACAATAATTTAGAATCCACCAGCATGACTACTAGGCTCACTTGATTAGTAGGTTTGGCAGATTTGACTAACTCCGTTGACCCGAATAGGAAAAATATGTGGTCTTGGTGAGATTTGAAACCATATTGGCAGGGAAGTTTCTGCCAGTGGAGCTACGAAGGCATACCTAAAGCACACCGAAAGCATTGAATTTAAACACACACTTTTGATGTGGGTTCGAATCCCAATGAGGTCACGAGTTGGGTAAATAAACTCTTTTCATAAGACGAGCAAGTTATTGAAAAATGATTCCATCTTGCTAGTTGCTATATCGCGATGAAAAGGTGAAACAGGAGGTTGCAGTGGGGGGACATCCTCTTTATGTTGCCAATCGAAGTTACAAGATATTCAATGCAAACAACAATCGCTTTATTTACGCGCCTTCTTACGATTCTGGGGCCTTCTGGGCTCTGGTTATTTTTTGTACGTTGATTATGCCCTGGCAAAAAACCCACGCGAGGAAAACTCGAATATGCACGCGCAAACAATGACGTCATGCTAGCTCGATGATGAAGCGAACGCTGATTGGCTAGCTACTTCCACGTGTGCAGTTCGTTTGCGGTTTCGCTATTGCGCCGAAGGATGTCACATTCTCCTTTCGCTTTACATCATTCTACAGCCCTCCTTCATGAAACCTGCAATTTTTAATGATTTAGCCCAAACCTCGTCTTTACGAGATCGGGGATAGGTTTGCATAACGGGGTGTGTTTTTGAAGCGCCTAGGGCCGTCAGGGGGTGTTAGATGACTGTTAACCTTAGGATTTGAAACCTCAAAGTTATCACGTAGGTGTAGGAGCCCTAGTGAGTTGTTTTGTCCGACCTTTGCTTGAGATACTTCCCAGGCCTCTTTTTTCACCCCATAATTGTCTTCATCACAAAAAACGTCGTCTCTTGACTCTCTTATTATACCCTTCACCTGCAACGTTGCTTCGATTTGTATGTACGGACAAACACTTCCTTTCATTCTCAAACTCAGGTTATGCATGATAAGAATAGGTGGATCTCTGTTTTCGTGCTCTTTATTTTGACCAGTGTTAAGTTACCAAGATTGCTTTCCATGACTGTTTTGTAGGTAAAAAGGAGCGCGGTAACGCGGTTTTCCCAGACTAAATTTCGACGGAAAAAAAACGAAAAAATGCGCAGAATTTATTGACGTTACAGAACATAGCGATCTCTTATTTGGTTTAGTTTGTCTTGCTTCTGGGCAATGACCGTATGTGTATTTCCTTGTCTTTGTGGTGTTTAAAAGGGAACTTTCTGGGATAATCCATTTTAATTTTCTAGTTTCACTTCTCTTGTATCGCTCTCTTGAAATTATCGTCGAAACGTTTGACCAGTAACTAAGCTAGAGGTAAAGCTATGACCTTTTTTGTGTCATATTTCCTACTTACACTTCAATCTTTGAATACAACGATGACGTAAATTAAGTACCGCTGTTCATTCTTATCACAGTAGGAATGACGTTGTCTGATATTAATTCGCTCATCTTGTTTGCTTTGTCATAAACTGTAACTGCCGTGACGTCAAGAACCTCCAGCATACGTCGACATCTACTGAACAGGTGGACTAGGTTTTATCTTCCCGCTTCAAAATATGAAATCACGATTATGTAGTCTTTGCTTTTATCTCCTCAAAATCTTCTCCGAAGTCTACTGAACAGTCAAATTTCACGTCGCGGTCTGTCAGTTAAAAGTACATAATAAATAAGCAACCCTAGGAGTGTTTTAAGTTCGCCTTCATCCTCTATCTCCACTTCGTTCTTCATTGACCCAACCTCAGTGAATCACGTTAATGTTCGGCCTCGCAGACCACATATCCTTAGTACGTAATTCCATTTCAAAGGACTTTATTCGTTATTTTTTTCGGGCTTTAATCAATTTGAGTTCATTGGCTTTGTCAGGTTGATTGCTCAGTTTATCATCTTTTCTTCCATTGATCATGATTTCGTCCAAGCAGGTTATGCTCCCACGGACTCTGGAATGTACGCGGTTTCTATCTAGGCACCACTGTTAAAATAGGTTTAACTGAAGAAACGCTCCTGGGAATAAATGGTTAACAGCCGCCGTGCTGCCTGATTGACGTGTCCTTTTACGTATTCCTTGGGGGAGCAAGTCGCTATCACATTCTGGCATCAAAAATTGAGTCCAGCGAATAATAGGAGTCGTCTAGATCATCTTTTAACCCGATGCAGTAGACTGCACAAGCTCATAGTTAAGTTGTCGCTTTTTTAACTACCAAAATTGCTTTAAACCAGGTTAAATTGGTCATGGCCCTAAGAATGACTTCCATTTTAGCCGTTTCTTCAATGCGCCAAGTGGGACGCTTCAAATTTCTGGAATATGGCCAGATTTGAACTGCGAGATGAGAGGTAACATCACTTTTGTTCCCGCTGCTGTATGCTCGGCCATTTGCGTAATTTTCCAGCTTCATTGACATTTTCCACAGATGCACCAGGTACATAAAAGACTCCCAGCGTTTTCAGCTATAGCTGGGCCTCTTACGGCGCCATGACCTAGCACTTAATGGTTGACTGTGGTCTTTGTGTAACCCCGACTCTAAGTGGAATGAAATAGTGACTGAAGGAACCCACACCATCCTTCACATAAGGGAAAGCGGAAAAATAAGTTAATGTGGTGCACCTCATATGCTCCTATTCCCAGCGTTTTATTCTACGGAAACGGTGGATATAGCGGGTTTTGTGGGTGTAAGATAGGCAGTTGAATATACTTTAATTACTGCTATATGCATATATATATATATATTATTGTATTGTGCAATTTCGCTGATTTATATTATCGTTTGATGTATTGCGGAAAAAACGATTAAAAAAATACAGGTTTCATGATATGGTAGTCAGGAGGTCACCTACTTTAAATTACCTAGGGTCCAACTTACCACTCTGGAGTAAGCTTAGTATAGTAAACGGCGTGAAGTGCCGCGCACACCTGCAATTTACACGCAAAACAACTTACTCCCAGCGGTCACGGAAAAAAATGCAACGAAGCTTTCCAATTTTCCACTAATTTCTACAAACTTCCTTCACAATGTATCCTATTTCTCCACCCCAAAAAGCCCTATAAGCACCGTTTTCATGGAGCAAAATGCTGGAACTAGGCGGTAAATGAGGTGCAAACTACAGTTCCCACAAAACGAAACGGTATCGTATCGTATAGATTGAGACGTGTCACAGAGAAGCGGTAGACAAGGTTGCTTAATTACAATATTTTCGACGTTTGTCGCCAGTGGTGTGATACTCACTCCACTGTGCTTACGCAAAATGTCATGGCAGACCACATTTAACTGACACAAACTCTTGACAAGCTCTCCCTTATGTAGAAAGTTTCTTGGAGATCGTTTGTATTACTTTCATTCCGTTTGGATGTGAGGTTCCGCCTAGACTGCAGGCAGCCAGCAAGAGCCGGATCTTGAGCCTTCAAAAGACCTTATCATGGGGAGAAACGTGTGGCATCTTTTATCAGATTCGGGGAGGCTGCGGACAACTGAAGCAGGTCGAAGCAAGGGGGAAATCACTCTGGCTGTAATTGGGCATGCACGCAGTAGCAGTAGCAGTAAGGAAAATGACGCAAGCTCTTATGGTGCAGTTCATGCGGTCGGAACCGGCCATATTTCAAATTTAACGAGGCCGAAAGCCTCGCCAGGCCTAACAGTGACGTTAACCGCCGGCCGATTAAGCTATGAGGTGCAGGGCCACAGTCCATTAACAAACGCAATGGCCTCCCGAGTCTATACTCTGTATGGCGATGTTACCTGGGGTGAGCCACAGCCGCGTGGAGAGCGTGCTACCGAGCGATAATTGCACTTCTCTGCACATAGCCATGTGCACAGAGAAAATAAACCGATAAGGCTCATCATCCCCCACCACCCACCTCTATATACGGTTTTGATAAATTGATTAATACTCATCTCAAGATCCTAGTGGTAGGCCGACAACAAAAATAGCTTCTGCTAAACAGCTCATTGAACAAATATAACATCTGAAGTTAGAGCCTGATTAATGCATGGTTTCATTTGGTGTTTTTTTACTCTTCATCTCTAGCCCACAACAATTAATTATTGATGTTGTGGGACGCTTTCTAGCTGAACGCTAACATGACAGCGACAAGCCCCTTAAGTCTAAACATTTGTTCGAACTCCTGCGACATCGCCTTAGAACTTACTTCTCATTTGGTGGACAAATGTATGAACAAATTAAAGGCACCCCCATGGGCTCCCCCCTATTAGGTCCTCCAACGGATGGAACAATTGGTATTCACCGAGTATCAACCAAAGTTTCGTGCTCGTTATGTCGATGACACTTCCGGCATTATCAAAATATCTGAAATCGATTACCTCAAAAGATTACTGAAAGCGGTTGACCTTAATATTTAATTCACGATAGAAGCTGAAGGAAATAACCAAAAAAACTTCCTCAATGTCGTTTTGCACCCATGTTCAGCTGGACTACTGCACACTACAGTATTCAGAAAGGTCACCAGCGCAAATCACGTACTACATTTAAAAACTGGCGTATACAATACATTTGTGACAGCTTCTCAACTGAATCTTGTTGTTGCATGAGGATGATAAGAAAGAGATCACACAAGGGTTTGAAATGCCACAGAATGAATGGCACAACAGCAAGGAGCAGAGTTCAGTTTAAATTATAATCGATAAAGGACAGTGCGTCAAACCAACGCATAGGGAGGAACGGGGGAGTTAAGGGAATTTAACGCAACTCACTTGGGCATTAAACTAAATGCCCAATTACCAGGGTAAATGGAAGTTGACCACATGGTCAAGCTGCCTGCATAGGTCAGGTTCCTCCCACTGCAGCTTTCCAATAGTGCACAGTTCGATTTGTTCGGTCCCGAACAAGTACTAAAAACGCTGTTTTGACTTCTGCACAATGACTGCTGTCTAGTAGATACATAGAAATCGAGGACCGTGGTACTGTATTTTCTTGCTTGAAAAGCCACTTGGGCAAGTGCTCAGTGGTCCTGGCTGCCAGTTGCCTATATTTTAACAATAATCACCCCATGTCCCGCAAAAGTAGCTGCGTTATTACTCTTTTCCAGAGATATGAAATACATTGCAGCACATCAGCTGGATAATTTTACTGACAACCAGCCCAATGGCTGAGTATTGATTGGCCCAATATTCTGCACGGATGAAGAAATCGCGACAATTAACTACTTGGAGGCGGACTGACAAGCAACCATCTCCAAAACTACAATTCCGAACGCAGATCACGAAATCGGCCAATTTTCGTACGTACTCGGTGGCCTGACAACTGCGTTTTGTAAATATGCTCCTCCTCGCGCGTCCAGTAGCCTTGACTGTAGCTGCCTATGAGGCGGGGGTTTCAAAAGTGAATCCGAAAGGTCAGGTTAATATACTTCCTGTTCAAGCGGTCTTCCTGTCCACCACTTAGAGCAGTATTAGCCTAGGACTGTCGATTACGTATACCTGGCCGTGGGATTGTTTTGTTGTCCATCAGATCGTTTCGAGACATCGAGACTTGGATGTCCGACAGATGGGTCTTCTCCTCGAAAACAATATTTCCTTGAATAACACTGTCACAAAATGCTTTTATATATTGTTAGAAAGCAGGGCACAGACAATGATTGCTTTCAATTCCGGTGGCCAATAGACCTCTCATGTGCTCCACTGATCATCTTGTCGACTTAAATATGTCTGGTTTTAGTTCTCTTGGTTCTGCATTAGTGTTTACGTGTAACTGGGTTCTTTTACTACATACCTTAAAACCTGTGTACTGCGTTGGACTTATTCACCCTGTCGATATCAGTCACTGTATTTGAATTAAATGATAGATACCCTGAAAAATTCCATTGAAACGGTACAAGAATGCATAAATGTAGTGAAAGATGCAAAAATTTGTACAGGTTGCTCCGTAATGCAAATTAAATAAAAATGCTTAGGGAATATGAATGGTTAAAATGGTGAGGCGTTTGCGAAATAGCAGCGTAGAACACGTTCACTGCATTTCTACTACTAAATATTCGCCTGAACCAATTTTAATGTAAATAAAAGGCCACAAAAAATCCTTTGAAATTTATTTAACTTATTTCTTTGAGTCGGTTATTTGCCGCAACAGTGTCTTTTTTGACGGACTACAGAACATTTTACAAATTTCCTGTGCGATCTGGGCAAACTAAGACCTAGATTTACCCTTTAAACTGCCGACAGGCTGGCTTCGGTTTCGGTGACCAAATACCGTTCTCCGGCTGTTTGCACTTTGTTTATAATAGGCATGTATTGGTTGGCTGTTTGGTCGCCGATTGAATTTGTACTAATTTCCATATCCATTCATTTGACAGCTACTTTCTATACAGTCATCGCAGATTCCTTATCTAGCCATCCTAATTACCACGGGGTTTATAGGGCTCCTTCGTGATTATAAGTGATTTGACAATAGTGCGAGTAAATAAATTATGCAGGTTGGTGGAAAAAAATAGCAAGGTTGTCAGGGCAGGAGGAATGGGCGGAAAATCGGGCTCAAAAGCTGATCAGCGTTAGGGGGACTGGTAGTCGGCCGGGGTGCCAAGCTGCTGGCTGTTGCATTAGCGGCTTTTGCCCATGGTAACTGCGGAGCCGCGAAAAAGTCCTTTTAGGCACAGAGAACCGGTCAGCGTAGCCTGATGACAACCGCTTCTGTCGTAGCCATCAGAGGCTGTCCAAGAAATTTTGAACAGCGTGAGGGTATTTCGTAGATCACTCGAAAGACCTCTTTGGCATCCATGCGATAATTTGAGTCTACCAGTTGCGCCAGAAGGTAACTGTTTATACTCATGCTGGAATGTGTTCTCGTACTCTTTTAGACAAACGCCGGCTCGTGCCACCAATCTATCCTGCCGCACACGAGCGGTTAACTGAATATATGCGCATAGATGTGGTCTGGGCTGGCAGTTTGTCCTTGATCTCTCCGTATAGGTAAAGGCCTGACAAGGATTTGTCGAAAACAAACATATGTTCACCAATTCCTCTTCGGAACTTTTCAATGGAAATTTTCGCAAAAAATATTACGACTGAGAAGAAGAAGACTCAATCGCTGGGACAATATGTTCATTCGCCTGACGTTTCGATATCCGTCTCGGATTCGTCATCAGAGACATGAGTAGCAGAGACTGTTAATATGTGTGCTTATTTCCAAATAAACGTTGGATACATGACAAGGTCAAAATACGCTTACGGGTTTGTCGATCAAGGCATCGGTAAAATGATGACTTTTAACAATCTGATCCCACTTCAAAATTTCTAGCTGTGTCAGCAAGCGTCATATTTTACGATTTCTTGGGCGAGTTTATAGGCAGTATCCCCACTTTCACTCTCCCTTTGCCTGTTCTCATAGGTGGCAGACGGTACAGTCTAAAGTTATTGCCTGCATCATGGTCGAATGCATGTACTCGGTAACTGAGTCGTCAGCGTTATTTTGTTCGTTATTTTCTTTGCTTGCCGGATTCCAATTATCTCCGTATTGCTGTTAGGAACACTGCAAAGCTGGCCTGGTAACGGGTCAACAGCAACTGTCGGATACCTATGCTGTCAGTTGATTCTGTTCCTATGAGAAGGCGGGTTGCGGCAGCAACATCTCTATTTTTGACAGACTTATGTCCGGCATTCTGTGGTACTTCTCCTAGTCATTTATTATCTTCACTCTGGCATGCTGGTCTTTTAGTGCCCGTGGTTTGCAAGAGAAACCGCCCTCTGAAAAATATCTCTCGAATATTCGGCTAGTCAGTAACGGCGCCGCACGCGCTTGCAATGGCATCAGTACGTCTGCCAATGCCAATGACAATGAAGAGTAAGGTAGACCCAAGACGGTAACCTTAACATAACTTGCTTTATCGGAGTAGTAGCTTAGGCTTTACGGTACTTCTAGATAAAAGTTCAGGAATTTCTAACAGAATTCACTCACCCCGCTCTGCCATGGGTCTCATTCATGGACCCAGACAGAAGCCGCACAGTGGCCGGTGGCCTAGAAAGGTAGTATTGCTGACAAAACCTGGAAAACTTACCCCCGCCGCAAAATTGTTGTACGTAAGCACAACAACGATTATTCCACTTCTATCGCCTAAAGACATTCTGCCTATGCACGCCGCTTCAAACTTTGCTTACGAATTCCCTTGTATTCGCGGATGCAAATACATCAGGCGCACGCAAAGGCAGTTGACAACACAGTTAGCTGAATATCTGTCGAAGTGGTTACTCCGGGTGGAACATAAAGTACTTAAGAGTTCAAATTCCCTAATGGACGCTGGCCATACAGTCGTTTTAATGACAATATTTAGGGTCATACTTCGGGCGACGACCGGGTGTCTCATAGGCTTTGTGGAGGCCTCTGCAATACGGATAAGAAAACCAGAACTCTGTAAGCAGCTGGAACATGTTATCAGCTGCGCATTGCTGTGGTAAAGATCGATAAACTCAGTCCCACTTACGCCTTCTCGCCACCCTTGGGACTGACTGGCACTTTGTCCCTGCCCCAACCCGCCCACTCCCTTTTAACTACGTCCTACAAACTTTCATGAATATGCACTAACAAGAACTGCCATGCTGTGCCAACTACCTCCTCCCCTTCCTCTAGCCCCTAACCATGTGCACACCTCTATGTCTTATTGTTTCCCCCTTGTAGGTTAACACTTAATTGGACGGTTTATTCTCTTATTAAGAGGCGACGATGGTCTGCAGTTGAATAAGAGTTCAGGACATTCGATGACTTCATAAAATTCTGCTAATCTTGCGATCTTCACCCTGCCCAAAACTAGAATGGTTTATTGGCCGTCGTCAAACAGTCATTCCCTACCCCATGTGGTGCATCACCGGAGGCTCGAACACGCGATCTTTTTGATCTGCGTCTAATGCTATAACCCTTGAGCTGTGAGTTTTTTGTCTTGCCGGTTAAGATCGAGAGATATCCTCTCCTTGATGAACGTCCATCTGATCGCTGAGGGCTCACCTCTCTCTCATTATGCCTTGTGCTTCGCCAGAGGCCCTGGCAGTTGTTACAGCTGGTATTATAGGTAGATATGCACTTTGGACATTTCTGGCTGATAAACTGTAAAGCTGGTCCAATTTGTATCAGGATAGCTATTCCGACGTGATAATGCGGTTAGTGCCTGTGTCGTCAATTGTTATGTTCCTATGTCTGAGAGGGAAAAAGGGTTGTCGCAGCAACATTTTTTTTCGCCAGAATGATGCCCAGCGTTCTGTGTAACTTCATAAAATTATTTAGTGTCAGATGGTTCCAGAAGATTCTGCACTGTAACGCGCAGGTGGTTTACTGCTAGAGTTCTGCAAGGGAAAAACATCTTGAATGTTCGGCTATTCCGTTTTTGTGTTGCATGCGCTTGCAACAGTATCAGAACATATACCAATGTAAATGACAAAGTCCACAGTCTGGTGGATACTGGCCGGTGATCTCACTGAAATCGCGACCATTTTAATCAGATGGCTAACACTCTAACCATTGAGGCACGAGCTCGTTATTGAAGTGCGTTGGTGTAGGCTTACTGTTCGCTTACGGAACTCACTCGTCGAGCTCTGCCTAGGGTTTCAATCAAGGATCCTAACAGCAGGGGCTATTAAGCTAGGCAGATAGCCTTGCCGACTGGGTAAGGGATTGGGTATGACAGGCTCACGACGGCTAATAAGCCAGACATGGCCACTTCAGTAAACTTTGTCTTCGCCGGCAATACTATCTGCCTAGCATACGGTACTCTTCGTTTCATTGTACTCTTGAGTCCGGTGGAACGAAAGAGTCAAGAAAACTGCTCCGAGAATGATGTAGCTCACATTGATTTGTTAATTGGCTTTGTGTGAGCCTTTGGCAGCCGGTGTGACCTACTCTGCCCTGTGTAGTCATATTTTCTTATGCATTTAAATCATAACTGTGATCTAATTGCAGGTTGCATAAACTTTTCCCGGTGGTAGTAATAACAGCCCTTCTCTCTAAGCAGGCAGCCATTTGTCACAAAACGTTTGATTATGTAGCGAAATTCGTCTTTCTTGTATGTTTTAGCCTATATGAAACTGCTTTCGCTACAATCGCCTCCCACTTTTACGTCTGCTTGCAAACATTTTTCGCAAATCACCTACATTAGAACTGGTATGTTCAACAACCCATGGCATTTTAATTGATAAAATACTTGGTCCCTAAATGAAAACCTATCTCAGATTTTCAAGTATTCGGGTGTCAATTTAATTCAATAAAATAAATGCACCAGACGGTGTGATAACCGTACTTAGCTACACGCCATCTATATTTCTGACACAGACTATATTGTTGACTCCAATCCGCAGGGAAGGTACTCGATTTTTAGGTCTAGGCGAATTACTGTAAACAATAATGTTGAAAGCGTTGCATAACTACTTTGTTTATTTATTCTCCCTCCCTCTCACTATAATTTTGGAAGCAGGGACCAGAATAAAGAGCCATATTCTCTTTGTTAGGTGGTTTGCTCTGTATGTAAAAATTAAAACTATATATTGATAACAATTTTGGCAAAGACAACGAAAACTGCAGTGGCTATTCCAGTCGTCCGGGCCTTTGCCCACAATGCTATCTGTCTAAACCTCTGGCCACTGGTGGGGTTCGAGAATGAACC
This sequence comes from Ligula intestinalis, assembly GCA_036362985.1. Lineage (NCBI taxonomy): Eukaryota > Metazoa > Platyhelminthes > Cestoda > Diphyllobothriidea > Diphyllobothriidae > Ligula > Ligula intestinalis. Next base: position 9,501,311 of record JAYGXS010000002.1, on the reverse strand, counting down.
CCAAGGCAGAGCAGAACGAGTGAGTTCCGTTAGCGAACGTTAGTAAACACGATACTTAATCCAAGCAATTTTTATTGCTCCTTTAAAAACCTAGATTTTTCCAATCGGAGTTCCATACAGATTTAGAACAGGAGCCTACTTTTGGCTCCATGAGATGATGCACAAAATATTCAATTAGGGCAAACATTAATGTTGTGGTGCTTACGTAACGGTTCCGCTGAGTTTTCCCTTTCAACTACAGTTACTAATGGTAAATGATAACAAATCATTTTACCGACATTTACTGAACCAATAGTGTCAACAAAAAGAAGAAGCAAATGATAAATTCATTACTTTAAGGAGCCCTGTAAAACATATCACTCATTACTGAGAAGGTAGACATTTTCACGCGGACGAAAGCCATCTTGCAGCATTTGAAAGAATCAGCCACTTTCTACTTAACAGTACAGTTTATAGAAATTGCAGTTTTTAAGCTTTTACTTTCCCTTAACAATAACTGAAACGCCTGGATACTGCAGCGGCCGAACTCACACTGTTTAGTCTAGTTACCAGGATCATAAGAGTTATATTCATTGCACCAATCCAAGTCTACTTATCCCTAGATTAGCAGTTCTTTTTGGAGCCTTATAGTACATGCATGCACTTAAACTGAAGATAAGTTACCGTTTCGCCAAATGGAACTAGATATTTCTTAAAACTAATTTGTTGCAGTCTTTTTCGCATTTAAATTCTGTCATGTGTGTTAACTTAGTTTAATGGAAATTTTCAATGAAGAGCAAAAGGACACAATTATTCGTAGCCATGTTATGGCTAATTCAGCTAATTTTACAAATTAAAATAATTGATTTAAGAAAACTTATTATAGTTCAGAAATAAAATATGATAGATTATGAGTACATCCAAACTGGTAAATTTTCAACTTCTCGCAAAAACTTGAAAAATATTTCCATCTGAGTGTATGGATATGTAAAACCATATAAAATAAAAGCAGGCACACATACTCTGACATTGAAAACATAGAAATACACTTTTTCCTACCGTCTGTCTATGCTCATATTTTGGTTTTTTGGACGCATGGACCACATATAACAGAAAAAAGACTAGCTAAATCCATATCTTGGTTGCAAACAGGAATGTTTGGAAAAAACGGCCTCCTTGCAAGTTACAGAATTCACTATATGTCCCTTGGGCAAAAAGGAATGTAGGATTAATTATCACTTTCACACACACCCATACAGTCATGTTCAAGTATGTTATAGTTCATGTAGCTGACATTTCGAGGTGTTACCGGTAAGGCCGAGGAATCCGGAGGAAATATTTTGGCTCCTTTCTCATCATTTCTCAGTTGCACGCCAGGTTCCCATTCTAGTCTGTGGGGTCTGTTGAACAGGAAAAGTTTTACGGGCGCACGGGTGTTCTTCTAAAAGTTGCCACCTACTGCTATCTTCAAAAACCCGCTGAAACAGGAACGCGATTTCACATTTGTATTTTTATGTTTAACTGGTTGGCTGTTTTTGCTACTTTACAATGGATTATAAGTGGGTCAGTACTTTCGCAAATGATATCATTCTTTTTTCAGTTGTTTTAGCAAACAGCTGACTGCTTCCTAAAGCGCTTCTAAATGCAATGATTTACAGAGACGTTAACGAATATGACGTCTTCGTAACAATCTGACCACATGTTACTGTCATATTTCGCATAAAATATAGAGCGATAATATAATATTCACATGCAATATTTTGTTGTAAATTCCTGTTATAAGCAGATTATTGTTGCATGAAGTGGGATACTTGTGAGAAGAGCTCTCATTCCAAGAGACAGGCAATTTGTGCCTGTTCATGCGATTAGAATTCTGTCTCATTTTGCCATTGTTCGGAATATAAATTTAAAAAGGCTGATTTTTTCTCACAAATACGAAAAAATATTTTGATGGTTGGTTACATTTTTACATAATGTTTCAACACCCGTCCATTAGAGAATAAAGATTACATTCTAAGCAATGCAGTAGCGCGAGTAGAAGTTAGAACCATGCAAGGGGGTTAGGTTAACAGGAGATATACTATCTCATTAAGTGTCAAACAGTTCCAAAATGTGTTTTCAGTTCAAAAAATTACCAACTTTGGGTTTTTATCATATTTCACACACAGCCTCATTCCGGGGTATTTCAGTCACGTCAGAAGGCTTTATTTTAAATGGACCCTTCCTGGTCACCTGGAAAATGCACACAGTTACAATGAAAAGTAAGTAAGGTAGCCACTTATGCTTGAAAAATTGTATCTTGCGGTATTTAAAATACTTTCGACATTTTATAGGACCACGAAATATTTATTCATGTTGTACTGCACATTCCTACAACATGGCTTATATCTAATACAAAATTGTACGAGAATTACGTCATGTCTTCCTCGTAGTGTAAACAGATATTGTACCTATAAAATAGGTATTTTGAACACCGTAGTTGCTGGTATAATGATTTGTTGCTAAAAGATGCACTTGCATCAAGCACGCCTGTTTTTAAGAAGACATAATTTCGACCAAACAAGTACAAAAAAGACTATTTATATGCATTTTCCTTTTAAATATGTTTGAATTTACAAGTTATTGGTAAATTAATAACAATATTCCTAGTACAGTGTTTTTTACAGTGTGGCTTTTGCAAATGCCTGAAAGGAAGCTCTTTCGACAACTGGTTTTTAAATGTAACTGCAATTCATTGGCAATATTTTGGGAAATATTTAATATTGCAGTCCTATTTTAGTAGTATTTCCAAAACGGACCCATGTTTTAGAACGTCAGTAAAAATTTAATGAAATCACCAATAGAGTGAAAGCCTCTTGGAAAGGCATTATAAGACTTCATCATTGTGTTCTTTTTAGGGAAAACTTGAATGAACTTTCGTTAATTATTTTTTATAAAAAAAGTCTTCTTTCTGCTTACAAAGTACCCTCAGGCACAACATGTATTTTACCGATGCATTAAAAACTGCAATTCACAATAACAGCAATTTAGAGCATCTAAGAGCACTTTAGGAGAAAGCATCTGACAAAATTACACATGGTTCGCTTACGGGCGACTTTACGTTTTTATCGTCCACCAGTGTGTTTCCTGTTATTAATAGTCTAATGCCAATGAAAATATAAAGACGAAAAATAGGGCTGGTTAGTTTAATTAACATTAGATTTTCAAAAGTTAGTTGTTTTCTGTTTAACATTGCTGTCCAGTATTTGCTACTAAGCAAGCAAAGTCTCTTAACTTACTGGCAAATAAGAAAAGGGTGTATAAGTTTGAGAACCTAGAATCTAATCTTTTTAAGCTCCTATGGCCTTGTCATTCTTATGTTTTATGCAAAACACATGCAATTATGAATGGGATTCACTGAGTCTCGAGGCTTTGATATATTTTAAGTATAGTCTTTAAGAAACATGCGTTGGGAGTTTCTAGCCATCAGTTGTTCATGTCCATAACAAGCGACATCATATAGGTTTTATAAAATGTTGCACTCGATGATGGCAATGAGATGGTATGAACAACTAGACACATAATATGGCTTATTTTTACTTTTGGGGTATTGAAAATTTGTGAAAAGCATCTACTTTCTGAAGTAGTCTTTTTAACAGAGTTTGCCTTTTGAATGCATCCAAAAGGAAACTTATTTGAAAGCTGGTATCCCCAACTAGGGATTGCGCTGCATTATGAGTAGTATGACAGGTCTGCTTATGCAATTTTTTCAAATCGAAAAGACTGTAAAATAATTCTGGTTATAATTTTAGGCGATAGCAAATCCCCTGATCTGCAAATAGCGTGAATAAATGACAAGCACTCCCATTATTTTTTCATCTGTATTACATAATCCAATAAAACGGGAGTCCTGCGTTACAGTTCGTAGGCCAGCTTGTCGCGCCTCTCGAACACGCATAGCTGCAGATCTTTGCTGCAGAGTAAAATTAGCACCAGACTGGCTGAGATCTGGGCTGCATTGAGTCAGCGCGAGGCCACACTTACTGCTGCAGAGAAAGAACGCACGTGTTGGGCTCAGTGCCAGCAAAACTGTGCACAGTCTCGCTACTCATTGGTAGACAGGATCAACGTAACTGACTACTTTGTAGGCGATAAAGGAGGGCGTGAACGTGGGTGGGGATACTAAGCAATCCATTCTCACGGTAAGCCACCGTGCAACCGTACTGAGTACTATCTTCGGATTCATCCCACGTGCGAAACAACGCAGTCTTTTGTCACAACTGGGGATCAGGCTGCCATGATTCGCGCCCCATTAAGACACCGGAGGAGCCGTTCTCAGAGGACATGCGTGGGCGTGGTGTTTATTTAGAATCAGCTACTGTGCTGTCGTCTTAATCCACCTCCACAGCGTCCTGACGTTGACATGCACTGAGAGAAAGGTAAGGTCCGGTTGGTTAGGTGCATTTACACCCAGTTATAAACTGACTTCCGCGCAAATCACTGGTGTTGTATTTACTCAATGGGGCATTGGCTGAACCTTGTCGTATCTGTTGATCGAAATCCACTCCCTAGTACGGCCATTATAAACCCATTCTGAGCCTACTTTATTTATTCGAACTAGAACAACGAGGAGGTTAGCGCACATGAGCTAAATTCGTTTTTTGTAAAGTACGTTTTGGTTCAAATTTTGAAACCTTTTTATGGACGACTGGTCATACTGTTGGCAATTGCAGTCTTCGGCCATTATGCATGGTGTGTAACTTCCCGGTTTTAGGCGGTTTCTGTGCCTTGTTTAATTTACGGTGAAAGAGGACAGTGGTTTGCTGAAAAAATGCAGATAATATTTTCAAATTATAGTTTATTTCCATCTCACTCTCATCTCCAGGGAGACGTTTTGAGTGAACAAACTGTATTTTCATTTAAAGTTCAGGTTTTTTAGTAAAAGTAGATATGAATGGTTAAAAAACAAGTAAACTATAAAGTGTAAATTTTGTCCTCGCTTTGAGTGATTCCAAAGCCGGTCAGACTTTTGGTTGCCCTTAAGCTGCTAATAACTTTACCTAAAGTGTTTTTTTTAATCTGCTGAATAAACCTGCCTACCGCAGATTATAAACGTAAAGGTTGCCTGATCGCTTTACTAGTTCGCTATCCTCAGACCTACGTGATATGAACTGATCAGCGTGTTTGTAGCATTCATCGACAGAGGCCCTGAAAACCTGAACAGCTGGTTTTATAAACAGATAGTATCGCTTGCAAACACGAGGGGCAGTGGAGTGTTTGTTAGTAAGTTATTGAGTTGATGACTGCATCTAAACCACAAGCGGCCCTGGGCTTGTAAATAGCACTTTTCGAATATCAGTTAGTCCAGGGATCTCCAGCCAAAAGTGAATGCAGAATTTCCTAAACCATCTCTAACATGAGTCCTATAAGGTATATGCTGATGAGCATAACTGCAGCAATAAAGATGAAAATTAACAGGGTCTGTTTGTAGATAGTATTGCAAGCAAGGACAAGAGAGACTGAAATGGCCCTTTTGACTTATTACATATCGTCACCCAATCATATTAGGCCAAAGGCTTGAATTCTCGACTATTTCGTTTAGCGTCCAATTGCCTAACTTTTGAGCCACGAACTCGTTGTCTTGCCAGTTTTAGGTCGGGAGATATTGATACTCGTTAATGAACGTACAGAGACCGCTAACCAAAATCAATCCTGCCGCTGGCCTTATTTCTCGGGCCCTGACAGCAGCCATTACCGCTAGTATTATAAGACAACTTGTGTTACCGGTAGGGACAATAGAGACTGGAATGGTCATTTCTGGCTTACTAGCGGTCATCAGCCAATCGAACCCAATCCCACGTGGTTCACTACCTGACACTTACTCGTGACCATTTTGATCAGCGTCTAGCGCTCTAACCATTGAGCCACGAGTTCGTTTTCTTTCCACTTTATGCCGGGGCCTGTTGAAGTTTGTTGATGAACGTTAACCAACCGCAAATATTGGAGGAAAACACCCAACTCCCTGTCATTATCTATATCGACCCTGTACACACAACGAAAGGTGCCTCGTTAGACGATAATCACCACAACATACAAAGCAATGTATATCCGATGTATACACACTTTTCAGTCTTTATTTATGCGACTGAGACGATTTTGGCAAGGCAAGTGAGTTGTTTGTGGCTTTCGCATTTTAAAACGTGCTAGGTTTTTCTGTTGTTAACTGTGATGCAAATCCATTTCTCTGAATGTTTACTGAAGACCGAATTTTTTATTGCTTTGTTAATGAGGTGTGACTTCAGGGGGTAAAGAGACTATGTGTGCGTACTGAAATTACGCTCCGAAGCGGACCTGCATAGGCGTACGAAGTCATAAGGTATTCGACTATAATCACTGTAAACTGCAACTTGTAGAGCGAGATGAGTGAGTTCCATTAGCAATCGTTGCAGAATCCTCAACGAATTTACATATCTCCTGATCTAAACTAATGAAGTTACGAGTCGGAGACTCAATAGGCAATGCATTATACCTCTTATCCAAAATGTCGGTGGTTCGAGCGTCTGGTCTTGCGTCACTTCGGATTGGGTATGACTGGCTGACGACGGTTATTTAACCAGAACCGGCCATTCTTGTCTCCCTTGTCTCTGTCTGCAATAGTTTCTGCCTATTCCTGTTCTGCGTTACGAGCAATCCACTAACTCCAATTATCGATTAAATTTACTCTCAGCTAAAACCTAGGACTCGACCTTCCATTGATGTCGACTATGAAAGCCGATAATAAGTGGGTGACAATCTCACTGGGGTGTCAGTGATCTTACAATAAGGGTAAGGGAATAATAACTGAGCGCCAATCGGCCAATATATGCGCACCTTCCACATTTCAACATTTGACTGGGATGAATTTTGGCGACGCAAGTATCTTGGTTGTGGCTTCCGCACTTTAAAACCTGCAAGGTTGTCCTGTTGGTAATATTGGTGCAAGTCAATCTCACTGGGTGGTTGCTGATGGCTGATTTTTTTGTTGATTTGCTCATGACTTTTGGGTTCACGGGGTGGAGAGAAAATGTGTACGTGTACTGGAATTACGCTCAGGAGAGGGCCGGCATAGTAGCATGTGACTATAAGGAAGTTGAGCATAGTCAATGTAAACTGGAACATACAGAGCGGGACAAATGAGTTTTGTTAGCAATCTGCACACTATCATCAGCGAATATCAATATTTCCCGAGCTAAAACGACAAGGTCACAAGTTCCTGACTCAATGGTTAATGCATCTGATGTTGCACCACTTGGGGTTGCGTATGAGTCGTTGATGATAGGTAATTAGCCAGAAACGGACATTTCAGTCTTCTATGACTTTGCCTGGAATACTGTCTGCCTATTTCTCTTCTGTGATGAAATGCAATCAATCTTCTTGTCCCGATATTGATTTTATTACCCCTCATCTAAAACCTGGAACTCAAAATCCGTGAAATATCAAACAAGAAAGCTGAAAATAAGTGGATTCCAATCGCACTGCGATGTTGAATTTTTACAAAAAGGATAAAAGAGTCATACCTGAGCGCCAATTAACCAATCACTTTACTTGACTGGGCAAGGCAGTTTTGCTGGTTATACCTTTCGCATTTCTCAAACCAGTAGGGTTGTTCTGTTGTTAACTATGTGGCCAGTCCATTTTCCTGGGTGTTTACTGAAGGCCAAATTGTTTGGTTGCTTTCCTCATGTTTTGTAACTTCACGGGGTGGAGAGAGCGACAATGTGCGTGTTCTGAACTTTTTCTTCTAAGAGGGCGTGCGCAGGGCGGGTAGCGGCGACATGTGCAGGTTCTATAATGAACTCTAGAAGCTGACAGCTCATTGCAGGAAGCCTGTTGCATGCGCCTTATTTGCATACGATCTGTCAGGACATAAGAAGCCTACTGACTGTCACAGTATGCTGAGTCAGTTGCCTGGCCTCGTACGTGCTGCTGGGCGCCACAAATGTTCGTCTTCTTTCCATTCTGTTCATGTAAGCGGATATCTACCGAATTGTTCAGTTTTAAAAGTATGTTTTTCAAGTTAAAATCAGTAAATTTGATATTTGTATCTACCGGAAGCATGTCATATGTTCGTTTATGTGCCAACACAGGCGTGGATTCTTTTTCTCTCTTGCCTGATATACCACTAGCCGTCATAATCAATCACAGCCGGTCATAGAGTATATGTACATAGCATCTAGTCCAATTTCTTTCTGAAATATTATGAAAGTGTCTAGTCAAAGCAGGTTTCAAACGACTTGGTTTACGAAACATTCCGAAACTACTTACTGTGGAGGATGGATACGGTTATAACTGATTCTTTTTACTTTCAAAATAATTGAAACATTTTAGAATATTATGAAGTGATTTTGGTTTTCCATTTTGAGAAGCAACCTTTGTGGGACTCCTCACGTTATAGATATTTATTTGTTGCATTAAGATCGTTCTATTTCATTCCTATTACGATATAAGTAGTAAAAGTGCTCAGACGCACAGAAATAGCTAAGGGGTGGATCGATATTAATTTCATCTTTGTGCATTACCTACTAATCTGCATTGAGTAGACTGTAAAAGGATGCAATCTTTAGTGAATACTTTGAATTGGTATTAGGATCCCGAAATATACAACACCCTTTAGTACCGTGATAGTGTTTTGTCTTCGGTTTAACTACGGTGGCCACAAATCCATGCTCATATTAGCGAACATCTGTCTTACACAAAGTTAGTGAAAATTGAATAGCTTAAGTTCTTATTTGGGATCTTGCATGCAATGGCAATGACTTTATTGAGGCGAGCATATTATGCGTAGGTTTGCCTCTGCTAAGTTAGTAACATTTTGGCTTGGACTTAAAGATTGCAATGGGGTTTTAGGCCTAAGGAACAGATAAAAATACATTTTAAGATTAAGGCCTAGGTTTAGGTGATCAGGTAAGGGATTAAGGCTCTGGTTTAGGTACTAGGATTATGGCATATATTGAAGAGTTATTGTTGGTTCTTATAATTTAGGTATAGAATTAGGGTCTGGGATGAGAAGTAACGTTTATGACTTAACGTTAAATCTTTAAATTAGGGTACATTTTTCGGCCGCGGATTTAGGGTTAGTGTTAAGGATTAGCGTTTTGAGTGAGGGCTTGGACTAGCGCCTAGGGGTGAAAGTTGATGCTAAAAGATTGGAATTTGGGCGACGGTAAAAGTGCTTGGTCTTAGATAACTGGATCCTACTTTAAGCAAAATTAATTTACTATTACTCATGATTGCCTCCATCTTCCACGGTTTTGGCCCGTTTTTAGTATATTTAGACTCCAAATTTGATTTTTGTGCCTTTTTCTGTAATCTTTCTTGGAGTATGTAAACAAATTTATGCGCCACTGTTGTTTTAACTCCGTCTTCATCAGGGTGTTTGGTCTACCTTCGCCTTTCGTTTCATTCACAAAAGTCATTCACGACAGTAGTTTCTTATAAGAGAAAATGGGTCTGCGTTTCCTCACCATTTTGCGAACCCATCTCAAATTGTACGATTTCACACATTAATTAAATCTTGTATCTTAATCGAAGCCAAAAGGGTAAAAAAGTAGCATCTGACCTTCAGCTAAAAGGGAAGCATATTGGTATAAAGTGACGTGCTTTGCACATGACTTCAAAAAAATGCAAAGAGGGATAATTAGCGAGTACAAATGAAAGCAAGGGCGTAAGTTTAAATCCCACACGGATCTCCCTTTCATTTTAGAAGCTTATCATTGTTTAAGACCTTAAAATGTAGTCATAAAACCTGCTTACTGCCTTTTCATTTCAGACAGCGAAGGAATGTAATTTAAGGTGACTAATTTGCAGAAATTATGATGAAAATTGGTAGCAAATGCTACATTTCTGATGGTGTTGAGCTATGAGGCATTTGTGAAAGATAATTAACCTGTTTTCGACGCAATTTCCGAAGCTTTCTAGCGTGAATAACAAAACTAGCGTGGTTAATTATTTCAGCAGTTTGGAAATGTTGTAATCACAAAGACCGTAAATGGAACATTTACCAACACGTTATTTTGTTCATCCCATCACTTGACGTGTGTCTATCACTTTTCGTTATGCCACGTTGATTTTGTGGTTGTCATATTAATGCTATGCTCCATGTGTAGACACTACTTATTGAAAGTTAAACCTCTAAGATGGCAGGAATTGAAAGCCATTTTATTTTTAATCGCTATGCAACTTCGGCCTGTAAAATATAGGGTTTGATGGAGTTTACTTAACTGAAAATATATCATATAACTGACTTAAAGGTAGGTAACTATGTTTAATACTTAAATTTAAAAACCGTCATATTATCGATTTGATATGGATTTTATGATTTCAGCCAACATGTAAACAAGAAAATAGGTATTTATCAAGCGATGGTGCAGCTTCCGATTTGTGTATTTGTGCCTCAAATGTGCGTCCCAGCACTCGTTTTACAGTTAGTTGCAAGACCCTTCCGCTTCTTTTTAAATTTGGTTTCAACAATTTTAACATTAAATTTAACTTCCATATTCTCTGCAGGTGTTCGGGCGCATGAAAAGCCATTGGCTTCCGACAAAGGGTTTTATAAGTTAAAACCCCTTGAAAACCCACCAGCCAGAGCTGATGACAAGGAATGCTCGCCCAACCAGCTGGACCAGTCCGACTCCGAGAAGCCTACTCCCCCACTACCCCTGACAAAGAACGAGAAAGCCCTAAATGAAACCAGCAAGGGGCTCAACAATCAGATACATGAACTGATTGAGTTGGAATTTCAACCAAAAGGTGGGCGCTCTACGCCCAACAAAAAGAGTGCAACAATGCAACTACCTGTGCGCGCGAAATCAACACAAGCGCGTAGCGAAATCCAAATAGATGACATGATCGATAGGGAAATTGAGTGAGTTTGATCCTCTCCACTATATTTTTATATTCTTAACAGCAGTTTCAGTTAAAGTATCACAGTAATGATTGTCTTGGCAAAATTGATTTTATGGGTTTACTAAGATTGCAAAACATTGTATCCTTCGTCATCTGGTCAAGTGAAACAACAATTGATAAATAAATGTAAAGGATTTGCGAACCACGATTTATAGAAACCAAGAAAGGGCATAAAAATCTAAATGATAGAAATATTTTATTCTACACGGAGCTTCACCTGATTTAAAGTGTACTGTGGTAGTAACAGAACACTTTGGGAAACACTTAACTTTAGTAATGGAGCGGATGCGATGACCTTTGCACTATAAAATCATTAAGATATAAGTTGGAGTTTTTTTCTTGCAAAAATTCTGCATTACATTGTTAAGCAGAGTTAAACAGTCATGAGCTTTACTAAAAGTTTTAAGGACACGAAAATTAATTTAGAAGCTAGTGTTTTATAGCTTCGCACAGAAGGATACAGAAGGAGCTTTGTTGTGTTTTTCTTTGTTTTTGATTATTTTCTGCCCAACCAAAATATTTGTAGGGGAGATTGATCAAAAAACATCTGAAGGTGATAAGCTACATCAATTTAATATCATTTTCGCCCACCAACTACGTGTGGCAATATGGGAGAGGAAAAACGGGGCACCGAGTTAGCAGATGGTAGGGTTTATCAAGAATATTGCATGCAATTAATCGTTTTTGGCCACGGTAATCAGGGAGGGGGGTTCGTTAGCTATTTCACTGTGTGCACAGTACCGGTGACGTAACCTGATGACAGCCGCTGCTATTTTTGCCTTTCGACTTTACGTGCGTGGCCTACGCTAGTTCGGTGCGACCTTACGAATTCTCTGAAAGTCTTCGATCGAGCCCAAATAGACGTCTGAAATCGGGTAGCTGCGTGAGAATTGCACTGCCTAGAACCCTAATTCAGCCTTTTTCTATTCTTGTAAGGGGCTATCCCCGTATTGGTTGGATAGACGTCGACTAATACGATCAACAAAATCTTACTTAATGAAACAGCTTAAGGAGAAAATGCGCACTGTGATATTCGGGCTTGGTAAACCACCTTCACCTTTCCATTAAGAATGGTCGAAAATAAGACCTGATGTCTTGCTGATGGGATGATTCTTGTATAAATTTTATTAAGATATCTCCTCAGGCGTGCATTTACCTTGTTCGGAACAGACATTTCTTTTTCGCCATCACTGTGATTAGTTGTTTTGATTTCTCTTAATTATTGTAAGTGCATCTTCAATGCCGTCTGGAGAGATAAGAAACGGTCAAATTTTGCATACTTTCTAGATCCAAAGTAACCTTTAGCTCTTCTGCTTGGATAGATTTCGCAAAGCAAAACAAATGTGTTGAGGAAACCGTCGGCAATAGCGTTCGTTTTCGTGTGGTGTTCATAAAAAGTTTATAGTTTTTAATGTAGAAAAAGATGCATGCGATGTAACTCCCAGTACTTATTTTGTAGAATATCTGATCGTGCGTTCATTAAGATTGCTTGGCAAGATGTGGAATTCGGCATACCATCGTTTTGAAAGCCTCTTAGATATCCTCCACGTTAGGGTCCAAAGTGATGGAAAAGTTTAAAATAAGAGTTAAAGTCAAGCCTTCTCTTGGGGGAAAAGTTCATTTTAGGCTCAGAAGCAGACATTATGCCTGGTTTACGGTGTGAACAACTAATATTATTCGCTTCCTGAGGCCATATGCAAACTCATATTTATAGCTAAAGGATCACTGTCGAAAGTTTGGACCTTATTTCACGGAGGGTTGACCTTCTCTTGCAATTCACGTTGTGTATGCTAAAGCAAATGTGCCATGATCTTTCGAGAAAATTTGATTTGTAATAGAAACAAGTACGTGAGTTCCAGGAACCAGTTATGAAGGTGGAACATGAAGTGTATTGCTCTGACTTTTTGCATTCTTGCTTACAGTCACCAGTGCAGACAGCCCTGGTAGAGAATTGTCTCTGGTCATGATTTTAAACGAGAATCCGAACGCTCGGGCCAATACGATTCTTGTTCCAGCAATCGTATCTTGTCCTTCAGAATTAATTTAAATTTAAAACTATAGAAGTACCTAGACACGGCTTACCCTTAAACATATTTGCCTCGAACAGGTAATTTTTCCTTACTCAGCATTCGCTTGATTTGATGAAACTAGTATTTTGAAGAAATATTTACAAAAATCTAAGTAAAATAACATCTAAAATAGAGAATACGCTTTCACTGTATTGATGAATACTCCCCAAGGTTTTTCTCTTTTAAGGCTGTAAGGCTGAAGGTCTTAGATGATACCAAATGCGAGGGCCGAATTAAGTCAAAGTGAGAAGATGACTCAATTGCTGGGACAATACTTTTATTTGCCTAACGTTCCGATAGCCGTAGCGGATGCTTCATCAGAGACATAATCAGAGAGCAGTAGCAGATTAGGTCGCATACATGCTCATAAATTTAACTAGAAATGCTGCAACTGGGAGCGGCAGAAAATTAAACCAGAAAACGCAATTGCATTTAGAAAGAGGAAAAAAGAGTGGAGATCTGCCTTTCTCAGCGTGATTTCGGTTATCATAGCATTTGATATTCCAGCCGATAGTAAGAGTCATTTCAAGCTGTTAGCCAGTAATCTATTGTATATAGGTATGCAAACTATTTTCTGTTTGAATTTTTTTAATTTTTTAAAGTGTGTGCTGTTTTTGATTAAGCTGTCATGTTTATGGGAACATGGGCACACAATTGAGTTTTCAGGATATACAAAGACAAAACACCTATGGCCAGTCCTTACGCAGATATCTTCTAGCTAACCTATACAGGCAACATGCAATATTGCGCATTTAAGTTCAATGTAATAAGTACGCGGATGATTACCTGGACTTCTTAAGAGCCGTTTTTGGAAACAGATAATAGCGTTACACAACAACTTCATTGGTAATGTAAGGTAATGTGATTTCAACGAAAAGGCAGTTTAACCAGGTTGTCCATGGACGTAGTGCCTTTAGAGAAAAGTGTTGGACAGCTGTTTTGCGTCTTAATCCCCACCAGACCATCGAACGTCTTGGCAAAAAAAAACACAAGAAACGTGGCTCCTGCCGATATTTTTTTCTAACTGCGGTATGCAGGAAAAGCGATCTCATTTTGTCTTGTGGCTGCAGTTTGAAGCTGCGGCAAATGGTGACGAGAATTGTTACTGTTACAGTCAGCAGAGACATATTACTTTTAAACTCAAGGCAGGAGAAAAAAGCTAGACTCGAAATCAATCGAAACGTCTGAAAGGCAGGCCTGAGTGATTCAGTAATGTGTCTATTTTGCTGAAAATATAACAACACCAGCTTCCATGCGGAAACAAATTTGATACACTGAGTAGAATTCCGAAAGTGATGCTCTCATTGGCCTCACTTATGAAGATTCTATTTAGTCAATTTCGAATCATAATACGGTCAATAATAAGCTAAAAGCGACATGAATATTTGTTAACTTTAAAACTAGAACATGTCTATCCAACGGATCTCACTCGAAATCTCCGGTGGTATTGCTAAGTAAACTATGGCAGTTCAGTAATTTGCAACTTAGGTCACGCAGTTTAATGACGTGTTGAGTACGGCTAAACAGCAAATTTGATTTAACAGTCAACTCAAAAAGCATGCGCTAGCAAGGCCTACACCGTGGTAAGTTTGTGCAAGCAGAAATAACTCTAAAGTTTTTTATGCTTTTGAAATACTCTGTCACTTTCAGCTCTAGCAAATGTTATTCATAACCCAACTGCTTTATTTAATTGAATAGGAGCTCCTCCTAAACGGATTATTTGCCTGTCGTTTTTTAAGGAGAAATTTAAAACTCTGCAAACCGTTTAAATTAATTTCCTTCTAGCTGTGTAGTCATAAGTACACCCACACATAGAAGTAAATGAATTTAACTTGCAGATGAATCATATACCTTCTGCATCTAGACATGCGCATCATGCTAAAATGTAATAAAAGAAAAATATTTCAGATCCAGTTGGATTCTTTTCTTAGACCCCTACATCCTTATCACGCATATTGCTCGCAGAGCCGGTGACTGGTTCTTAGAAAGGTCGCATGAGAGGCGATTGCAATATAAGTGACGTTTGGCAGCGGTGACTGGTTCACTGTGACACGTGGTTTAGAGGCCTACCTGCTGGAGTTGCAGCTCTCCTATTACACAGAATACATTTTGCCTAAGTGAAAACATGGGAAGGACGTGCAAAAGCCGGAAGAAGAGATATATGCAAGTACAAATTATGCCTTCTCATAACGCATATAATAAATTGCGATATTTGGTAATCAATGTCATCTTTTCAGTCACTAAACATATCCCAAAAGCAGACTGTTTAGACGAGTATAATTCATTTACAATTCAGAAGGGATAGGTATTGAAATTATTCAATTTTTGCGCGATAGTAATTTCATAGATTTGATTTTCAGAGATAGAGAAAGCTTAGAATAGTATTCAGCTTAATCGCAGAAGAAGCCGTTTCTGTTCGGATTTGAACTAAACAAAAGGAAAGAGATGATGTTGTTCAAAGCTGACGTAATTTTTGCCACTTATGATGTCCAACATAGACCGCAAAAACATTTTTTAAAGCTGCATTTTTCTAGCTCAGTGCGAATACAGACCTTGTAAAGCATTCTAAATCCCGCAAATAATTATTTTGCTTGTAAACTCATGTTTGATTATCCTTCTCGTGTGGAGTTTCTTAGTCTTTGCATTTGATATGCTCATCTTGCATGAAACCGACCCGCTGCAAAACTATTCATTGTTTCTATTCGTAAATTAAAAACGTACCCACCTAAACCTGTATCTTATTTCAACCTGTCACGCAATAAAACGGCAAGAGTATTTAGCGTAATGCAACTCGGTAACCCCTGGAGCCAGTTTTTTATCATTCGAAAACGGTGGCTATAAGGTTTTACGAGTAAAGAATTAGGATAGGCAGTAGAAAATACATTAAAAACTGCTAGATACATTATGATTGTATTTAAAAATACTGTTGATTTATATTTGTAGATAATCCTAATATAAATTATTGTTTAACGTATTGCTTAAAAACCTGATCAGCAAACTGCAGGTTTCATAAAAATCCTGAAGCATAGAAACGGTGTTAAGGATTTCGTCTGGTTCAACTTACCTGAGGTCTTACTTACCGTTGTGCAGTTAGATAAGTAAAGTCTGTGGCTCGAAGCACCTCCTCGCCTTCAAATTTCATTGAAAAGATCTTACTCCCATCGGCCGCAGAGAAAATCGTCGACAAAATTCTTTCACGTAACACTTAATTCTAAAAATCTCCCTTTCTGTCTATCCTATTTTCCTTCCCCCACAACGCTATGACCACCGTTTCTGCATTTAAAAATGCTAAGACTAGGGTTATATGAAGCGCATTTTTAAACTTCTTTTATTAGGGGTTTGGCAGATTTGCTTTATTTGAGTTGACCCATTTGTGAAAATAACTCGAAGCGTTCGGCGGGATTTGAAGCCGCGTATTACAGTAGGCCTTTGCCGAAAGCCAACGCTCTAACCGCTAAGCTACAAACGCCAACCGCTTATTGTTGAGCTACAAATGCCAATAAAGGTACCTTTCACCAAAATAAGAACTGTAATATTTTCTTCTCAAATTTCTTGTCCGTGGCAAAACAGAAAGTATATGCAACATTCAGTAAAACCAAAGGTGAGCAGTCATAATGGCATCATATATGAAGACTTAACGGGTTTGCTTACTTTTCGCATATTTTTTACTCTGCTTTGTTTAGTGATTCAAAGAGATTAAGCTGGTAATCTTTTATTGCAAAGTGAGAAAAATAGCTAGTGATTACTTATTTTGTAAATGTATACCTGCAAGATTTGGATAGGCTGACTGACAGGTCGTATTTCTTTTCACGTTGTCCTTACAACTCAGGATCTACAGGGCTGTCCCATATAAAGCCATGTGGGAGTCATTTATTTCGATCGAAACAGTTTTCCTATCATTATGTTAAGTTTTGATGCCTATTTATGAAGCAGAATGTGACCCATGTAAACAGCATTAAACTGGCAATCAATAAATATCGGTGGTGGCATAAATGCAGGTTTATTTATTGCCAATGCAAAATTCTAATCACAAATTTCTAGGTAAATTAAGCCAAATTCATCATAACGTCATGATTTATTGACGCTTTGAAAACAATTAACGCTAGCATAATTTACTAAAGTCATCGTTACCACTGAACCTGAAGCTAAATACAACTGTCATCCAAATTGGCCTCTACATTTTATCTACTTGTGGTATCCATAAATGTATCTGTAGCGTGCGTTTATTGGCGCTTCATTTATGCCTACCTTTAAAACTGTCATTTCGCTTGTAATATTGTGCAATTGCTACATAAAGATTACGAAAAATGAAGAAAGTCTTGGTGTTTCTGCAAAACATCTACTTTCAAAAGTATGAACCCAAGAGAAAAGTCATTAATTCCTCAAAGCAGCATTTAAACGTTGCCTTTTCGTTATTTTATCCAACTTTCAAAAATGACATAACATTCAATTCGGACGTGGACTTTTTGCTGGCAGTGTCTATCTTAGTAAAAAAATCGAAACCCATTTGATAGGTTTCCGTTTTTAAGCAATGCGAAACGTCCACGTTGTCGGATTTAGTAGTAATTACCGCAACACCGTTGTATATTTCTTGCGCTTACTATGATTGTCTAAATTATATAGGTGGTTTTCACATTCTACGTCTAGGTTTTTCATGATATTGCTAAGCTTCAAGAACTTTTCACCACGCTTACTTCGCTCAACACCCCATCGGTAGCAGTTTCTTGCAACTTTTACCGTGCAACTGTTGTCACTGCATAAAGTATAAATCACGGGTTTGGGTTATAAAGTTGCCCACAATTGAGCATGCCTTGGGGTGCATTCGGTGACACTGTTAAATATACAAGCGGTTTTTTACGTCGTCCAAGTTATTTTATGTGAATAAACATTTTTGAGAAGTCAAGTTGGCAACCACAGTGTTTTCAGCAAATCACCATCAGGCCACACATTTGCAGGGGTACAGGTGGACACTTCCATGGCCAATCCCGACGCCAGATGACGATCGCATTTAGTGCCCACCTTCAGTGACAGTCGATCGCTTCGTGCAAATAACAGCAATTATCCCTCCATGTATCTGACCTCTGATCAATGCCCACAACCTAACCGAATTCCCTCCCCTACCCCTCCCCAACGCAAGAACCTCTACACGCGTAACTTTGCTAACTTCAACTTTTTTGTTTTAAAAAGTTTTTATATCAAACCCAACAACTGAAGCCTTCATATCTTACTTTCAAAATAAAAATTAATTTTAGGCATCAGGCCAAACATCGGCTGCGAGGTCACCCCTTCCGTTGGTCAACTCTAGAAAATCGCGTGCGTTCCAATGCCTACCACATAATCCGGCGATCTGACCTGGTTGCCCTCCCAAATGCTACTTCGCCTGGAGGTGTTTCCGTGGAACCTAGTGCTGTACAGCCTGACTCAAAGCGGCCGCAGACCCCGCCCGACACCACACAACAGCAGGCCGATAAAGACATGCAGGCGGTGGATCCCTTTTTATTCCTAAAACTGAATGATCTGCGGATCCGCATGTTCATACGAGAAAACATCGGCTGTGCACCACTGTGGATCTTTTCAGCCAAACAATTAACAAGCCTCCGGAAGATTGCCATGATGCAACTCATATCAACCCAGGAACGGCTTGCAGGACCAACGCGACTCTTAAAATGGTGATTTTTATGGTTATGCTTTTGAGCCAATATATAGGTCTAGTAATTTGAATCAGAACCAATTAGACTGATGTTTCTTTGTTATTTGCTCCCTTGATGCCGAATAATTTTACTACGATGCAAGTAGTCGGATTCACGTCGACTTTCTATAAATCGACTTGGGGTGGGTTTATAGGGATCTTATTGTATCGAACGACCATTTAACGCAACAAAAAGACAGAAAGTAGAAAAGCTTACCTTTAAATTACATTTAGTGTCTGTTTTCTTATCAGCACGAAAATATCAGCAGGTTTTTTGGCTATTAAATTTTAAATCAGAATTCTGGAAAAAGGAATGCTTTTTTATTCATTCTATAACTCCTTTTTCATTGGTAATGCCTAGATTTGTGTGCATATTGTTATGAAGTGTATGCTTTTTAGAAAGTTTGTTGTACTTTTCCTCATCGCATTGATCAAAATAACCTTCAACGCCATCTTTAAAGTCCCAGCTTAAATTGATATTGAGTTAAAATATAGATTTCATATGATTGACAACAAAAGTCTTGAGACTGCGCAATTTAAACCTCAAAGTCTGCGACCACAAACTAATCTGAAACATATCTCCCTAATATCGATCATGGTCATAGGTTCTCTGGCTGGTGTCCACCTAAAAATTATTCTGGGGTTGATTGATTGGCACTTCCTGTAACAACCACCTTTTTTGCATAAAGTATGCTGAACACCCGTACAAACTTGTTCACGAAAACATAAATGTTGGCTGGGCAAGCCACTTGTTTAGGTCACGTTGTGTCAATCTTGTGTCAACTTTAAAACCAGGCCGTTATCCGGTTTTGTCCTCCTATGCTCCAAGTACTGGATCTTTGTTTGAACTGACTTCACTTGGTTCTAAATAAAGTAAATGAGACCCAAATGGACCTTTGACAGAAAGTGCCAGCAACACTTCCAGATGTCGCTATCAGCTTTGAAAGAACATTTCTGTTTACCTACCTACTATGAATTTCTGCATTTATCTTTAACAGTTATTCGTCTCGTGAAAGTGCCATTTCATTTGTCGCAAAAATAACATCTAGCCTACATTGGGTAGGACAATGCACTCTTTATTTAGGAAAGTTGTATATAATGGCAAGTTGGAGGTTCACTTATGCCAGTTTGTAGCATATACTGTGTATATTTAAGCTGACCACCCTTCGTAGGTGGTATTCGCATGTAAATTCACAAACTTTGCATTAAAAGTGCACTACGCAGCATATTTATGCATTTCTTTAAAAGTTCGCCACATAGATCGTCGCAGTTGACGATAATGTATTCATGCACCATAGAGAAGCACTGACTGATCCTCCTTGGGTCCCATAGACGTTTGGCTAAACCATCATACTACGTGAAATTATGTATCCAGCTTTACGCCGTAGTTAGTGGACTTTTGCCTATCCTAATAAACGGATTTTGCAAAGCAATGCCTACAACCTAACATACTCAGAAAGATCATTTTTTACCTTACCAATCGCAAGAGTTGCACATAGCTGTAACGGGACTTGCATCATTTCAATTATTGTACTATTTGTCTGACTGGATGCGGTATCATCTGAACTTTCATGTACACATTTTTCGACGAAGCACACAAGATCTAAAGGGGAGTGAGTTGCACAAAAGCCGAAAATGGCAAATGGCAAATGACACAGGAGCTCTAAAATATCGTAAATCCTGATCTGGGCTACGGAAAATCTCCGATCTATAAGCGCTTTGGCAATACTGGAAAATATCAAGGGAAGCCACCCACATCGCTGCCGTTGCCATCATCGGGCTCGCACAGGGAAAAGAACAGGACTGGTAAGACGATAGCCAGCACAACAAACAATGACTAATTTTTGAGAAAGCTTTGCAATCCGCTCGAACATCAAAACAGCCCAGAACAATGTCAAATACCTCTAAGGTCGTCTCAAAATGCAGTAGAAGCTGAGTGTCATGCAAATTAACGGACTGATTGCAAAGTGCGATTAAATCAGTGGGTAGAGTTAAAATAAAAGACGTTTTTTGTTTTACATAAGTTGGGTTATAGCCCTCAGCTCGGACCAGCTGCGATTTTAGTCATAAAAAAAGTAGGTCTATAGATTGATAAGATGTCGGTCCTGAGACTTTAAAAAAAGGAGTTGGTTTTGCTGTGAACTGCAACCTGGAAACCTGTGCGCAAGTCACCAATAAGGTCCCTTATCGAGGATTAGCGTTATCCTCGATCATCTGCCAGTTGTAGGAAATAATTTGTTCTCTGAAGCAGGATTTTTTCAAATTACTCTTGATTTTTCTATTTCGTACAAAATTTACAAATATGACTAGCACCAACTCTTGGCAAGTCTGTATTCAGTTGAAGTAATAACTTCGAAGTCTTGAAGATTGTGGCATCTGTTTATCATAACCAATACATATAAAAGGGAAATTGTGTACTTAGTATGGAGATACCTTTTGGCCGTTGTGACAGCAATGTTTCGCGTAGATTCTCACCATCAGTCTAAATTAAAAATCTGGCAGCCAACTTGACTCCACAAAAACAATTAAAACGCAGGTAATACCTCGGTAAACGAAAGTCAAAGTCAACACCATCTTCGAATTTGTGAACCAAAATGGACATGGTGGTTTGCGAGCTCAGAATTTTTCAGGAAGTTGATCTGATAGTTTTTCAATTCCATGATCAGTCAAGGCATTGACACTGTAAATGTTTTGGATGAATTAACACCGTGACCCACTTTAAGCCTTTCAGGAAAAATTTCGGCATTGATTACTCAAATGGCCACTAAACAGGACCCGGGAATAAGAATGCCGCACCCACGTTCAAAAGATTCCTTGCGCATAGTTCTGGAAAGATGATATTTCACGGGATCTTTTCTCTTACTTAAATCCTAGCCCTAAATTTCTACTCTTACTAGCACTACCATTAACCAACTCTACCCTTAGCCGTAAACTTAATCCTTATTTACCTTAACGTCTAATTTATCACCTCAATATAACTATTAACTCAGCCCCATTTACCATGGAATTTTGCACAAGTACATGTGCACGGTGGATTCTTATTACTTTCATGCCCTAAGCGGGGGTCGTATAAATTACACTTCAACAAAAGGTCTCCAGTCACAATAAATAGAACTGGGTGGATAAGGATGATAGCATGTGACGATCGCAAATGCCACATACCGGCATCGTGGAAAATTCGTCCCCGATACCTACACAAAATTTGCATAATACCTTAATTTCCTTCAGCAAGATGTTAGCGTCCTATGCCGATGACATCAAAATCAAATTTCACAACAACGAAATAAGAAGAACAAAACCGTATTTAACGAGCCACATTGGACCAATTATGCACTTCTTCGAAAATTTCCAGAAGAAAAATAGGTGCAAAAATGGTGACTTTATTTCAAGAGTCTGCCACAGTTTGGGGATGATATCCTTTATTGTTTGTCTGGATTGGTTCTTCAGTTTTGCGAGTTATTTGTTGTTTTTACTTCACATCTGAAAAATATGAACATGAAAAGATTAAAGAGGGCATATGAACTGCAAATTGGTTTCAATATAAATTAATTCACGCGCAAATGACTTCCCTCTTTCTATGATAGTACCGCTTTTCAATAAATGCAAATGAGAACAAGGCTTATGACAAATTTAAAATCATTGCATCGAAGTCTTAACATGCTGGGTGGAACTAGGCCAGATTTCCCCTGGTAAAAATAGTTAATTTATTCCCCTCATTAATCCTCAGTGCCAGCATTTTGTATTACAAAAACTGTGCTTATAGGGTTATATGGGGTGGGAAAATAGGATAGGCAGCGAGGGGAATATTCAGAAGTATAAATTGATTAAGTGTAGTTGAAGTTGTTTTCCAAGGCCGCTGGAAGTAAGTTGCTTCACATGCAATTTAAAGGTGTGCGAGGCACTTCACAACGCTGATTATAATAATCTGACTCCAGAACGGTAAATTGGACCTCACGTAAGTTGAAGTAGATGACCGCCTAGTCAACATTTCAATTTTTCGGGAATTTCAAGTAACCTGATAATCGTGTTTTTCCGCAGTTAGTTAAATGATAATACAGATTGGGAAAATGAACGGATATAATTCAACAAACCCTCTAAATTCAGTAAATTTTAAAAGGCATTTATCAGTTATTAAAGTATATTTCAATGCGTGTCCTATCTCATCATCCATTTAACGCTATTACCACCGTTTTTGAAGTAATAAATGCTGAGACTAGAAACGAATGAGGCAGACTACTGAAGCTACTGTTACCGTTCACTCCCCTCTTTAATGTGACAACTCATTGATGTAGAGCATCTGCAAATCAAGACTTTAGTGCAATATTTCTGAAGTTCCTTCCTGTTTCAGTCGTAAAAGGGGGCTGATCGCCACGGCATAGTCCTCTTAAGTCGTCTACGGTCATTTAAAAGCACTGATGATGGGAGGAGAACTTGCGCAGCTGACATTTACATGTCTTCCTCCAGGCCGTCATCTTTGTCTCATGGTCTCATCAAGCTAAATCTGATTATCTTGGATAAAACTGTACATTAAGTTTATTGTCTGGGGGCCACTCAGCAAAGCAGTGGTATAACAGGGAATAATATGACGGCCTTATCAATGTGAGCAGACACAGCAAAAAGCCCTCAACCTGTCTTCTCGATTTGACAGAAGAGGATGTCACTGTGGATGCAACTAACAAATGTTGATGCTAGAAACTTAGTTCTGGGGGAAGCAGAAGTTATAATCTGTTTTTTCGTGCATAAATGTGCGCAGAAATCAATTGGTTCATTAAACCAAAACATTGTTCATCAGCTCGAGTGTAATAAACTAAGGCCATATTCAAACAAATTTGTGCACAAAAATTAGCAAAGCAGCTAAAAACAAGGGAGAAGAGCTAAATAGATTCTTACTGCGCTTATCGGTCTTTCCTTTTCTCTATCCGCGATTACAAATAGCATCTCAGGATTTAAGATGAACACAAACTTTTCCCGAAAGACAATGACCGCTTTCATATCGAATACAGTAGGAAGAGTGCTACATGCAACACAGTCAACGTTTTAAGAAGACTCTTGTAGCTCAAAGATGAAAGAACTGACATTTTTGATATTGGATTATTTTCCGCCATAGGAGATTAATTTCAGCATCTGTCATAAGCTTGTGAATGCAAAATGTCGTGGCAATATATATGCAAATTTTTATATTATAATAATTTGTCTGTTTGCTCCATTTCTAAATGACGCATAGGCATAACGTATAGTTTACAATAAAGTACATTTCTTAATGACTTACATAAGCCCTCTTTTACATTACCTTCACAATAATATATGTAGACATATTGCTCATTCGCTAAGTATGCGATGTGGTAAAAAAAGTCAGAAAAAGCTTTTTGTCACTGTATTTTGTGCGAAAACATTTCCTAGGTTAGCTAAACATAATTTAAAGAAATAAATTGTTCCTTGCTTCTGAAAATAAATATGACTCCTGAAACTTGGCCTTAATTTTATCCAAACAATTTCGGACAACAGTTTCCGGTTCTGGAAGTGATATGTTTTACGCTGTTTTAACTTGTTTTGAAGTTCTTCCATAGCACAATGCATATTCACCAACATTTTGATCGCGTCGTATTTAATAGCACAGAAAATTCCTTCGATATGATGTGACTTCCAATTACTTCAAAATAAATGCACATCAGTCTAAACAGATTTACCTAAAGGGTGATTTTCCTAAGTAAAATGTGTTTGCAGGATTAAATCTACTCAGAGAATCATAATAACGTGAACGAATATATGCTAAACTACGGAGTCGAATTTCTTCATGAGAGTTGCTTGCAAGATTCACCATAATGTAATGTCCCAATGCCCTGAACGCAGGTGCATGCCGATTTATGCGTTGTAGTAAACGGTGCACGATCTTGAATTCCATCTTCCCGGGTAATTGAGGTGCACTTAGTTAGCGTATACATTTGGCTGACCATATCGCTGAAACTCACGTCTATTAATTATAAGGTTAAAAGAGGGGGAAGCCGTCCATTTTTAGGCTTCTGGTTTAAGCATTCCCTTATTTCACAGATCTTGGGCAGTCCGGTCGAATAACGTTTTCGACCATTGCAGGTTAAACATGATCAATTTACTCTATTTGACATCATCAGGTATTTGTGAGTAAATATCAGGCCACGTGGGAGTTACACTACTTGATGGGCCCTGCTAATGGCAGTTAACAACTATTTCTAAGCTAGTCGGAAAAATGGCTTGCTAGTAACGTTAAACACATAAAAGTTATCGCTGCATTTCCTATTGTTTTCTCGAAAATTTGTTCCGTTCTTGACAGTTTACCGCAATAAACCCTCCTGAGATTACACGAGCGCAAAGTTGGAGCAAAACTGAAAACCTGTATTTATAGTTTCTCACCAGAAAACGTTGAACTGGTTAATGTTGGTGTGTCTCTGAAAATCACATCGTCATCATTAATGAAATTAGAGACAAATACTGCAAGTATGGTTTTTTGCACAGCCATCCATGTCTTTGCTGGGCATTTCCACACAAACTGAAATACGGGTGAGACTGTAGCATCAGTAAGCCTCTCATATAACGTGGGACCTCGGTCAATGAGTTAAATCCACTCAGGCACCGAGTTAATCGTGAGAAACGGTCGCCTTGCCAAACGTAGCCAATCAAACTGCATCACCTCACTGATTGGCTTCAGGCGACTGAAGACCCAGACGCGCATTGACAGCTTGTTAACTGAGCGAAGGCTCGTCAATCGAAAGTAATGTTATGTTAGGGACTTGCTCGTTACTTGCATAGGGCTCGTAGATAGGGCTGCTCGCCATCCGAGACTCGAGGGTATATGATAATGGCCAATTTTATCGGTCTACTGACCTCGGCATCTGAATAAGAAGAAAATGAACGTAAGACGTCAACAGGAAACAATTGGTCTGTGTGGAAACTGCAATGCTTTCCGTGCACTTAGGTATCAAGGCCATTTATGCCTCAGTTACCCACCGTAATTGAAAGCAAGTTTGTTTTTCAAACAAGTTTTGAAATGGCTTGTCAAAAAGCCGACGGATGATTAATTGAGGAGTAAGTTTACAACGAATACAACTCTGTCGGCAGCCCTACGTCGGAAAGAAGCAAAACCTGACTTTGTACAAATAGGCAGTGTGTAAAATTGTTAAACCAAGTTTACCAGTTGTATTTAAGCTAATTTTGTTCTAGACCTGACTAAAAATATCATCTAGAATGGTTCTGATATGTTCGTTCAACTCAACAATAAGAGTATTTTTTAAACATTCTTCTGATTTTGTCTTGGTGACTAAACAGCTGTTTTTGCCTCGCAAAACTTATAATTCAGACTCCATATTTTAGGGAAAAATGCTAATTATGTTTGTGCACTTCAAATAGCGCTGAAGAAAAAGTTGCAATGAAGCATTTTTTGGAGTTGCTGTGTTTTTTACATACATGGGTTCATTATTTCTAACTATTTTCTAACTATTCACTGTTTGCATCCATAAAGTTGAATAATGCAGCCTTAATTATTAACCGTTAACGACAATATTGTATCTTCCTTAACATAATCTGCTTTTGGCTAAAAAATTAATGAAAAAATGTTCTTATTGAAAACAACAACAGACTTATGACCTTGGTACAGAAGGGACTTTTGCAATAAACGTTGTGCCTTATCTTACAGAATACGTCAAGAGTAGCTTATAATATATTTAATCGAATAATAAATCAAAGAACTGACTGGAGTTCCACCCACATCCCAAAGACTACTGTGTGGTTGCTTTCTCTTGGGCTGTATGAGTCAAACGTTCGTCGAGTCATATGAGTCATTCATACATAATATCACATTTAGCAAGCGAATTTTTAAATTACTTGCCAAAATCATGTGGCTTTGGCAGAAAGCTAAATAAATCAGTTACGGTTGCTATATCTCCGATCACATAAATTAACCACCTTTTAGCGCAATTGAAATGAAGCTATATATCATGGATCATTTGTGTTCTTCATCGAACTGTTAAATTTGAATGTTTATTGATTTTATTTCGTTTTAGTGCTCGACTTACTTATATCCCAATAAACTAGCTGGTGCCAGGGGATTTCACTGCCCCTACTCAGAATTTAAAAAGAATGCATAAAGCTAAGATCCGGCACCACAGTTGCTATTTTCTTTCCCTCTGTAGGCTAATCCAGAAAAGTACCTGTCGGTAGCCAAACTTTTGGTCGGGATTTAATTGATATACAGCAGTAAACTACAAAAGGCCAACAATGACTTCAGTGGAGAATATGCCAGTTCTATAAAGCAATTCAGAAGAAGAGGATGTAACCACTGATTTTCCTGACGTTTCGGACGTATCTACCATAATCTATAATTAAGGATTCTCGACGGAATCCGAAACAGCAGGAACAAAAACTCTTGTTCCAGTGGTCGTATCCTCTTCTTCTGAATAATTTCCGTTAACATTATTCTCGGACACATTTTAAGAGCCAATGCTCTAAGTTAACTTCCATCCTCTTGGAAGAATCTCGCAATATGTAAGGATACCCGTTTCTTGATAGCAATACGGCACACAGGTTTTAAAAATTGATCTTCCTTGCCTTCAATTAAGTTTTGTGTATTTCTTATCAATGAGTTTACCCTTCTACTTTTACATGCATGGGCTTTAGTGCAATTCAATATGATGTCTCTCCTTATGTGAGCTTCTAACTTGAAATCTACTGTCTTTCATGTATTTTTCTTATTCGCAGGCAGATAATCAGTCACATCTCAGTACTGCCTACATTATTTTTGAGCAAGTTTACTGCAGTGTGCATACTCACCAAGCGGTGAACATTTTACAAAGACTCTTTAACAAAGCGGCAAGCTCTAATATTATGTCCAACCATCTCAAAACGTAAAGACCCCTCTTTTATCAGTCAACCAATTCTACTGAGTGCAAAACCATGTCAACACACTCCTTTTAATTGTTCTCCTTGGGATGTCGCTCACAGATACATACTTTCCTCTGGTGCTTTTAGGCCATTATTTAAAAGCCACGTCCTACTGAGTGCTGTGGGAACCGAGACCCCGCAGGCAAAGGCAGGAAGTCATAAAAAGGACAAGACTGCTGGTCCCGGTGCTGCAAAAACTTCAAAACCACAAACAACTCCACACCACCACCCTAGACCGGCCGCCATTGGCAGCGCTCATCTTCCCCCGGACCTGAAGTCTGCGTCTTTATCCCCTGCTCCGGTTTCCCGGTCTTTGTCCCCGCCCGAACGTAGCAGGGAGTTAAATCGGTCCAACCCTGCTTCAAGCCCAGCACCTCCACCGTCCAGACATTTTTGCACTAACCGATCTTTTGCTGGTTCCATCTTTGGCCAAGCGCTTAGTGCATGGACACGCCGAATCGGCTATCCGTTCCCACCCTGTGTAAGTAATATGTTGGAACACCTTCAGCAGGTCGGACACATGGCTCCGGGAATTTTCCGGAGAGCCGGCGGACGCTTACGCATTCAGGCTCTGCGGGACTGTCTTGAAAAGGATATCAGTAAGTTTATCCGAATCAATGTTGGTGCTTCTTAGTAGAAGACCGTTTTAAGATGCTATTGCATGAAAAAATTAAAAAGTAGGTGTCAGATAAAAGAAACTTAAATTGGAGAGCCGGTAATTCCGTTAATTCTAAAAAAATTTCAACTGTTGAGCTCAGAAATTGATTTTTCCTACATTGCTACTAATATTTCACGCCTCAATTCTGAAAGTTCTGAGGCCCTTCTAAACAGCGGATTTGACTAACAATATTTTTCTGTCAAAATATCGGTGGGTGTATCAAGTTAGCCAATCGGCAAAGATAGTTTAATTAGTACACCTCATATACCCCTAGTTTTAGTATTTTATATTACGGAAACGGTTGTTATAGGGATTTCGTGGGTGGGAAATAAGGATAGGCAGTGATGGAAATTTGTAGAAGCAAGTAGAAAGTGGAAAATGTAGGTAAGCATGTTTCCTGCGTCTGCCAGTAGTACGTTGTTCTATATGTAGATTGAAGGTGTGTGCGACGCTTTGCGCCGCAGATTATGCTACTTTAACTCTAGAACGGTAAACTGGATCGCAGGTAAGTTAAAAAAGATGACTTCCTAAGCACCATTGCTATTTTTTCAGGAATTTTAAGAAAACTGCTTTCTTATAATCCACAGAACTGTAACTAATAGCATAGGTTAGGAAAATCTACAGCTATCAATCAAAATTTCTAAAAACGATAAAATTAAACGCATACAGCGATTATTAAAGCATATTTAGCTACCCATCCTAATTTCCAACCCATTTAAAACACCAATAACCACCGTTTTCATAGGACAAAAGGCTGGAACTAGAGGTATATAAGGTGCACTACTTAAACGACTGTTGCCACCTATCAAGCTACAAAGGCAGGTTAACCACTTTATTCACTGTCGGCCTCACAGTGACCTAAACACTTAATAGACTTAGAGCATTGCCCGCAAAGACAAACCAGACTGAAGTGGTTATTTCTGGCTTATTAGATATCAGCAGCGAGTCATACCCAACCCAAAGTTTTGCCCCACCCAAGAATGGAATCCACAACATTTTGTTCAGATGTCCAACGCTCTAACCATTAAGCCACGGGCTTGTTGCCTTGGCGGCTTAGATCGGCGGATATTGACGATCCTTGACACTCACTTGTTCCGCTCTGCTTCGGACACAAAATTGGACAAAAAAGAGATTGAAATTTCCAATGCGATACTTGGTGGAGGAGAGCGATGGCAAAAAATTATTCTTCAAAATATGAGTATGGGGCGCATTTGTGAAAACAATTTTAAGTTTAAAACTGATTAAAAGTAAATTAATGAATATATATTCCGGTTATTTTGAATACTAGGATGATGGTTAAATGTTCACCTTTTTTCATCAAATGACAACCTTTGCATAATTTCCATGGACCTCTACCTACGTTGAATTAAAATAAATAACCTGATTTTTGACTAACGTTTCGCTTGTATGTCTACTACGGTTCATATAACTTGACAACGTTTTATAGGCGGTCTGCTGGTTTTTTTTAATGTAGGTTGTACCAGGCTTTTCCTATTTGCATTTTCGGTTCCTGTGATTTGGCATTACATTCTGTATTCTTAAGGATGTTTTTGTCGTTAAAATCCACAAAACATTTTGTCTATTTTTTACTGTTAGTGAAATCATTTAAACATACTAATTTTATATTTTTAAGTCGCTCAGTTCCATAGATTGATTTAAAATTTGCATGCATTTGTTTTTTGCGTTTAGATAATACTAAAGCAAGGTCAATTCTACTGACTTTATTGTTGCTTTAAATATTGTTTTTTGATTTAAGACTGGAACAGCTTTTCCGAATGGCAGCCCTATGATGTAGCGGACGTTGTAAAACAATATTTCCGAGAGTTGCCTGAATGCCTGCTCACAAACAAGCTCTCCGCGAACTTAATTCACATATACAGTCGTAAGTACGTTTAAATGATATTCTTTTTCGATCCTTCCTCCGATTCTTGCGTTAAACCACGGCTGTGCATTGTACGCAAAACGGGTTTTTGCCTTTTTTAGTTCATTAATAAACCGTAAGATGACTTATTGTTAACAGATAGGGAAGGTCTAAACCTAATTTACTAATTTTTTACTTTTAAATCTATACGGGTTAAAATGCAATACACAGTACTTATACAAGTGAGAGCAGGAGGAATTATATGTAATTTCTTATACGGCTCAAAGGAAAATGCAAAGTCCTTATTAGTTCAATCAGATATGAATGTCCATTGATCCATGGCTTTGAATAACTAACGAACTCCCGATGGGGCTAGGTGAACGGTAAGATCAGGCTACCACCTAGCAGACTATCATAACGTGGCCGACTTTGTCTTGGTAATTGGCTGCCTGTTCGCCACGTTTGTCATCTAGGTGGGGCCTGTTTGCTTAGAGAAGGCAGTCGATTTGTGTGGGCTCTAATCCGTACCTGATCTGCTGTGTGAGATCATCACAGGTGGCAATAAACCTATGGACGTTATTTGGATTAGTTGCTTTCTAGCAATCTATTTGCTACCATCCGTGGACTGTCCGTACCACGTAGGAACGCCTGTTTGGGTTTCTGGTCGCAGAAGCTGGTCAGGGTCAGTATTGAATGAATGAAGACAGAAAAGAGAAGAAGATTTGACCACTGAGTGAACACTTTTATCAGTCTGACGTTTCAACATCCGTCACAGATTATTCATCAGGGACGTAAACAGAAAGCAGTAGCAGAAGCGGGTAACGCATGCAAGGAAATTTGCACTTTTGAGAGGACAGAGTCTTTACTGCACACGTAACACAAACAACAATAAATAACGATAATTACCTTCTTGTGAGTTGATGGCTTGATTACCGGCACGTGGGTCCTGATTTGCCGAACGTTCATCATGTGTGCTGCATGTGGACATCCTATGAATACAGCGAATTCCTGAGTATGCGTTACCCACTTCTGTTACTGCTGTCTGCTCGTGTCTCTGATGAAGAATCTGCGACGGATGTCGAAACGTCAGCAGAACAAAAGTGTTGTTTTAGCGCTGGAATATTCTTCTCAACTACTTCTTGGGAATTGTGTGTTCACTTGTATTGAAACTGAATAGACTGGAAACGTTTCTGTGTCAATCAACCCGCAATCTCTTTCATCTCATCCTGTGAATACGTGTAGTCTTTAAGTTATAACTCAATGTTTAATAAGTTCATCCTATGGATATAAACTGCGCATTTGCCCATCACTACTCTAGCTGATTACTTGAAAAATAAAAGCCTTGATGCGTAATTTTGTTACGGAGGGCTTAAATGGTTTGCTAGTAAAATATTACAGTTTTATCCTTCCTTATCCTCTTCAACGACATTAACGGCACTTTGACAGCGGGGAAACAGTCTTAAAGAGTATAAAAATTCAATATTATCTTTATTTCAGTGTTATTTTTTGTTAGAATAAATTCAAATAAATTGTTTCATGTACAAATGTTGTCTATACTCAGTCAACTTACGGACTTTTACCGGGGACTTACCAGATTTCGTTAGATGGTGATTTTAATTTAAATCCTTTCTACTGTCAGTTCGCGTTGGACGTGAGGCTTTGCCTGACTTTTTAATTTAAATGACTTAACTTCACTTGAAAACATTCACAGCGAAGCTTACTTTTGGATATTTTTCAAGACTCGAAGGACGCCAACTTATCTCTCCTTCGGTGGGCCGTTATAAGTCTTCCTGACGAAAATCGAATCGCCCTGCAAAGTCTCCTTTACTTCCTTAATGGACTGGCAAATCGAAGTTCCGTGACACAAGTAAGTCCTCCCGTGAACTATTTACGGCTACATTTTACACGTTGATGTCTCTCGCATGCGCTTCTTTGCTTCCATTAAAGAAACGGTGATAAAGGTCCCTTGGCTCGTGCGAAGTCAAAGTTATTGATTGAAGTGACTTGTGTTCTCATTCTGTGTCTTCGTAAAAACCCTACAGTTGTCCCAAGTTATCTTAAAATTCAGATATTTTAAGGACGCTGCGTTTCACATCTACGTTCATAGAAATCAATGCACAATATCCCGCTTATTTGGGACAAAGTCTCCAGCAAAATCGGAAAAACGAATGTGCTAAATATGTTATGCTGACCTAGTGCAATTTTTCTTTTTATATCAGTTATCATTTGCTTATCAATTGAGAAATTCTTAAAAACCCCTAAAGTCAGGCGGAGAAAATAAGTGAGCTGCATCCAGTTGGCTAGATTTTGACTGCCTATATAACGTTACAAATTATGTTTACGGACAGTTTTGTTTAAGTGATTGTGTGATTCCAAGTGCAAATAAATCTTTATGAACATTAAACTTCTGGTAACTCATACTTGTGAAACGAAGCTGCGGAATAATCTTATTATTTCATTCCTTAATGACCCAAACGGTAAATATGTTTCAGCTACTGAATAGAACATTCGGTCTGTTGTTGACTTAGGGACATAGATATTGTTCACTATTCGAGAAACCGTTGTTTAGGAAGTAATCAACCGGTAGTTACAATTTTAAAATATATACCTTTTCGCAAGCAGAACGGATTAGGGGCGTTGTCAATTTTCATTCTTAGTCTTTAAGTGATAGAATTGTTGATCTAAAAACGTTTCAATTGCTCCTAGACTCGGTAAAAAACTTTTTTAAGCAATCTGGTGTTCAGGGCAAGAAAAATGCCAGTGATGAAGAATTCACTGTCCCGTTCTTGTTAGCAAACCTCTTGTGCATTAAATTACAAGCGTGCATTGATAATGTATCTGATTTAGCGGTAAAATAAATTATAGTTACACTCATATAGAGATCAAAGGAGATTAAATCAACTGAAAGCACAAACAGTAAGTTCTCCTATCAGAGGACAAAGTTGAGGAGTACTGAGCGCAGCTTTACTCCGATGGAAGCGAAAAAGCAAGTTCCAGGAAGCAGTTAAGAAGACGAATATGGGATCCTGATCTGCGAAGTTAGCGTAAAGCTGGCGGGTAATAAGCTCACAGCCTTACTCCTTAATATCTTTTCTCCTATGCTAATCTCTGATAATCTCTTACTGAGGGAAAATCAGATATCAATCGTCGGACAGCCGCTGCTTTTACTACTATGATTTCCACTTTTCAAATTAAGCGGCTACATTTTAAGCATCCAGAACCTTATATAACCTTCCTTAAATAACGTCTGAGCGTAAGATAAATAAAATTCACATTTTTTTGCATAATCAATCATTTAAGAAGATGATGACCCGATTGCTGGAACAATGCTTTTATTCGCCTGATGTTTCGAGATCCGTCGTGGATTTGTCATTCAAGACACCTGTGCAGAAACCGGATCCCGAAACATCGAACGAATGAAAGCATTGTCTCAGCAATTGAGTCATCTTCTGTTGAATAACTTCCTGAGACTTGCATGTTCGCTTGTATTGGCAAACAATCCTTTGATGCTTACCGGGGCTTCTGACTTTTCTAATCCCGGTGTCTTGGATACTGTAAGGCTAAGTATCATTTGGTGCCTTGATAATTGTTTTCCCTATACTCACTATTTTTGAATATGCTCAGCACTATCTTGTGCCCAGTAACGTTTACGTTCGCTTGGTGAGTTTCACAAGTCAGGGTACCTGGTTGGAGTTTGGAAATAGGTTCAGTTTACAACTGATTTTCGCTTCTTTGCCCGCACATGTTTAGTGTATATTTGCGTTTACTGTGACTGTTTTTCTGTAATGGACTAATTACTCGAGTGTTTTATACATCTGTCTTGCATATATAATTATGTTGTATCTCTACTTTTCAAGATGGGATCTAACAACCTGGCAATCTGCTTCACTCCAACGCTTTTTCACCTGTCGAAATTATCACGTCGACGTCGATGGGGTGATAATGTGAATGGCAGTGAGCCTCGCGAACTGGAGGAACAGAATGCAGCCCAGAAATGCCTCTGTGCAATGATCACTAATGCACTAGAACTCTTCATGGTAAATTCTCAAAATCTAATAACACTGCGGCTAATAAAAGCGCAGGGAAGCAAATCGAGCAAATCGAGCAAATTCTTGCTCGATTTTTATTAGTATTTTTGTGAACTTACCATTTTTCTTTCGGTTGGCTCGGTTCGCGGTTTAACTCCCGGTTACCTCATGGGTCGCGCGTAAAGTTTAAATGCTCACTAATCGCTGCTGCGACTGCTCAGCTAGGGCATTGCCTGCGGACCATTAAACCCTTAGAAACAAAAAGTTAAAATGTCATAACCCTAGCTTATCATATTTGCATCTTTGACTTCGGACAAGGTTTATTACTATAAGCGCCTCGGTAAACACTGCAGGATTAATGACATTTAATGGTTATTCCTGAGGAATTTTGCTTAATTTTTCAAAATTTACGGGTAATTTTGTTTGTCTGTGGTATGTCAATTACAACAAGGTCTTGGTTAACAAAATTAAGACTGGACTGAACTGCATTTTTTCCGGATCTAGTGGACTGTTCGCAGTAAATTTTGCGCCACATATGACAGGACTGAGTAAAATGCTTGAACGGAATATTTCTTCCAAATTAACATTAATTTCTTACGCGCTGTTTTTCTGTTAATTTTGGAAGTAGGACTGCGTTTGCGCTCTATAACCTAATATTTTCAAAAAAATCAAGACTTTTACTGGTACAGTTACCCCTCTATGCGTCCGAGAGGTTATCTCGCGTCAGTCTCAACGATATTATTTGCTTTTGCTACATACTCAAATTTATTCTAATATGTGATGTAAAATGGCTCATCGCTGATAAGTTTTGAGGTGCAACACTGAAATAAACTTCAAGGTTTTACCTTAAACAGAACCTGCATCACCATTCTAAATAGTTATATACTCAAGAAAGCGAAGAGATCGAAAGCAACATTCTTTGACATGCATTGAATACTTTTTATACATAAACAATAACCATATATGATAGCTGTTGTATAAGGTTGCTCATGTACTCCTGTTTCTGTAGCAAAAAACTAGTGCCATTAACATTAACCGGTGTATGTCCGAATGACAAAATGCCAAAGACTCTAAATGAAAATGATCTGATCTTGTCCCAATGCCTTGGTAAAATATTGAATTGCAAATAGTTTCGCAAATGAATAGCTGTTGTAAGAATTATAAAAGCTATTCAAACTGATTCAAGCAGTATGATCAGTTCAGGGCAGCAGTAAAAAATAAATGGAAGTCAACCTAACAAGTTCCTTTTAAGTGCATCAATATACTTGTTGAGAAAATTTAACTCTGACCACAAAAGGGGGCCTCCATTTATTATTGGCTTATTCAAGAGAAACGAACAAACGGGGGTCATTTTTTGACGAATAAGGGCTTTCCTTTTGCAAAAGACCCTGGCTTGTTTTTTGTTGCTGAATAACTGCCGATACGTAAGCACCCTGCTAGCTTTCTCTTCTTCCCAACTACGTAACCCTTGCAAGAGGTTTAAAGTCAGCTCTCGAGGTTGTCTTTTTTACTTTTTTCTCCAACATGGGCTGAAACGAAGTGCACTCACAATGGGCTGTTAACTGCAACAAAATAATGGCAAGGTTTTCTCATAAATATCCCCGTAGTTTCCAGTACATAGCTACCTCCTCATTTCGTTGTAGTTTTGTCTTAAGTTTAGCTTTTTTATAACTTTACTGCTTAGTTAAATTGGTATCAGTTTCGTTTTAATTTTGTCTTTTTTTAATTAACTTCAGGTAGTTTGAGGTAGTTTATTTAAAACTGTAGCGCTGTTCATTGGGAACTCTTACCAACATACAAAAAGTAAATTTTCATCTGCGCAGTTTACAAAACTTTGTCCTTTTTAGAGGAAAGCATAACAATGTCGGCGATAAGTTAAAGCATCTTTTTGCATCGTTTATGGGCATTTAACTGCTCCATAGGTACTGCTGTTCATTTTACGGTGCTGCTAATGAGACGATACACAGGAATGCAGGTGAAATTGGACAACTCTGGGAGGGAAACAGCCAGTGTAGCCGAAATACATGTTTAGGTTTCTGTCCGAAAATGCGTATGCTCTTTGATAGATGCATTTGTCTAGGAACATGCGCTGCATGTCAACAATTCCACTAAAACGGCTCTTGGCTGTACCACGTACCTAGTCTGTGGTTAACCTTTGAAAAATTTCTCTAACACGCCTTTTCGACGCAATAATGCAAATCAGGGCAATCTCTTCGAAGATTTTTGCCGTCGAAACGTTCTCCTACGGCCCGTTAAATATGATGAGTGCAATATCAGCGTATCTTCTTGCTAAATTTCGATATCTTTAATCTTGTAAATCCTCTTGCTGCATACTATTTAACGTGCCAATGGTCAAAAGAGAGGTCCGCTTAACCTATCAGAGGGGACATGCGTTGCCTCTGAAGTTCCAACTACTCATTCAGTAAGAGAATTTTACTAAACCGAATTCTTTCAGGACTATTTTTAAACTTTAGATCACCACTATACTATGCTACCCCAGAAAGACAGCATATTCTAAATTTCTGAAAAACATTTTTTTCAGAATAAATAGGGGATTAAGCAAAAGAGGGGACAGTAAGCTATGTTTGATAGAAAATATTTTTTGGAAAACAGGAAAAAAACTTTATTTTAAACGTTCGACGCTGGCACACCAGGTCGTCTTCGGACGTGAGGGAAATGTGTGAAGAGCAGTGCGCATTTTTTACTTGTGCCAAAATGTCGATACTGATTCGTCATCTATGGTCAATAGCATGTTTTGGTGGTTGGTGCTTTTTCCAGGATATGCAGAATGCATGTAGCATTATACGAAAATAAACTACTTCACTCATAATGGAATTATGATTCCTACGTAGTGCAATTAAAGTGGAAGTCAGGTGCTTTGACCGACGATTGTTTAGGCCTAATTTTGTTGGCATACTATGTTTATACTCGTCAGAGGATACTTATGAAAGTTATATTTAATCCCTCCAGCTAGCCTATAGGAGTTTGCAAACCATGCAAAATCGGTCTACATTCAAAAACTTATTCCTTTAAGAACAATTTCTTGTCCTTAAACGAAGAGCAAAAAGGCTTTACTCCTTATTCAAACAAAGTATTTAAAAAGACAGTGACAATTTAGACAAAAGGCTTAACTTCGGACTCGCCAAGCCACACTTGATCTCGGGCAAAAGCTATAGAATATTTCCGCCTGAATAAGTTTTTCCTCGAAAAGGTGAGGAAAACACTTGGCCGTGGTCTATGTTTTGTCCGATGCTATCTGCAAAACCAAAAGCTAACAGGTAATTGCTTATTGGTGGATTCATACTCACAGATCGGTTACGAGACTCACTGGTGCAAAACTGTCTTGGGGCTCACTCCCGAGCTCTAACAGCAGCCGCAAAATGGCTATAATTATATGTATAAGAACATTAATAACAAACATAAGGGGTTAATTAGGTCTGGTTGATGATGCTTAATGGGCCAGAAATGGCCATTACAATGTCCATAGTCTTTGCTGATAAAAATTTTCCTACTGATGGTGACATCTCATCCGTTCCGATGTCGGACAAAACACATTCGCTCTTGTTTATAAGATATTTGATCAATAAGCTTTTTTGCCATTACTCAAACGACAAAGCAAGTAATTATCATGACTCCAGGCAGAATTGACCTATTTCCGCACATTAAGTTGCAGTAGCCTAAAGTTTTGGAATGTGTAATCATATATTACAACCAGAAGGAAACTCAAGCTTCCAATTCCAGACGGCTCAAATGATGGTACTGCATTTATTACTGTCTGTCGCTAAACAGTTATCTGAAAGAATTCCAGGGCAAAATGGATTGAGCATGTTGCGTGTGATAAATGAAGCCGCCAATCACCACGCCCATTTGATTATAAACAGAAAATGCTGGCATTCAGATAAATCAGTGTGCTTTATGTCGTGTTTAATAGCTATTCATCTAGGTATTCTTGCAGAAATGTCTTATTGTCTGATTTCTATTATTGCTTTGTCTGAAAATCAAAAGGCATTATAAGCAGCACGATATCCTCCTTTATTATTTAAGATGATTTAAATATTTGGTACACTGATCTCTTTAACGAAATAATGCCTCAGTTTCAGATGGGAATTAGGGTTAGATTATATTCCACTTTTGTGATATTAATACACCGATATTATACCTCGTTTACATTTTTAACTAGCAGAACATAAATTCCCAGTTCCGTGTATTAATTTTAAATTTTAGATCTCTGAAGAAACATTAATAAAGTGTCACCTGGACGTTGACTATACTCATATCCCCGTGCTATCACGCATAATTTATGGAAGGGATTTGAATTCCTGGCTACAAGATGAGGTCGCAAGTCTAGTAAAGGAAAGCGCGGAATCGAAAAGCCGGTCGGGGTGGACTGCACTCTCGAAAGAAGCCCTAAAGTCTTATGCCACTGAGTTAGTTTTCTATTCTATTTTGCCTCTACTTTAAAACACCTTCAGTGGATGACATCATGTTTTAGCAATACTTTATTAGCTCAGTGATAACGTCGAATAAAAAAAGAATAGCAATTACTAAGTAAATTCCAGAAATAAGGGCCTTTTTAGGTGATACCCGCTGTAAAAAAAGTAGCCAAACAGAATTTTAAAAGGGCTGTTGTCAGGTTGCTAAACAACCTACAACCATTTGTTAAAACGAATAATCTGATCACATCAGTATATTATTTTGCTTGGTAGACCATGATAGCATGGATCAAAGATTCCAAGAATTTTTTCATAAAAACTTTACTTCGTCAAGCATGTACAAGAATAATAAACACGTTTTCGATGGGCTTTAGACTGCTGTTTAAAAAATATTTTTTAGCTGGTCAAACCGTTTCCGCAAATTATACGGTGTGTCCACAGAGTCTGGGTACTTTGGAATTTTAATATTTTATTTATTTATGTTATTTTTGTTGGGTCGGCAGAGTCTCATGATAAGTCAACAACGCTTAGGCTCTCAGTATAGCTGCAACGCAAAGTCCAACGCCGCGGCTTGTCAACGCGTCAATAATTATCGATTGCAAATCTTAAACACTTGAGCGAACGCATTATCAGTCAGTGTGCTAAAATCGACGGCAATGTACACCTATTCAATCGAGTTCACCAGAATTCAGCAAGACGGATCAAATTATGAATTGCAAATACTGGAAATCATCTTAAAAATATAATTTTTTAACATTATAATTCCATAAAATTGTTTTGTTTTAAAGGTGTGTATTGATCCCCTTTGTACCCAGACTTCGTGGATACTCTGCATATATCAATCAGATGATCTCGGGGTATTTGGTGACTGAAATTTTCACAAAAAATGAACATACTTGTATAAAATCACCCCCTGCAGATGGTTTTTTATGTCTTAAATTCAACTTTCGTACATGCAATACTTGAAGAGCGAATCTAACTACTCAAATGTCAATAGACAAACATTTTCAACCAACATTAGTCGTTGATGTGTAATAGGCTGCGCTTTACTTCTTAGAATGATAATCAGAGTCGCTTCCAAATATATTGACTAGCTTTTTATGTGCACCTTGTCACTTTTTGTATCTTTTGCTTACGAGAACCTATGCACGTTTAATTTGCTACATTTAAAGGTTGATATACCTTATAACAAGATGTGAATTCATACAAAGTGATGGGCTTGCAGTCCTCAAGCAAGTTGTTTTCATCCAAGAAAAATTAGAAATATTGTGACCATCAAAGCCGTTTCAGCACTTCTACCTCAATGCATAGTTTTAGTTTTTTTTCATTTGAACGGTCTTGCAGTACCAAACATATCACTTTCAATACTGAAAAGGTTTTAGACCGTAAGAGTCGCTTCTTGTCAACATCGATAAGCTGTTTATCATCTTTAATTTAATATTGATCTACTTTTACCAGAAATAAGCACACAACTTAACAATATACTGAGGTATTATTTTGCAGAGATTTTTTAAGTTCAAGCTTTATATGCCCTTCAAAAATGCAGTTCCGGTGCTGGTGAAGAACTCTCGGGCTTCCAAATTGCCTTCAAGTTACCTGCAAAGCGACAAGGCGTGATGGGAACCGACAGTTTTCTGCGTACTTGGCGTTGTTCCTTGGTGATTTCAGGCGTGTGTGTTTCCGAAGTGTTCGACAGATTTTGGAATCACAGGTATGAACTTATCATAAACAGCTTATTAAGGTTTCAAATTCTGCTGTTTTTACATGTATTTGCAAAGGTGCTATTATCACGAAAAATCACAAGAAGATTCTTGAAAAGAATTTCACCGAAAACCGCATACTTATGAGACTACGGATTTAACTGAACTATTATTACCAAAGTGGAGTCTTGTCTGATAAATTCGACTGGCCCAAATTTGGTGGGCTCAAAGATTTATGAACCCACTTCAGCAAGGGAAGGCTGCGTACAGCCAACGCTCGAGCCGATTGAGCTATCTAGGTCCATTTGCAGCCATGAATTTAATCACATTTGGTTCGATTTTATTCGCCCAGTCTACTGCTACGTCTATGGAGTCTACCAAGACTGATACAGTAAGCTGACTGCCCAAGCAGAATTTTCTAAGCAGTCAAGCCAGAATCCATCACATGACTACAAAATGATCAGGTGGGGGATATTAACGATAAAGGCGCAAAAATTTAACTACTTACCACTGCTGATTCTCTTTATAATGCAACCCTAGCGTCAAATGGGCAAAATGATTGGATGTATTCTGTACCGCACCCAAGGGAACTAACTTTATGTGCAGATTATAGTAAAGTATAAACACATGAAAACTGAGATTCAGTAGAGCTCCTCAGACGTATGGTTGCATACAAATTATCATTATTGAGTTGAGTCAAAATAATAATTAAGCAAAATCTCATAAACTGAAAGTTCTCATCAAATGGAGCCATACTTTTTGATTACCTGTTTTCAATTTCATTCATTTTTAAAAGTCTATTAGGCAAAGCTTTGTTTGCAGCAATTCATCAGTAGGCCCTTAATACTACACTAATAATGAGAATAGGATAATTGGGCAAGGTTTTTTTTATTTTCTGATCACCGAAACTCGTCATTCTCACACCTCGTGCAAAGCGAGACCGGTATGTGGAGATCATCGAAATGGAGAAGAGGGAAAATTAAGTTGTCTTTGAGAAGTAGTCATGGGTCGAATACGTGGGACGAAAATAACTGTCATGTGCACGGAAAAAATTACCATCACGAGAGCGTGGGGTGATGGCTACCTGCCGTCGGGGTCGGCCATGGAAGAGTGAGCGTCCGTTTTAGCGTCATCTGACATCACAGCGAAACCCAAAATTGAGCCCAATTCACCTGTACTCAGCCAGGCCGCTATGCGTTCACGCGTACTCTTTTCAAGGTGCCTGGTTTTGACCAATTTATCCTGCTTCCTAGGAATAGTTTTCAATGCACTACAAAATTTTATTTAAATATCGCGCAAGCATAAATACAAGGGGATGCGTTGAATAAATCAATTTAGAATTTTGGAAATAAAACTGATCAATTTAACTATGTGTTGTAGAGTTATCTACTGTGCTACTTATTGTCTTCTGCACTATGATTGATTTTTTTATAATTTTCTACAATTTTACCAAAAATTATGTAGTTTCCTTGTCAAATGACGAAATTACCTGCAAATGGTAAAAAACTAATCATGAAGCCCTTCCTTGCGCCACATACCACCCTGAACTGTACACCCAGTTCTTTTTCTGACATTGGTATCGGTAAATGGAAATCTCTGGTTTATCAGAGACGCCTTATCTCAGCTTGCTAACGGGATGTTATATTCCATAAAGGTTGTAAATTTACGTTTTAAAAGGGCATGGTTTTTGGTAAGTAATGAGTTTTTGATGCGAGTGGTTAACCAGTTAACGTTGGATCCTTAGTCTTTTTTTTGTAGAAACCGCATTATCGAGAATGACCGGCACATGACTGTTCCTTATCATCCCATTTCTACCAATGAAACTTCGCAATTATTGGATTTCTCGTTATACGGCTACATGAAAGACTATTTTCCCTAGTTGCGAAGAAAAAGCACGTTCTGTCGAATATACGCTAGGTTCCGGTTGAGCGCTAATTTTCTCTGGCTGTGTGCATTCTTGACATAACCTAACAGAACTTAAAGTTGCGGTTCGCTTAGTAGACGTTTTTGTTTTCAAAAATGGTCATGACAAATTGACGCAGTTCTAACGTTCTGACAGTCTTCTAGGGTTTGTGTAACATCAACTGCTAAGAGCACATGAACCATATATTTTCAGTCCAGTTTGTCTATTCTGAAGCCATTTCTTAAGTGAAAACCACCAGACTTATATATGCTTATGAATTAGTTAGAGGCGAAGGACGATAACGAAACAATGCATAAACAAGGAGATATTTCGAATTTTTCGAATCACAGAGAATTATCTGAAGTAAGACATTGGTTAATTTAGGTTACCACAGTAAGGTGAAAAAGGGACTGGTGTTTTAGCTTTTGCATTTTTTTATTCAGTATGAATGCATAATGACGTTTTTTATTATGAATTTACAGCACTAGGTCGAAACCGGAAATATTTTAGATTTCAGCTCTGAACACAGCTTGGTGTTCAATGTTAATATGAGATAATTAACCCGAATATAAATTTACAGAATTCAAGTTTCCGTCTTGAAAAGAACCTTTATTTTTTCCCATTTTATCTTCGATTGGCAAATCAATGCAAGTTCATAACTCAAAAGAAAAAAATGCGATCACTGGAAGAATACCTTTCTCAGCCTGACCTTTTTTGGATCTTCACTCTAAACCA
This sequence comes from Ligula intestinalis, assembly GCA_036362985.1. Lineage (NCBI taxonomy): Eukaryota > Metazoa > Platyhelminthes > Cestoda > Diphyllobothriidea > Diphyllobothriidae > Ligula > Ligula intestinalis. Next base: position 9,458,423 of record JAYGXS010000002.1, on the reverse strand, counting down.
CTCTCTAAACAGTTGCAGTTGACATCTAATTAAAATAATTCGGTTTCTCCAAAAAGGCTTCCATTTAGTGGCTCATCTAACGGCCAATTGATTTGTTCTGTTTATATATTCTATACAATTCAGGAGGCAGAACTGAAAACTTCACTGCCTATCCCTAATACGGCGAAATTCGTAAAAAATTGAAATTTTGATTGGAAGTTCGTCCACTTCTAATTACCTGAGGTCACATTTACTGTTGTGGAATTAGGTTTGTAAAGTCTGTGGCGTGAATAGCCAGGCACTTCTTCAGGATACATGCGGAACAACTTACTCCCAGTGACTGTAGGCAACTGTTTCGACTAGATTATTTCACTTAACTCTTACTTCCAAAAATTTTCTGCTCTCCCTATCCTTTTTCTCCGTTTGCAAAAACCCTATAACTACCCTTTACGTAGGAAAAAATTCTGAGACTAGTGGTGTGTGAGGTGCACTACATAGACTACTTTTGCCAAGCCCATTCCTCTGCTCTTGCGATGGCAGTTCTCCTTTTGCATCGGTTCATTTAATTCTCGTTTGGTAAACACTTGAATGACTGTCCTTCGTGACATCGCCAGAGATGCTTTCTAGCTACTTTCAAATTTGCGGACAAGATTTATCTCATGCAATTGCATGTAAATGTTTCTTTTGGTTTGTAAAAAGCACATATCAACTGCGTTGTAACATCTTACAAGTGATGAAAAGACCTGGTCAAAGAATATTTTAGACCCAGCTCACTAACAGTGTCAGGGACATTAATGATTATGAGGGTTATTTAATGACTTTAAATAGGCCATGAGCCTTCTATGCCCTATCTGTGTCATTTTTCAGCATCAACATAGTTTATAATATAGACTATCTTCATCGAAATTAAAGAGTCTGTTTGCATAGTGTTGAGATAATAGGAATGCCTTTTAGAGTATACTCAGAAATCTATTTTCGGAAAGAAAAAGTCTGGTGACATTCCTTAAAAAGTTTACGTTTCCCTTTAAAGCAGAACAAGGCAGAGCAAACTCAGTGTCCCTTCAGTAAAATTTTGAGTGAACTACTCTTTTACTTCTCCGTTGCCTGTATACACACTTCTCCTAAACATTTTTCTGCGTCCATTTCATCAAAAATTCACCGTAAAACCATAATGATGGTGATTGTAGAGATGGACAGCGAAGCTGTTTCTTCTCATAACGATCAGCCTACGAGAAATTTGCACTGACTGAACATTTGCTCCCTCTCCCCCACAGAGCGTCCTGGGACGAAAATGTCCTTCGGGCAGGCGTGTTGGAGAAGCTTTCGGAGGCCGTACAGGTCCAGCGGCTTCTGTTTGACGAGAGGGCTCCCCAACCAGCCAGAGAGTGTCGCCTACTGCGAGGAAATGCTCGCGTTCCTAACAAGACCAATTCCATAGCCATCGTTAGCCAGTCGGTGGATCATGGTAATGTGCTGCCTGAGGCACCGCCTGAGTTGCTGCCCTCTGCTCATTTCTTCAAGGAACATGCGTTGTTGGAGCAGCAGGGAACATCCTGTTGTATAACCCTGATCTCTCAGGCTGACATGAAGTACGTTTTTTCCCTCTTGCCTTGCACCACCTAGTCTGATAATATTTTTGTTCTACCTTTGATTTCCTCTTCACCGCTAAACCCACCTATCTGTTACTGTCTTAAAAAAGCAGGCAGAAGAAAAGACTCTGCCGCAGTGTAACTTCGCGTTTAGTATCCCATGAGGTACGATAGAAATATTTTTAAAGAAAATAAAATAAAATATAGCCCTGTACGCATGTTCCATTCCGAGGGGCCTCTTCACGATCTGGCAAAAATAAACCCGGTCGAAAGGCCTTTTTTTCAAGCAGAAGAAGTGAGGACTTGTATGTTGACTTTACTGTAATTGCGTGATATGCAACTTTGTTGGAGAACTGGCCAGCAGCTATAAACGCAAAGGTATGAGCATCAGCTGGTTGTGAGAAGGTTGGGCCCTAAATTAGATGAAGCGACCCATGCTGCAGAGGTGGAACACGTCTTCAACTATGACGCTGTTGACATTTTGGCCGAGTTGACGGTCACACATCAAGGCAGATTAAAGGAGCTTGGATGTCGACAGACTGTTGCTGGGACAAGCAACCTCGGCGAGGAGTGTCGATTTGATCGTTAGAAACAATCGATGTCGGTATCCCTCGACATTCTTCTTACAATCCTCTGCATCCTAGGTGTTTGAAGTCCCTGGCATACAAGTAAATGGGTAATAAGCGTCAGAATTTGTTCGGTCTTTGCTCTTCCTGCACAAACAGCATTAAGGTTGTTTTGAGAAAGTTTTAAGACCTACTAGGTGACGCCGATAACATCGCTCCTTCAACTTTGTTCCTTCTGAGAATACATTGCGAGACACAACCACGTATACAGTACAGTCGGTATTTCAGGCAAAATGCTGAAAATTCGCGAAAGATTGATAATCACTCGTAAAGCGGCATTAAGTGGGATTGTAATACTGCTAATCGTGCAGCCTCATCTCAAGTTATTTCATTCATCTCAGGAAGCTGACTTTTTAAAGAGCTCCTTTCTGAGCACTTCCAAAAAAATGACTGCATAAATAGTACACATTTAATTCATCACTCTTTGAAATCTAAATATATTTAATCGAAAAAACGCGCAATTTTTTTTATTTTTTGTACTCGTTTAATAGAAAATTACACCTTCTTGAACTTTTATACGTAAAGAAAGGGTATACTGCCCAATACTTTTTAAACTTTTTGACCGCTCAACTTGAATTCAGAGTTTAAAATTTGCATGATGCCTAAGATAAACCAAAGCTTTCTTTTAATACGAGTTTTGCAATAGGCGTGGATCGGGCTATATACATCATAGGCAAAATCAATAAACTGGCGGATAAGATGTAAAATGAATGAACACTTCACAGTCGTTAAAGATCTCTTGATTAGACATTTTTGAAAAAACCGAAACATACGCTTTTTTGATGCATAAACTTTGAAGAAGGCGTTCTTTACTACTAAGCGAGAAATACTTATGTTGTGAATTTTTTAAGAAATATTTTCGAATTTTTAAGGACAGTGAAAATAAATTACTTAAATGCATCCAACTTTAGTGGGCATTTTTACAGAATATACATTTCGTAAGTTGTCAGAAAGAAACTCGTTAAAAAGCCAGCATCTTAACATGACTGAGATGACTTCAGATTAAGCTGCATGATAATCAGCTTTACAACCCTACTCTATGCCATTTTTCGAGTGATTATCGGTCTTGTGCAAATTTTGGTATTTTGCATGAAATACCACCTATACTGTATATGCCATGACATTCTTACATATTACTGAAGACCAATTTATCAATACTCCGACCTAGATCGTCCAGTATCAATTGCTTTTCTTCGGCCTTTAGTATTTTCGACTCGCTATTGAATTTTCACCTCAAAATTCAATTTTTACAACGAAAATTATCAAGCCTTGTTTTTCTGTGTGTAGCAGCACTCTGGTAGAATATGGAAAGTCAATATCAAAAGAGCATTACATTTGTGTAGAGGTCGCATCCAAAATACTCTTGGAGCATGTGCGGCTGTTTCAGTGGCTTGGCGAAAAAGGCCTAACAGTGCTTCGTATTGCTCGAACGTTGTCGATTAAATTATCGTTATATTGTCAAAGGCAGCCTTTTATGACAGCTTTGCCTGATTTGACTATGTTTTCCTGGTGAGTCTCACAGGTAGTTGCACCAAATAAAATAGAAACTAAGGCGATATTATTAACTTAAACTAACCGCTGGTCCCGCCTTTTACAAAAGATTCAGTTGGCCCAATTGGGGAAAATTCGCGGCCTCGGTAGGAGTCGAACCCACACAACAGAGAAGGCTTTTGCACAGCCAGAGGTCTACCAGTGAGCCGTTCACCATGAGCCAGTAATCTAACCACCCTTGGGTCGACTACTTGCATGGAATTAACCATAATAAATACCGTAAGTGGACTGTCCAGACAGGATTTCTTAAGCAAAAGACTTCAAAGGGACCAGTTGCATATTTAAAGGTTTAACTGTGCCTAAGATTTCGGTTAAGGTATATGGACCACCCGGCTGCATTCATTTAAGGTAGATCGCAATCTGCCTTGGTGAAACATGTCTTCATTCATTTTCCATCTTCATTTACTAAGGTTAATCTCCTCTACTAGATTCCTTATTTCTGACCACAGCTTCCTCGACTTAAAAGTAGCGCAGTTTCAGATTTAAAGTTTATGAGCTTTCAGACTGCTTTGAACTTGGCGACTACCGCTGTGTGTATCAGGCTTTGTTAGACCGGTATGAGTGCTGGAATGATTCCTGCCAAGACTGTGATGAGGAAGAAAAAACGGGCGTTAAGCACGTAAAACTTTAAAGACACGTACGATATTCTTATTCATCACCCTGGAAGGAGAAGAGGGCGATAATATAATTCCTCACAATAATGCAACTATCCTGGCACCAAATTCCAGAGACCCTATATTTAGGACGTGGATTACGGCGAGGTAGTGGATTAAGGTGAGGAAAATGATTGCCTTAGGGCGAGGTTTGTGATCATTATTAGAGTTGAGATAAAGTTTAAGGTTAAGGTTAAGCAGGGTTCGTGTCATAGTTAAGGTTTGGACGTGGGTCTATTTATTCATTCTGAGATTAAGTACAAGATCATTTTTATTAGGAGGAGGGATCTATTCTGCTGTCTTACCATGAAAGGCACATTTGTAGTGGGTATACATAAATGAAAGGTCAATGTTGAGTTTTTAATGTATTGTTGTAAATATTTTGGCAGTGCGTAGGGTTGGCCAACCTCGCAGAGTCCTTTTGAATTTTACCTATTCAAAATGAATTAGCGTGATTTTAATAGTTTAATTGCGATTTATGTTTACTTTTTTCATGAAGCCCTTACGTCTAGTATCTGTTTGCTGAAATTATAGTTCACCTCACATCTCATAGACTAATGTCAAGATTTTGCTTGGACCCGTTCGGTGAAAACTGACTTTAAAAACTGTAGATTTTGCGTTATATACCTACAGGCCTTCAATCCCGTTACCTGTAAGCATACAGGGTTGCAAAAATATTCCCTATATCTCAGCACGTAATTAATTAGGCAACTGAGCTCGGTCTTGAAAATTTATGCATTAAACTTTCAAACTTCCGAAAAAAGTCCTTTTCTTTTTTATAGACTATTTAATGACATTACTTATCTCGTAAATGTAATGCCATTGTTCAGCCAAATAAAAAAGCGTCTTATTATTATCCGAAGATGAACAAAACCATTTGCAGTAGATATTGCTCCAACAATCTTGGAACTGCACATTGTATCAAAAATACAGTTAACTCTATTCAATTGTAAGAGCTTTTTAGCATTTTTAAGGGAACGAAGGAAAGAATCACTCAGCCAACATGCTGGAAGGCTTTCCCCATCTAGTGCTGTTGCTCAGATTGTTTTTGCTTTTGAAAATATATATCTGCGCTTAACCAGCTTAGTATTCAATAGTTTTACGGTTTTTAGTTTTGCCAATTGGCTTCAAGCTCGACCATAAATTAATAAACAATTTTGAAAACGACAATGGGAGAAGAAAGCAGAGCAGTTGGCTTATACACTGACCTGCAATGGAAGTTAAATCTCGGCTTAGACAGCGAAGAAGGTAAATGTGGAGCAAATAAACTGGGCCGCGGAAACATTGTCACAGACCGGATACGGGGAACACTTTTATTACTGTACGCATATTAGAACTACTCCTCCACATGTTAGACAGTAAGTACGTTTATGCTAAGTCCTTTACTAATGTCGCATTCCGATGAAAACTCTTGAGTTTTAAGAGCACTTAACTGTCTGGAAATCGAAATTCCTTTAAGCCTCATTTTGTCCAATTTGCCTACTTGTACTATTAAGAATTCGGCAGAAGCGTGACACGCGCTTCAGACATCTTAATAATAATCAAGCTAACTTTTTTCTCTCATATCAAATTAGTGATTAAACAAACACTTTTGAGTTACTATCAACGGCCGTTACCTTTATTTTCGAAGCAATATTTTTTTTGACGTCAGCACTAATCCAATGCTCAACAATTTAACGGGTAAATATCAGAATTTATCTGGAAGACGAGGATTTGGCCGACCGATACTAGGCAAGCGAAGCACTGCTCCATTATGATTTTCTTCGTTCCATTCAGCACTATTTGTTTATGTCTTGTCTTAACTCACTAATGAAGAAAAAAAATGCTTCAAAGAGAAGGGGATGCAAGACATAGCAGTTCTGATGTGGCAGTGGTTTGGAACAAAAAGGCAGCTTGCTTGTTGAGCGTTCGCCCAAAACGTTACTGGGCCGGAGTCTACTCTTTAAGCTCCTCTGCCTAGAGTTTGTGGTTAAAGAGGATAATGACAGTCGTCATTTCTTTACCGTTCACAAGCTCTGATGGCTTGCAGCTTAATAGTGTGAAAATCCCATTTCTCTGCTGCGAACAAGAACCACGTGCGTGGGGGTGTTCAGTTTAAAAATCTCCGTTTGTATTTCTCTTGAAACTGCAATTTTCTAGCCTTTGCTCCACGTTTTTCTGAAACTCTTACCATCATAATGAAGCGTCGCGTTACAGATTTTTGAAAAGGCATGATTTCTGAGCGAAATTAAAAATTCAATTTCCGTCATGATTCTTCTGATTTGAAGTGTGCCTGTTTAAAAGTGCCGGGTTGCAAGAAAGATTTTCCTATGACCAGTTCTAGCAAAAATTAAATGATACAAATGCATTGGCTGTGGACCACCATTTTCGAAGTATATCGATAGTTGACAATAGGTATCTGCCCTGAATTTTATCCTGCTATTCTAAAAATATAGGGTCTCTTTGTCAGGTTCAGCTTAAAAATTAAAGCTCAACTAAACGGAATCACTTTTTGGACCATTAACACCAGCAGTGGCTATAAATTTTAATCCTTGTTTTTTGTCTTGTAACGCGAATAACGGTTTTTGTGCAAACAAAGTCAAGTTAGTTTCTCTACAGCATTTGCTATTGAATGCCAGTGGTAATTCACTGGGTAGTTTGAACAAACTTACCATCTGAGTAAATCCACTTCGAGGTTTTAGCTTATTCATAACCCTACTATCATTTACAAGCTATCAGATGCCTCAAACTTTAATAAAACCTTTCTATGCGTGGCCTCTGACAGCGTTTTTTAATTGTTCATACACAAAGTAAACAGTGATCCTATTACAGAGCGTATCTTTGTTGTGGCATGCCTGCTAAAGAGTAATTTATAGGCACATCCTTGGATGATTTTGGTTGTAATACGTAAAAGAAATACTAACGTAAACGGACCGGAAAACGTCACATGATCCCTGCCGAAACTGCCATTTTTTCGTAATCTGCTAAATCACATATTTCATGTCTTTCTCACGTACAAAATAAATGCCTTCATTTTCAAGTTCTTTGTTTAGCAATGCATTCTTAGCCTTCCGAATTAATGAGCTCTTTTCACAAAAATTAAAATACTGTTCTATACTTCTTTATTGGATTGACTAGCGGAGGCTGGTGGCTGTCTCGCAGTTTTGCGTCATTTATCGAAACATCAAGGCAGAGCTGGATGCGGAGACAAACAGTTACGTCATAGGTGCATGGCCGTGACGAGCACCGATAGAGGCAGTTTTTGAAGACACTCAGCCTTTAAGATTATTGCTTTATCTGGTATTCTAAGTCATTCATATTCCGGTCACTGTTTACTCTTTGCTTATGCCTTCACGTGACTGCCTTCGCGCTGTCTGGACGAATAAATTTCAACCGAAACTGCTTTCCATAACAGCAACGGGCGGTGCCGTCAGTGTGGAAATTATTAAATATTTTAGTTGACTCAACAAGAAATTGGCTTCTTAAGCAGGATGTCCTAAGCAATCATCTATAAGGTATTTGCATACCACTGATTGCTTGCTGGCAGTAGCTAATGAAGGTCTGCTAAAATATCATGACAACTTCCTGAAAAAGTTTGTTTCAAAGAATTTGGTCAAATTTCGCGCATCAATTTACCACGTGCAGCAAGTTTGTTGAAGTTTATTTGCCCGAAAACGCATATGGCGCGTTGTAAACCCACTAATGATCTGTAATTTTCGAAACTGCCCCATGCAGCGATGCAAGATCGGAAAAACACGCATTTATGCGGTTTAGTTAGTACCTGTGCTGTCAGTCTTGTAAAAAATTAAGAACACTTCAACTCGCTATTTCTCTTAACCTTCTTACAATTTCATCACAGCAAACTAAAATAAATGCAATCGAAAGAACTCAAGAATAATAAACTCACGAAGTTAAGAAAAAAGACTTGCTGGGCACCGGATCAATTTATTTATAGTCCTGAGCTTTCCAACTCTTACATTTGTCCATCTTAAGATATCCCTGACCTTAAACCTAACGCTTAGAACGAGCGACGCTCGTTGATGAACGTTCATAAACCGCTTACGGGATTCAACGAGTGTCAATGTCTCCCAACGTAAACCGGCAAGACAACGAGCTCTTGGCTCAATGGTTAGAGCGTACGTCTCTGATCGAAAGAGTCGTGAGTTTGAGCCTCTAGTTGTACACCACTTGGATGAGTTATGACTAGCTGCCGACAGTACGTAAGCCAGAAATGGTCATTCCGGTCTCCCCTATTTTTTTGACAATATTATCCACTCGCGGAAGCTGGTGGCCGGCTGTCAATTTTGCGTCATTTATCGAAACATCAAGGCAGAGTTGGATGCGGAGACGAACAGTTTCGTCATAGATCCATGGCCGTGACGAGCACCGATAGAGGCAGTTCCTGAAGACACTAACCCTTTAAGATAATTGCTATTACTGGTATTCTATTTCACCCGTATTCCGGTCATTGTTTACTCTTCGTTTATGCTTTCCTATGACTGCTTTCGCGCTTTCTGGACAAATAAGCTTCAACCGGAACTGCTTTTTATACAAGCAACGGGCCGATAGTTGGGCTTTTAGTGAGTATCGATGCCGTTAGTGTGGAAATAATTAAGTATTTGCATACCACTGATGGCAGTAGCTGATACAGTTCAGCTAAAGTATTCATGATAACTTTCTGACTGAACCTCACAAAAGTTTGCCTCAAAGAATTCAGTCAAATTTCGCGCGCAGCGATATTCGTGGAAATTTAAATGACAACAAGTTACCTGGAGTTCATATGCCCGAAAACGTTGGAACCCCACTGATGTTATTTTCGAAACTTCGCCATGCAGCGGTAAAGCTGTGCTGTCACTATTGTGAAAAATTATGAATAATTCAACTCGCTTATCCTCTTAATCTTCTTTAAATTTCAGCACACTAAACTTAATAAAATAAAACGGAAACAACTCAAAAATAATTAACTCAGGAATAAAAGTTAGGTGAATGGACGTTTTCGATTAATTCATCATCAAGCAAATACAATAATATAAGAGAGGTAGAGTTACCGAAATTAAACGTAAATAATCATTAATAACTAGAGGCGAGGTGTTAAGGGATCAAAGAGTAACATTCTTGTCATAATTTTGGACCAGAGGGAAGAAAGATAGGAAAAGAGGGGAGGGGAAGGTGTCCGACAATTCGTTCATGTCATCGCGTCGTCCTTGTCTCACGTTTTGTTGGGAGCTGTGAGGAGGCAAGTTGTCATCGTCTTTTGGCGGCGTGGGTGGCCTAGAGATGCTTGCTATCGCAATAATTACTGATTGGTTGCTTAAACTTCCATCAACTCTACCCTCCCTCATATTATTGTATTTGCCTGATGATGAATTAGTCGAAAACTTTCGTTTGCCTAACCTGACTTCCTGAATGCTTACATGGGTATCATCAGTGAACTTGAATAGTTAACTCCCTTTATAAATGTGGGTTTGAACCAACTCTATCTATTCCTGCATTCTAGCCCTAAACTTCAAGCTAACATCACCCAAAACTTAAGCGAGACCTTGACTGTGGATTTTACCCTCATCTTAATCCTAACCACGACTTCATACTGCTTTAACATAAGACCTTATTCTTATCTCTTCCGTAACACAAGCACTAACCTTAACCCTAACACAATAAGAGCAAGTGACGCTCCTTGATAAATTTTCACAGATTGCTAAAGGAACTTAACGGATTTCAATATCTCTCGACTTCAATTGGCAAGACAAAGAGCTCGTGGCTCAATGGTTAGAGCGATAGTCTTTGATCAAAATGGTTACGATTGCGTTATAACACGCTGTTGATGGTTACTAAAACAGAAATTTTTATTCCGGTCTCTCTTATTTTGCCGGCAGTGCTACTAAGACCAAAATAGGTACTAAAAATAGTCCCTGAAAACTAGCGCACTGCGGTGTTTCGACCCAAATAGACGTTTAAAAGCTCACATAGCATTCAAATCCAAGTTGATAAAAAACCTACTGCAAAGTTGACCAAAGCCACCAAACAGAACAGTGTCCAATTCAACAAGTATTTTGCGTCTAGATATACCAGCACATCCATCAATCTCCTCTGCTTGCATAGCACCCCTTCGAACTGGAATTCTTATAATGCCCGATATCAGCAAATATGCTTCTTTAGCCTGAATAATAAGGGTTTAATCTCCTTCTCCAAATAGACAAAAAGAAAATGGATTGTTCGATACCTTTCGATTGACAGGTCTTGCGCAGTCGATTGTAACAATTTAAGCTGGATGACCGAAATAACCATTGGTTATTTAGTCAGCTTTATCAGATGATGTGGCGCAGCAGCTTAAGCATTAACACCAGAGTGACTTCTTTCTAATTCTTCCTTGTCTCTTCACCGTAGGATCGAGAGCAGAATTCTTGTTACTCATCATTAGCCTGTCCGGAAAACCAGATAATCAAACGTGATGCACTAGATCACTAGAGAGCTATAAGACAAAAGTTTACACGATTGGACGTGTGAACATGATACGCTGGTTACGATCAGCAACAGGCACTTTCGTGAAGTTCAGCATCTGATCCGGATTGTATAGTGAATTTGAGTTATTCTTATTGACTTGGAGCTCCAGATACAGAAAGTGGCCTGTTGTTTGTGTAGGAACAATCGATTTCTTCTCGAGTATCAATATCTACAAAAACGGGAATTCCTGATAGGAACCTTAAACTAGTCCCAGTTAACTCAGAACGGAACATCTCATGATTGGACGTAAGGTCTTTTGAAGATTGCTCAATTAAGAGAAATTAGCTACATTCTGGACCACAGGCTGCCATCCTGCCGGAGGTACTCATATACAGCCTGCATCAGGTCAGTTTTGCTCTTCTCTTAATGGGAAATCATAAACGGTTAGGTCGATTTAAGCATTATGCTGAGGGTTAGAATACGGAGATAGATACCACTTTGTCTATTAGTCACTTTACAGAATATCCGTTATGGGGTAAAGCATAGCTTTCTCGCACATGCAAGTAGAGGTAATATGACCGCAGATGTTTCACCAAGTTGGCATTGTTTGAATAAAGAATATGTGTACCTCAGTTTGCGTATTATTCCTCTCTGTGGGCATACGAGTAAGTTGCGTTCATTTTATCCATTTTCATTGTGAGGCCAAATGAAGACCTTAGATGAGACGAAATTACATCCATTCATTCGAAGCGCTTACTTCTCGTTATGGCAAATTTCAGTCAGCTTGGTTATATTTATAATTTTTCTGGATAAAGAATTCGTGGCGAAAAGAAAGATGATAATGGCCGTCAGCTATTATATGTCGTCGACCGGAAAGCTAAAAAAGACACCTTCGGCGATGACAGCCATAGCGGCATCAAATTTTTTCTTGAGTTGTGCGTCAACCGTTTGAGCTCCATCGCAGTATACTCCTGCTGATGGTCTTCCACCTTTTTTTCAATAAAAGAAAATAATTCCATGAAGGCAATGACGTCAACATTTAAACTAAATTTAAATGGACACATATTTCCAGAAATTTTTAATGCAGAATTATATTTCTTTCTCTTTTTTATCGGCATCTTAATAAACTAAGTTTAAATTTTTACCCTAAATTTTTACGAACTAAGTTTCGTAGGCTAATTTAGGTCGGTAAAATTTGCCTCCCTGGCCAACGGTGAAGGCTCACTTGACGTGATAATTTCTCACTTTTATGTAAAGTATATCGTTCGCTTGGTCCTGTGCTCTTTTGAACTTTAGAGACAAAATCTATGCCCACAGCTTTAAGGATGAAAATACTTCTTAGGGGTCATATGGGGGCAGCTTGTGATGAGAATTTTCTGCACTCTTTAAGATATCCGCATAATTTCAGAATCAGTTGGCAATTCCTTCTTACAAACCTGTCAGCGGCGCACAAAATGCATAATCATGACTGTCCGAATTCATGGTTGCATAATTCAATTTTGTTTGCGAAATGGTTCACTGACTAAAGGCAAAGTAATTCTAAAATATGTTTCTAAAATGCATGCTTATGCGACATTTAACTACAAACGGCCCGGATATTACTGAAACATTAAAAATTTTTATTCAGGCATCCTACATCAGACATTATCGAAAGAAAATTTCGGTAACTTTTTCAATTCTTTTGTCCTACTTCTATTTTCAACAAACAAGTCCTGTCTTTATGTTTAGTTAGTTTCAAATTACACTGTTTTTACATTAATCATTAATTTATCCCACTTAAAGACCCTGGTTTTTCAGATCTCCTCTGTGCGTTTCGCTAATGTGAAACATCGTCTATTGATATTCGAAAAATATTGGTTTAAATTAACTTTTTACTACCCTATGCTACGGTGCCTTGACAATAAAAGAAACAATCATCGTTACGCCTAATGAATTCGCTTCTAATGAAGCTACCAAATGTGGATTTCCAATGTTAGGGCACTGTTGCATGCGAATAGAAAACGACTTTTTGCGTATTGAGCTTCATGTAGACACCAAAAGTATGACAGAATATTTTTGTCGCTTAACTGTTCTATACAGTTTCAAAATTTGTTTGGGAATTAAAAAATCAGGACGAAAGCCGAAAAACCTAGATCCAAAATGACAAAGGGTTCCCGAGAAACGCCTCACCTCCTTCTGATCTGATCGGCAAGAATCGCATTCTCAGTACTGCTGATAAAAATATAAAAATAAAAGCATTCTTTATCGCCTATCTAGCCTCATTTTATTTTGCCGTCGCGTTTCGAAATGCTGCATTTTGTTTTCTTTCGCCTTCCTATTCAGAGAATAAAAATTAGGTTTCCTTTTCTTCGTTTTTTACAAAAAGGGATTTCAACTTTGCTGTAAATTTCTACCTTTTATATCGACTTTTTGAATATGATCCAGTGAAATAGTTAAAACAAGCTAACTGTTTTGAACACTCAGGAGATATAGGTCTTCTCCAATCTCTTCGAGAATATACCAACGCTGGCTGTGTAGTCATTTTGCTACACATATCCTATTTAACAAGCGATGCTAATGATGTAACAAATTAACCTTTGAACTCGATTAAAATCTTTCTGGCTAACACATCAAGCTCCTTATAGATGCCTGCGATAAAGTAAGCGCTAATATGCCAATAATTGACGGCCATTCACACGCAAATCAAACGGTGCACGCTGACAAGTACAGTAGAGACGGAATTGACCATTTTTCCTTACTAGTTTGACTTTTTCAGTAGACTTCAAGTAGGTAATTTAGAAATGCTCTGGGAGGTTCTTATGGTTGATTGTGTTGAATTTCAATTTTCTGCTAGACAAGTAACAACATCGCTTCTCTTTATTGACCATTTGTGTGAATCTAGAAAATTTACTCTTTTGTAAATCCTGTCCTTTATTTTTCTAAAGGGGTTTCTCCAAAGACTGGTACGCTAATCACTGGGGACACTTTCTCTTGCGTCGCCTACTGGCTCTTCGACATTCATTTACTACCGGCTCTACCAATTGCATTGATCAGCCTACGCCAATCGTTGAGAGTCCTACGAGACAAGAATTGTAAACTCCAGCAAATTATTATGTACACTCAGATGACCCCTCCCCCTCTTTTAGAGACAAGTACCTGTAAAAAACTATTTTGAGACCATTCCCCCTCCCTACTACCTCGTCTCCTTTGTTGAATATACTTCCATACCAAGTACTGTGTGCTGAATTGTCATTTTCCATGTACAAATCAGCTAATCTGCCACCTTTATTGTTGGTCTTATTGTTAGTATTTTTCACTGTTTCCTGTAATCCACACGACCTTCCCAGCTTATACGTATAACCATCTGGAAAAGCAACTGATTTGAACTAATTTTTTCATCCCAGACTAAATCTGCTCCGGTCTATTGTGAGCCAGACAAACACCATCGTCCGCAACAGTGTCGGATGCATTTTTAGACATTGTGTCCGATGCGAAACAAAAAAAATAATGCAAATATTAAAAATTTATAATTAAATAAATCGCATAGACACACCATTACTTAAACCTTGCATAAAAATATTTGTAAAGGAAAAGATTTTTTTATTCGCTAAACGCCATCTGCTGCAAACTTGAATAAATAGTTGAGCAAATATAAGTTCTTTTTTCCTGTCGATAACATGTGTCAGCATAAGTTGTCTCGCCTTCTTTCACCATATTTCCACGATATCCTCTCTAAAACCGTAAAGCAGTGCATGAGATTTCAATTATTTGTCTCCTAGGAAGCGTTACTCCCTAAAAATTTAGGCACATATTTGTACCAGAGAAGCGTTGACACCTGAGTTATTTAGGAAAACTAAAATTCTGACCTTTCTTACATGAAAATATTGTTAATGAGATAAATTTACTAGTTTTTTCTATGTCCTTCTTATTTACTTGGGATGATAGTGATGTCACAAAATCAATTTGCATTTACTTAAAAAATTAGTTGCCGTTAAAAGGGAAAGCTGACCTGCACGTTCTCGAATTAGTTTCCTGTGTCCATAATGAACCTTAGACAGTCAACATGATTGGCTTTCCCCTTTTACATACAGTGTGCATTTTTTTATAACAACTCGGTCTGCCTGCAGAAAGATATCGCTGATCTCAAATGATTTATAAGATTAATTGCACAAAAATTCAGAAACGGAGTCTCACCAAAAACATCCGCCTTAAGGTGGTCTCTTTTGCATTTCATGCGACGATTTTGGAACCATATTTTCACCTTAAATAAAAAACGTCCTGTAGTGCAGGCAACAAACTAATCGAATGTAACATTGCAGTAAAATAAAGGATTGCAAAAACAATTAAGTGCACTAGTTTATCGATTAAGGTCTAAGTGGACCCGCAAGTCAATTAACAGCTCTATTTCCTTATTTTGTTGCTGAAGGATAAAGCAAATTCAACGGAGAAGATTTCTAAATACGACAGGAATATGTGTGTTGTTGAGATGAGAAAGAATTTACAATGCACAAAGTCTACTCGAGTGCGGCAGGAACGAAATATTTAAACTTATTTAAATGGCATGTGACTTCTACACCCCCTATCTTTTTGTGGCCTCATTTGCCATTTCTGCATAATACGATGAATAAGTGCGTGCAAAGATGCCTTAACAACCTGGAGAAAAGGGCGTGTAGTGTCGTAGAGGCCTTAAGGTTCCCGTTACATTTTTTATCTCTGTATTTTTGCATATTGTGTTGAAGTTTTTACCTATGTTTAAAGTGAATAAGAGATATTTTGTGCGTAACAGCGACGTTTTACAATACCTTGGGCAATCAAACGTCTAAGCAACTCTCAAACGTTGATTTTTGCCTGATAATTACGGGCCAAAAATTATTAATGAAGTCTTAAAGAGTGATTACATGTAAGAAAAAGGCCACTTATTTTAACTTCCAACTTTATGCTAAAAATAGACCTTAGAACTTCAAAAAAGGAATAACCTATGTTAGAAAAAACTTAACTAATGGTTCTAGTGAACTTAATCTTTCAAGCTTGACAGAAGTTTGTTTCAGCAGTAGCTTATAATTTGATAAGCTTCTTTGGAAAAAAATGGAAAGCTAGCTAAGCTCTCAGTCAATTTGGAGGTTTCTGTATTTCCAGATTTACCACTGTTATGCAAAAATTTACTAGTCTTTTTTCCAATTCCTTAGTTGAAGAGCGAGTTTACGCGCATGCATTGACGTGTATTGCACTAAGAGGATAAATGATCGTTGGGAATTAAGAACGCATGAAATGCTTGAGCCTGACCATCTATTAAAAATCACTTTTAGGAAATTTAAGCATTAGATTTATTTTTCCGTTTCTAAGATTTGAGACCAGAGGAAAAGTAGCGGATACAAGCGTTCTATGTCTACTGATACATGAACAAGTATGGCAGAACTTTTGAAGGCTTTCATAAAGCCTTGGTGTAACCGAATGTTGGCTGCTAGCTTTTGTTGAAGCGCTATAGAATTACTTCCTACAATTACAGAACATTTGGCAAACTTGAAACGCCAACTATCTTCGGTGAGTGCGCTTTGCATAGTCTATCATTCTACAATGAGACAGTTTCATGCTTCCAAATTATTGAGAAAGAAGATGTTAGTTCTACACATTTTGGGGTTTTATGGCGAGTTAATTACAATTGTAGACTAGGCGTACTTGTGGCAAACTAATTCCGTGAATATGTGGACATTTCGACACACACAGCCAGTTCTTCTGAGTAAACTGTAACAGTTGTTCAGGAGGAATTAGTAGTTATTTATTATTTTCTGCATGGAGGGAAATTATCTGGGTATATGATGGTATAAGGGGGTAGAGTTCTTGAAGCTGTAATAGGGTAGGAGAGCGAACAATCAATATTGAGTTTGTGGTTGATGCAAGCATCAAATAAGCAAACATTCCACCAAGTTAAGTTTTAACCCAGCGAGTCCAGATTTGTTTGTGAAGCCATTGATCCCACTGTCCAAGGGGTATATGCTTGTGAAGATGCGTTGTGACTTTTTGACATCTAACGAAACACTGAGTAGATTTTTCAGCGCCCACTCCAAGTCCACTATTGGTTGAGTTTAAAAAGTATTGCTCTCTTTTTTAACCGATCCAGATGGTTTTATGTACACTACGGTCCTATAGTGCATCGTGACGGTGACAACAGTAAAAATAATAAGACCCATGTATAGAGTTCGTCATCGATCTCATGCAACTTTCACAAAAACTAAACAATTCGATTTAGATTAGGAATGATAACTTTAGCATAATTATACGTTCTATGTGCTTGGTTCATAATTGCAAGCTATTTCAGATACATTAGTATGCTGGCTTATGACTGAAAGTTTTTTTAATTTCCTGAAGAAACCACCCTCAACCGCTAAATGTCTCCTTAAGTTGCATGCACTTTTCTATAGATTTCCGATACCCTTGGAAATTAAAATATATTTTTTTGAAAATATCAGCAATATCTCTTTTGGATTCTTTTGGTAGCAACTCCCATCTCTATGTAAGATACCCTTAAAATTGTATAAGGTTTTTAACAAATTTCTTATTGTTAATTTTTAAAGTTGTGTTATGTCCGGTTAAATTACATCGTATCTGTACGTTTATTAATGGCCCTCATATGGTAAAGTCCGCATCTATGGCAAATTTGTGTGGGCATCATGTGTTATCCTTTCAATGATCTACATGAATATATAATATACCTTCGTATAAACTGGAACACGCGCATCGTCGGAGTTTGCCACTCCAAAAATGGCCGATACTTCCTCGAAGCCATGCAATCCGACGATTCATGCATTAACCGGCACGTCGAGTTATATGTTATTTATAAAAATATCAAAAACGATGGAAAATACAGAGGCCACAGGACAGAGACTTACTGAGACCAAACCTACCAATAATGTCTCACTTTTTATAAATATTTATTTTTTCCGCAGTTTTGACATTTTAATTGTTAATTGCACTTTTCTTGTTAGTCCGAAGAAAAGTTGGGGTGCAAAACTCAAAAATTCACTCATTGAAGTTATTTTATCCCAATTGAGCATTTTCAAATTCAAATATTTTATTTCGTCCACAGAAACTCCATGGCTTGTAGAATTAAACTGCTAAAAGCAAATGCAACTAAAAATTGGGCTGAACATAATTTGGCAAATGAAAAACGTTTTTAAATTACAAGCTTCTGTTGAGCATAAAATTTGAAAACCTGCTTTGTTATCAACTGAGCACAGGAAAGAACAATTCGCTCTATAGGAAAAATGTGCACGCCTTAAGGAAACAGTTTTATCGAGTGAGGCCTTAAAGGAGACTGAACATGCGCTCGTTCGAAAGCCAACATCCACTTGGGTTTAAAGTATCTTAAAATATTTCTCCAGGCTATGAAATATCACATTCGGAATTCAGTAATCGTTTCTAAGCCTAAAAAATGAGGTTTTATTTTAGTATTGCATGAGGTCGGTCACTTGCTGTAGTGTTTCCGTAGGAGGAGGTAAATTCATTGCAAGTGCTAAGTCTGATATGGCCGAGTTTCTGTCTGCCCGCCAACCTTACAACCCATCTCTTTTTTGTGCGTTTTCTCCTCTTTCTCTCTCGCTGTACCTCCCCCTACCCCCGTTTCGTCCGCACACTGCTTAACCGGCTGATACTGTCAGTTATTTAGTACTTTCCTTTCATTTTGGACATTCGTTCATCGTGAAATGTCATTATAATCTACTTAGATTTTCTGCCCTTTTGTACAACTGTATTTGCTCAACAATGAACTGTTGAGAGTGATCGATTACCAACTCGTCGTTTGCAGAATCGCAAAATAGAATATTCGCTGAGTAAACTGTTTTTGTTTTGTGAGATCGCGTGGTGCCAAGTTTGGAAATCTTTACTGGCAGAGAAAAAGGGCTTAAAGCGTCACTTCTGGCGTCGCCTACCCGTGTTTCACATAACTTTGCCCTTAGGAGACAGGCTTTTAACCTAGACAATGCTCTCGGAAATTAATCGAAGTTTAACGTCATGCCGTCAGGTTAACAGCCCATGCTAATAATCCAGGTCTTGACTATTCACCTTCCCCTGAAATAGCGTTTACCTTCTCTGCTGAACTCCACGACAATAAACTGGGAAACAAAATCGACTTTTGAGCATGACTTAGATTAAATACAATTGTAAAATTGAACGTCTTTATGGTGTTTAATTTGTCTACTCTATTTGAGTTACTGGTGACTTTCAACAAAAGAGAAATGCATAGGCCTTTAACAGAGGTTTTGAGAGAGTTCTTCTTTGGCCAAATCCTCTTCGATTGTTCATGATTCCAGATGGATCACTGTCGAATATACGGAGAACCAGAATGTTCAATCCTATTAAGAAACTTGTTCCCGCCGAGGGAGAACTGAGGTCTAGAACCCGGTCGTTTTCTTTATCACGCTTAAGTTCCTGTTAGTTCAGTGAATGCTTCAAGCTTTGCCAGTCTCTGCCAGGAAAACCTTTAGTCGTGCGGGAAAACAGATTTCATCCGTATGATCTAACCTGGTGAGGAAATACGGTGTTTCCATTGGCTCTCCCGCCCCCCAGTCCTGAGCTGTCGCAGGTTCTTGCCCAGTGACAAGTAATTAATAATTGAGAGGCACGGAAGGTTGGAAACGCGGGCTGTGACTTGTTTTTCATCAGCCCTACTTGACTTTCAACTTATCGGCAAGGGCTTTCCTGGCACAGAACTAAAAAATCTTAGCTAACAGCAGCCGTTTGTAGACTGCTTAAAAGTGCAA
Source organism: Ligula intestinalis (assembly GCA_036362985.1). NCBI lineage: Eukaryota > Metazoa > Platyhelminthes > Cestoda > Diphyllobothriidea > Diphyllobothriidae > Ligula > Ligula intestinalis. The sequence continues at coordinate 9,438,870 of JAYGXS010000002.1, read as the reverse complement.
CTGACGCGTACTCTGAGTGCACGCTGTGACTGAAAGTACTTTGAACAGTGTACAACAGTGTTGTTGGCTTTCACATTTTGAGTTAATCGACGTTCCCACCCTTGCCGCCTCCACAGCGCTTTATGAGAACCTTCAATGAACGCGCAGTCTTCTCAAGCACTGATTGGGTTTCATCCCTCCCCCCATTCCCCCTTCAACAACTTTTTTTATATAGGTCGTTTCTGTGATGCAGATGAAAAAAAATCCTGCTAGCTCTCTGTCTGCGTCGTTGGCATGCTTATATCTAAAGACTGCTCGGCTTTAGCAGAATTTGGGAAAATGTTCTCATCCTTCCAGTTTTCTATCGACCTGGACATGCTGGATCCTGTCATCAACAGCCATGGGTCTATCTCTTGTGTATTTATTTCAATATTTCTACTTTACCGTCTAAACCTGCATGAGGTGAAACCATTGTTAGTTAGTGTCACAAATATACCGGCCGTTTTCCGTCAAACTTTTGACCCTGAGTGACAGCTGTAGACTTGTCTGCTATGTTTATACGGCAAAAGTAGGTTACGTAGCGCACGCAAGGTATCCCTTATAACAGGATTCCGCCTTACGGGACCTATAGGGGGGGTGATAGCAGCACGGGGAGCAGGAGAGAAAATGAAGGAAATGTTGCAAACGAAAGCAGGATACGGTAAATAAAGTTGTTATAGTAAGCTAATATATGCAACAAACAAGCAGGCGATAATTGCGAAATAAGTAAAAAGCAAGTTTTGACGATTAGGGCTCGAATCGAATCCACTTACGTCCCACGTCCTGCAAACACAGTAAATATCATGCTGTTACAGCGACATTGTTCTCTGTTACTGTCACTTGTTGTTCTAAATGGCATAGAAAGCCAACGCCAGTCAATACAAGTGAGCATGCGTATCCCAGGAAGCAACTGAGAAGAAAAAGAAGAAGACTCGGTCGGCTACTGTTTCCTAGTTATGTCTCTGATGATCAATCAGCAACAGATGTCGAAACGTCAGGCGAATAAACGTATTGTCCCAGTGATCTAATCTTCTTATTCTTTTCAACGCCAGTTACTTTGCACACACCTTGCTGAAGACCATCTGGGCTGAATTACGTTTATAGTACGCTATTTAACACATGTGGAAGCAGACGAATCGAGATCAGTTGAAATAGTTAGCATATCACGTTTCGACTCAGGCCTTCCTCCTATCAACCGCAAAACAAAGAGGAGGATGAATGATATATAAACTTTGCGATTTCACGCATTCAATTACCAGGCCCCTAACTCACCCCTGTTATGTCCCTAATCAACCTCATCTCCCACTAATGCCCATCTTGGCTACTGCTATTGTCTTAATCTCAGAAGCCCATTGCAGACAGTGCCGCCTTACGGGCACTAACAAAACCGGCAACAGTAGTTTATGTAGGCCCACTCACTAATCCCTACTTCCTGCATGTTTTGCTACAAAAAAGTGGTTATAGGGTTTTAAAAGTGTAGAGTTAGGACTAGCAGTGGAATATACTTGAATAAATGCTAAATGCATTTTTATTTAACTGTATTTAGAAGTGTTCTTGATTTATATCTATAGATTTTCCTAATCTTTATCATCATTGAACTTATTGCGGAAAACCCCGATTATCTAGTTACAGGTTTCTTGAATCTCCCAAAAAATTAAAATGATGGTTTGGTCGTCGTCTACCTCAATTTACCTGAGGTCCAACTTATCGTTCTGGAGTTAGATTAGTATAGTTCGCGGCGCAAAGCGCCGCGCACACCTTCAATTTACGCGCGGAACAACTTACTCCCAGCGGCCGCGGGAAGCAAATTAGACTACATTTTTTCCACTTTACATTTGCTTCTTAAAATTTTCTTTTCTGCCTTTCCGATTTTTTCACACCCAACCCTCTAAAACCATTGTATTAGCAGGACAAAATGCTGGGAACAGGGGTGTATGAGTGGGCCTACATAAGCTTATTTGGCCACAAAACAAAAGGGCCCCGTAGGATGATATGCGCAGACTACCAAACTGATAAGAGTAAAGGCAAAACTGATTTCATCCGGTAGCTTCCGAAATATTAATTACAAAGAAGATACCTTTTACCACATGCTCCCTTACAGTTGTAATAGTGCCTGTTGACCTTAGTAGACCACCTTTTAGAATAAAGCTGTTCGTTTTTTTGAAACGGATGAACTGATCGCCCATACCCTTTCTTGCTTTATTTTTCACTAAAAATTCCATCCAGAGAGCCGAAATGTTTGCTTAAAGCACACACACTTTTGAAAAAGTCAAGGTATGTTGTGGATTTTAGTAAGATCTAGGAATTCAGAGACAATGTACACATGGAAGTTATGCCAGCTCATTAAACGTGTTGCTTACATCATCTGAAACTTGAGGGCGTTTCTGTCTGATATTTTTGTAAATTATTTCTACTGTGGAATTTTACGGGATCCATTAGAGCGTTCTGAAAAACGCAGATACCTGGCCACTAACTAGAATTCTTGCCAAAACCATCAATTGCTTGCCTTCTTCGCGAGGCAAATATTCCTTCCTTTTGAATAGCAAAATGTAATGAAAGACCTCTGGAGCTCACAACAAGGGAAGTAATTAACTAGACATTACGAAAGGATATCAAACTTATGGAAGGCCTTTATAAATATGCTGGAACATTTTAAAAAAGCTATCAATAAATCAACAGGATTACAGGCATACGAGTTCATTGCCGTTGTCTTACGGTGAGATTTGGCCGCAAATAATCCGTATTTTCTTGTTTTCTGCACATCTCGGCTCGAAAATAAACTTATATATTGAGTGTAAGTGTTTTTGAATTCAGAATTGATGTGTTAAATGTTACTCTAAAACGAAAAATATTTTCAGCTGATGTGGGAACAATATTTTTCCCGGACAGTTCTGTGTGACAACGAGCTATCACTCTGTGATTAAATCAGCGTTGTGCCCGTCTAAGACTATACGTTTAGGGAAAATTGAGCAAACTCGTACCACTCGAAAATCGTCCTTTCCCAGCCAAGTGAAGAGCGCATTTTCTAACTTTTTAGGTCTTAAAATAGGTCGTAAATGGGGAAGAAAAAGCTAAGGGGCAAATGGTCTACTTATATCTAGTTTTTTTGCCTTTCGGATTCATCTATATTTTGAACAATTCACGACAGGAAATTTTTTATAAAACGTGAAAATTCGCAGCGTAGAATCTTTACAATCGGAAGCCTTTCTGGTTTATTTATTTTTGGTAAATGCTACAATTTTTTGTTTATTTAGATTTTTTTAATTTTAAGTACAGTAACTGCACTATATAATGAACTGTTTATCATACTTCTGAAGTGTTATAATCTAAAAATGCTTAAGTAGGGTTAGAATGATCATAATTCTATCACAATAACTCAAAATGTTCCAGTCACGTCAGAATGACTAATATTTGGCGAGCTTTCTTCCCACACCGTGTAAAAATTGCCTGCTTAAGTAGTAGGAATTTCGTCTATTGATTAACAATGCACTTGTAAATTCGCATATATCTTATAGAAAACGCATACGGAATATTTTTCTTGTTCTTATTTTGGTGAAAAGTTGTGATTTCTTTAAAGTTGTATTTAAACAGTGATTATCTTTTGGTTTCGAAACAAATCTTTTCAATTCCTAGACAATTTTGAATCTGACCTGCTCACACACTTGCCTTCAGAGGTTCCAAACTGCAAAGTGTATATTTTCCGCGTAAATGCATTCATATAATTCTATCAATCATCAGCAGATGGTATACATGGTCCGTAAACTTTGTATACTTTACAACTACTGTTGACAAATGCACTGTCACGATGGTCTGTAAATAGACACTCAATAAACCATGTTTATAACATTTTCTGAAAACAAAATATACTTGTTTATCAAACATAAAATGTCACAGTTTGCATTTTGCTACAGAATGAACACAGAAGCGGGTAGTTTTGTGCCCGCTTTCTATAAAATATGGTTGAATCTATAAAGGTATTGGAAGGCCGGGGGGGCAAACATCATTCTATGAAAGTGTTCATTTTCTACATAGTGCGATTTACATAGATGGTCGCCAAGAACTCCGTTCAAAAGCCAGCATCCTGGTATGCCGGAAGTATGCGGGGATTATGTGGTACGAGAGTAAACTTTGCACGACATAATTCTTCTGAACGCAACTGTATCAGATCATACAGACGACTCAAGATGATTCTTGCCGTGACAGTGGGTCTTTTGGTTTCATTATCTCACACTCAATGGGTTCCTCCGGTCTGCGTGCGACTCCCACTTCGAGTGGTGCGAGAAGGCGGCTGACGGCCTTCTAGACGTTTTTGACGTACGGAATCGCTCGGCTCAAATCTGATGTTGAGTAGCATTTTTCTCTCAACACCTGTCAAATATACAGGATATCCTGAAAATTTTATACACCTATTCATTAATTGTAAACTTGATGTTTATGATAATTTTATTATTACAAAAATTTTAAAATATTTCCAAGTATTATTTTATTGTTTTTTCACTGCATTTTGACTATTGCAACACTGGTTGGATTGAGAGAAGCCAATGCAGATAAATGCACTCAAAAAACACGGGAATCGTTTCTTGGTGTGTGCGGTTCCAGTGCTTCGAGTTGTTGGTAGAGTCATGATCAAAATGGATGTCGTTTTGAGAACATTCAGTTAAATAAACAATGAAATGATACTTGTAAATATTTTAGACTATTTTTATGATAAAAGTATGATAAACCCCGATTTTTCAATTATTTAAAATGTGTATACGACAGTTGAAGGTAAAGTCGGTGGCTCAAGCTTGATTATAATGAAAGTAGACTCGCAGGATCCACCCCCACCCTCTCACCACTACCACACCTGTACCCGATGCCAGGAGTCGAAAAGACCGGGGGTGGGGAGGGCGCAGGTGGCTGGCGTGGCTGAGGTCACCCCGAAGCGTGCCACCACACTCAAAACGGTCAATTTTATAAGATAAGCACGGAGTGACCAGCCGAGTGGCAGTTGCGACTATGTCTTCACTTTTTTAATAATTTTATCTTTTATTTTCTGTTTTTTTCCTGTGTTTCTTTTATTCTCTCCTGTATACCCCCGTAATGTCCCAAATGCATAACCTCCATTACCAGCGGTACCGTAATAGAACATTCTGGAGTTTGGTTTCCGTAGTTGTACCCATAACCAATCGTGCACAGCATTCGATTGAATTATTCACTACACATGTTTAGCACATGACAATGCTAGTATAAAATGATCGTCAGCGAAAACCCAGGCGTCGGTCCAAACCCTTCCAATACCTTGCTTGTGGCCGGCGAAAATATGAACAAATCCCTTGTTTTTTCTCCAATGCCTGAGATACAATCCCTGGGCTTGACAACAATCATTTTTCTATCTGGTTTTAATCCGCCTCCTATAGCCGCACTCACAGATTTATATTTGCTTTTTTCTGCAAATTAGAAACCAGTTGGATGTTACAGTAGTACCTAGATGAGCCCATAAGTAGGGCCTCAGAATCGGAGCGCACCACCGAAGAAGTAGAGGTGATTATATGTCAAATTCTAGAAAGGATGAAAACTCCCATGTCCTAATTCTAATGACAGTTCGACCCTCGTTTTCGACGATGTCCACTACGAGCTTTAGAAAACTGAAGGCAGACGCGGTGATTGTTTGCTGAATTAGCCTCGCAGGATATACCTCACTCTCTCAACGCTCCCACACCTGTACCCGATGCCAGGAGTCGAAAAGACCGGAGATAGGGGAGGACACAGGTACCTGGTGTGGCCGAGGCCACCCCTAAGCGAGCCATCACACTCAGAACGGTCATTTTCGTAAGATAAACAGGAAATGACTAGCCAAGGGTGTGACAGCTACCGGTGCCATCACGCCACCCGCAACTTAGCTAAGCGCCACCAGCCATTATTCACTCCTCTAGATCGGAGAGAGAATATGCTATTAATTGGGCAACCATGTACATGGCCTGTAAACCCAGTGAGAGCGCAAGTGCATAAATCGCCAGGGAATCAGATCCAAGAAAACTGCCAGCGCACACCGGGCCGTTGGGGCCATAGTTTGCATTGCATACGCAACCACCCGATCATCCGCAAACGCATTTGTGTTAGGAAAATTTATATGTGTGTTGAAACGCATTGCAGTGAACCGGAAGACACAGTTGCCGAAATATAATACCTTCGTCAGGCGTTCAGGGGAAATGGCGAGCGATTCCGTACGTCAGAAACGTCTCGAAGGCTGTCGGCCGCCTTCTCGCACTACTCGGACTGGGATTTACAGAGATACTGGCGGCAGGCAAAAATCGTGAGATTGTGGAACCAAAAGACCCAATGACATGGCAAAAAAACATTTTGAGTTGTCTATAAGATCTGGTGTGGTTGCGGAGAGAATAACTACGTCGGAGAAATTGAAAGACTTCTAAAGATATGAACTGCGAGCGGTGACAACTGTGTTAGTGGCGAGTTAATTGAGTCGTTTTTCATGGGCCCCCAGTTTCTGAACGAGTGCCACGACCTGCCAAAAACGTATTCGGTGCTGAGGCTCAGTTCGGCCAAAGCAGTTAGCCACTCGGGAACGCACAGGCCAACGCGTCGTCTAACGCCAGCGCCAGGGAGCTGGATGGCCGAGCATTCATCACGCCCAAGTCCACCATGTGTGATTAAAGTTCAGCATGTCATGACCCGTACCTCGGCTATCAGGCAATCAGCACACAAGTGGACATCTATTCTTGATAAATGGGGGGGTATTGGTCCTTTTTGCCCGACGCCCGCCTAACTCTTGACGTCACAGACAAGGTCACTGAGAGCAGGACCTTGCATGAATGTACTTTTCGGCCTGCCTCCAACCAAACGCAAACTGGCGCATGAGACACTCACCACCCAAGCCAGTGTCTACCTTCGTGTGCTCCAACCAACCACCATCAAGGTCGCGAGACAGAGAGAGGATTCAGTGGCCGCTCAGGACGACTGACGCTAGACTCACTTGGCATTCTGCTCCCTCGCGGGGTGGACGTTCCACCGCGGCTCTTTCACACGGCTGTCACGGTCGAAGGCACGCCAGGCTGAGTCAACATTCCTATGAACTATTCTCCAACTCATTCTGTAAACAATATATTGTTCATACTTCTCTGGCTTTCCGAGACTTCTCTCCTCTCCTAAAGAATCGGGCCTGGAAGGTCGCAGCCGTTATGCTTAAACCTGAGTAGCCCTATCATATTGCGATAGGAGCATTAATTTGCTTAAATATCCATTGGCATAGCAATTGTGTTCTATAAATGCCGCTTCTATCTGTGCACGGACCACCCGTTTTGTAGTCTCTGACGAAGAATTCGTGACATGTTTCAAAACGTCAGGTGAATAAAAATCTTGCCCCCTTGATCATATCTGCTTCTTCTTCTAAAGAAATCTTCGGTTACTAGAAACACGTTTTAGAACTTCGGCTAACAAATTCACCGTATTTCTAGATGCATATGCTGATAAATAAATCAAAAGGGGGTACCCACCTGGCGCTCGGAGAGGCTCAACTCAATTGCGAGTTCGTAGCGGCGTAAACGGGTCAGATATGTGTGCGTCCGGAACTCCTTTTCAAGCTCCGACACCTGCTGTCGCGTGAACGTTGTTCTTTGCTTCTTTGAATTTCGCGATTTGATCTCCTCCTCCTCCTCCTCCTCCTCTTCCTCACCTTCTCGTTCTCCTGGCTGGCAGATCCAGGGGTCACATCTGTTGTGTAGCCCGCTTCGAGAGTGAGATTCACCCTGCCACCATGTTTTCAGGGACCGAGGTCGCTGATCGATTGAGGTTTCCTGACTCGATCTGTCTGTTGAGCAGCCCGCTTCCCTGTTGGGCATTCTTTGGAGGAACTGGGACAGAACTTGCAAGCAGGTCTCGCTTGGTAGAGTGTCACAGATATCACTATGTCCATTTGCCTTTACTGCCCGCCTCCCGCATATTTCCTGCGATCCATCAAGCGAGTTGGTTGCTGCTGGTCGGGAAGCAAACAAAATGGAATGCATCAGGATATGGGATGCATTATGTGATTCCGAAAATGTTAACTAACTCACCATAAATGCCCGTTTGATTTTCAGAATTCAGTGGTCGGAGATTCTTAAGATTACTGATAATCGCTCCACACTCGAGTTCGACGATGTCCAGCGTATGCAGGGTGATGCAGGGTCGGTGACGACTTGCACATCATCTATTTCTCGCTCTCCTTCCTCGCCCACTTGTGTCCGGTGTCTAGACAGAGTCAAGGAGACCGGAAGTGGGATCGGGCGCACTGGGTAGCAGGGCCGATGATCTGGTCTGCTCGCGCATCAACCCCACCTGGCCCCTTTGACACACGCCAGAAGAGGTAGAGCTTGTCGTCTTCCTCTGACTCCCGGTCCACTCACTACCCATTACACACCTAACACATTAAACTCCTGGTGTGGCTGGTAAATGCTTCAGTGGGCTGCCTTCTCAGCTACGATAAGTTGTGATAGTCTCAGCACGTGTAGCATAGAAGGTGCATGCAAAGGGAGATGAGGAGCAGCATTACCTGCTGAGCTCATGTGCTTACTTAGATGCATGCTTAAAATCAAATGTGACAGTTAATATGACCTATGTTGTCGCATACGTTTACAGTGCTGGCTTAAGTCAGCGCTATAAGGCTGAAGCTTGATCCTCCGGGGTATTGACGCCTCCTCTATTTATGGCTGTCAGCCTATCTCATGCTGGAATATAGCACCAGATTAGAGCAGCTCTGAAGATTTCGTTTAATTTGGCTGAAGTTAGTGCGAAGGTTTTCGCCTAGTATTCCGGGCGTCAGCTGTATTACTACGATACTACTTTGAATTAGCATTCCATATAAGCGTTCTTATTACATGTTGGTCAAATGAGCATGTTGGAAGAAAATTAGGCTTTTTAAAAGGCACCTCCAAAAGTATGTTGAGTGTAAGGTGGGTTCATTTTTAAAAATTCGATGTTCTTTTGAAATTTCCATACTTGCCTGAACTCCAAGTAGCTCTTTTTACTCCTAATCTCTGTCTACTTTTGACTATATCATACTACAGCTGGATTTTTCTTATGTCTGGGAAACTGCGGCAGGGTTTTTAATCAGTCATTGTGCTCTTTTATAAAAATCTCTCTATTGTTTCAGTCACGAAATTGTGCCTTGTCGACTATGAGTAGATGGCGTGTGGGCAACTGATGAATGCAAATAAATGAGAAATGACTTTCAACAATTCCTTCTTGTTGATTGGAATATTCAAATTCTGACCTAAAAATCAGATAGTATGCCTGAAAAATTGCAAAAAACTCAACCTACGACAGCTTGAGTAAAGACAATGCTCGGTCCTTTTAAAATTTCCATAACTGTCTGAACTCCAAATATCTCGTTTTACTCCTCATCTCCGTTTACTATTGCCTACACCATACGACAGCTGGATTTGCGAGGACAAAATTACAGATATTAGGTTTGGCAGATTTGCTTGATTTGAGTTAACCAAGTTGTGAAGAAATTTGAGGCGGTTGGCGGGATTTGAACCCACATAGTAAGAAAGGCCTTTACAAGAAGCCAAGACTAAGTTGATTAGAACGATAATTAATTGATTGCTTGTCACGCCGTACCTTCCCCTTCCATATAAATGTAATGGCCCGAAGAGAATTAATCGAAAGTATACGTATGCTCACCAACTGTCCTTCTGAATTATCGAATGGGGATTTTCGTAACGTTAAGAAGCCAATGCTTTACGCACTGGGGCTACAAATGCCCCACCTCGTGCCATTAATCTAATCAAACTTGGGTCGGTTTTATCCGTCCAACTTCACCGCTCGTATGGAATCTGCCAATACGGAACAGCAAGCTGACTGTCCAAGCAGGATTTCCTAAACAATCATCCAGAATCCACCAGGATGACTACTAGGCGAGGTGAGGCGTTTGTAGTTCAAGTAGTTAGAGTGTTGGCCCTCGGTAAAGGCCTTCTCTACTATGTGGGTTCAAATCCCGCCGAAAGCCTCGAGTTTTTTTTCTAATTGGGTCAACGCAAATTACATATAAATAACAGCCCCTGAGTACCCGACGAGGGGACTCGCGATTCCTGCTGCGCTTCGTATTCCGGTAGCATATTATCCGACACTATGTTTCCTTATTTTAATCTGCTTGGTTCTTATATATCACCTGGTTAGCAAAAAAATACCCAACCACTAGCATGATGGTACAAACCTTCATCAAATTTCACAAAACCTGTCTGACGCAAGTATGCTGTGAATCTGTTTAAAATTTTATTTCATTATGCAGCAATCTTTCAACGCAAAGTTTACGATACAGTGTGAAATTTGGCCTTGATTACTCGCGAGTTCCTGATTTCCGACGCACAGAGCATATAATCTTATGTCTGGAAAAACTGCCGTAAGGTTCTTATCAGTTATTGTGCACGTACATAAAAATTTCTGTAATGGTTTAGTCACGAACGAGCGTTTTGTCGACTAGGAGCAAGTGGCATGTATTTTGTGAGCGGCTATGCAAATAAGGCAAAGATGGCTTTTAAAATTTCTTCTTGTAGACTGAAGTTTCCAAACTCTTACCTAACAATCAGACGATATGCCAGAAAACTTGTGAAAAACTCAACCCACCCAGTGGGTGACCCACTGATGAGCCGCACCCCTCGCAGCTGTGTCAAGCAGCGGCAGAATACAGGCGAAACACGTGTCTTGACCCGTTAGCTAGTACCTGGACTGCTAGTATGGTAAGTTACAACATCAATTTATACTACTAAAGTCTGTCGGTCGGCAGCAAGTGGATATTTCACAGTGGATGATGGGTTTTAACCCAAATATAAACCTACAATTTTGGTCTACGTCTATAGACTTTAAATATACTGATATATACGGCGAACAGAAATGAATTTTCCAGGAGATTCAAAAGCTGAGCTTGAGTAGAGCCAATACTCTGACCCCCTGAGATACGAGGCCTCAGTTGGAAACAAAACACTTCTTAATGAGACAACAACAGCCCTCAACACCTGACTTCCAGCGTTAAATTTTGCCACTGAAGTAATCCTCCGTTTGCGGAATAAGTTAGTGCATGGTCATTCATCATAAATTGGCCTTTTAAGTCCGTCATTTTTGCCAGGGTACTCGTACTCAATATTTGTACTTGAAGTACTATTGGTCACATTAAATGTGGGTAAATTGATGTGCGTATACTCTTTTACCTGCTCCTGTGGGGCAGGATACATTGGCTGAAAAACAAAGGTGCCTGTAAAAGAGGGTGCTTGCATACATAACGGTTTTGCGTTCCATTCTCGTATCCCTTTTCGATACGAATCACCGAGTCAATCCTTAAGAAGCCTTTCAGGTTGTCTGCCAGACAGCAGCCAACTTCTACGAAGACCTGCGCCAACGGATGATAGTAACAGTCGAAATAATGACTATAAGGTTAGCGAATCCAGTGCTGTATTTTCAGAAGACGCTAATCCAAGCACTTTCACTTCCGTGGCCGACGCCGACGCCAGGTGGCGATCGTATATCGCCCCACCTCCTGGGGAAATTTGTTCACTTCGTACAAATGACAATTATTTTCGCTCCACGTACCCGACCCGGGACCAACTCTCGCAGCCTTTCTTAGCTTTTTCCCTCACCCCCAGCGCAGTGACTTCTACATGCCGATCTCGCCATGCTGATTGTGTAAAAATAATGTTTTAATAGTAAACCCTTACTAACCCTGTTTAATTGTCCTATTTTCATTATCTCTGTGGCTACAATGACCCGATAATGTATTACCGAAAGCATAGGTCGGCTAAATAGACTCTTCAAGTCAAAGATGGGAATATTTGCAGCAAATGCAAAATTGCATATGACCTTGAATACATACTAATTCGAATATGATAAGGACCTTAGTGGGATAAAGAGGTAAAACATGGCTCCTTGAAATCACCATATTTACATAAGAATCTTCAACGCAGTAGCATTAATCTGGAGTTGAGCGAAAATGATGAGAAGGCGCAATAAATACCTACAAAATATGGAACTTCAGGCGGTGAAATTTCGTGCAATGTTTTCAGCTGATTCTTCAACTTACGTTAGTAGATTTAAAATCGTTTGGGTCCTTGTAAGCAGGCAAACTAACAGTGAGCTAAAGAAAACTCCATGCGTGAAAATCATGTGCACAACGCGTTTTCCTACCTTCCGCCAATGGTAACCGTGGGAGATCGAGCAAAGAACAGGGCAGCGCGTACGCTGCATCACTTAGAAAGAAAGGCTTTGAGAATTCTGTGAACCCAAATCCCTATCACAATGTGTCTGAGCATCGCCTGAAGCCAGTATATACTGACCATGACGAGGTTTTGTGTGTGATATACCCTGCATTGTGTTGGTGGTGGACGTTAATTGCACATGCCACATCACAAAATCAGCATCACACACGCAGACAATACTGCGCTGCCAAATCCTGCACACTGATTAACCTCAGTGGAGGGGTGTGTCGCCTAGCGTGTGTGCTGACTGCACCGAAACCTATGCAGGCCAGACGGTGCGAAAACTGGAGACCGGATCATTACGTCAATACAGCGACGAGTAGGTACACTATCTCTGTCGCGGCTGTTCACTGTTCTTAGAATGACATCACGTCGTCGGATAGTCGTCAAGCCGACAATTGGACGAGCAAGGAGCACTCAAAAAGGCAGCTGGGCGCAGGCCAGATAGGCATTTTCTAGAAAGAGCGACATTCGACGGAACGTATTGTCTAGTTCTGCCACATAATCTACTTCTTTGCTTTTTTCGAATCCGAGACAAATAAAACACACCACATCTACTGTGGAAAAGAAGACGCTATTCCCCAAAGCCCCCTTCGAAGGGCATATGGCAAGTGAAGAAGACGTATTGACCAAGGCGTGTCACGACCTTTCCTGCCAGCGATAGTTTGAGTATTTATCTCAGATAACCCCAGTCTTGTACGCTTACCAGCCCAGACCACCTCCATGTGTACTTGCTCCCGTGGAGCAGGTTTTGTTGGTCGCACGAGTCGGCGCTTATCCAAAATAATAAAAGAACACTTCCCGGTAAACGGGAAATTAAGGGCATAAGTAGTGCCATTTTCGTTCACACTGTTGACATTGGGTGAACCCCAACGAAGTCCTCTGGGTAATTTATACGGTCCCACCAAACTACCCCAAGTCCCTGGGTCAGCGCCCACTTGCAATAGCAGAAGCGACTGCTAACGGTTTGAGGAGATTGGTTTTGTGCGCACAAACGAACCTCCGCCTTTAGCAAAGTCAACGGTTGCTTACAAACGTGCACTCGGCCGCGCTCCCCCTTGATTTCCGCCCCCCTCCCCTCGGACTAGTTCCATCAAACCTTTACCACCGCAAAACCAACCTTTGCTTGTCGACCTCAACCGAACCTCCCCCTATTCCTGCCATTCATTTGTATGAAAGTACGAATATGTTTTACCCTTCGCTCCGTTCCCATATAAATGTACTGGCCTAATGATAATTCATCGAAAATTGAAACATTGTTTTTCCTGAAGTAATTTGAACAAGGCAAAGATCACGAGTTGAGTAGGCTTTAATGACATCATGGAATTTCGTGACCTTTCAATCAGCTGCGAACGGTCGTTGCCTATTATTAAGAGAATTAACTGTCCAATCAAGTGTCAGTCTCGAAGGGTGAGACATTATAGGTAAAGAAAGTAGCATTAACAAGTAATTCTCTTAGTAATAGGCAAGGACCGTTTGCAGCTGATTGAGAGGTCACGAAATTTCATGATGTCATTAAATTCTGCTCAACTCATAATCTTTGCCTTGTTCAAATTCATCGAAAGCTTAGGCATACTGGCCAACTGCCTTTCAAAAGTGAAACCAATCTGAAAACTCCGAACATTAATGTACACGGTGTTCAACCTTCTTTTTTCACCCGCACCAAATTGCCAGGGTAAGTGTGCGCAATGAATCTGCAGCTTATGTGCGTGGTAATTCTTATGTGCCAAAATTTTGAGAAGCACTGACAGATATCCAAAAGTGAAGTAGAGTAGATGTTGTAGAAGGACATTACCGACAAAGACCAGAGAGACTAGGATGACCATTTCTGGCTTATCATCCGTATTCAGCTAGTCATACCCAACTCATGTGTTGCCCCCCGAAATTGGTACGCCGCTTGATTTTCGAACCCGTAACCTGGTTAGTTACAAGTCCGACGCTCTTACCACTGCTTCACGAGCTCACTGTCGTGTCTGTTTCTGATCGGGAATAAACATTGGTAGATAAGCATACACCGATCAGTTAGAGGACACACTCGTCCGTTCATGGTGCCTTTAGAGATCATACTCGAGCCTACGCCGCGAGGTGGCCAATAATATAGGAAGGAGGACACTACCGACAAAGGCTATGGAGACTGGGTTGGCTACTTCTGGCTGATAAGCCATCGTCAGCTAGTCATACCCACCTCAAGTGTTGCCCCAGAAATGATTACCCCGCTCAAGTTGCCAATATTACCTAGCAATTGACCACCGTAATCTGAACCACTCAATACCTGAAATGAAATTCATTATTTATAGATATTGGCATAGATGTGGATTTGCATGTCGCATATTTTTGACTATTCAGAATATGGATTTGCTGCTAAGTCGGCCAACATTGCGGAGGACGTTCTGGTTGTAAAAACCGCTATTATATTGGTATATGACAGTCAAAAATATATTAGCCCCTCGTTCGTAATGTGCAGTTTGTGCTCCAGTCAGGATATTCGATTAAACCCGTGTTCTGAAGAGTTAGCGACAGTAACTGCGGACAGACGGACGGAAGTCGTCTTTCTTTTCGGTGCACTTGTTTCCGGCCACGTTAGAACTGATTACAGAAAGGACGCCATGAGGCTGTGAAATACTGGTGCAAATGACAAAAGCATCAAGTAACCTGTAAGTAAGCTGAACTGCTGTAGCCATTTTTGTCTCCGCTTTCTCTATCTCTCTCTCTCTCTCGCTCTCATCCAAACACAAAAAGGGGGAGATGCCATATTTGACATGACAGAAAAAACATGCACAGGGAGTTCCCAATTTCGTTTGATGCGCGTCCGAAATTTCGCCTTAGACGGAATACTGTACTCATGCTTTACACGCGCACAGCGACGCAGTTGTGGTCTATAAAGGGGGTATTTGTAAGCCGTAACTTCAAGGAATACCCTGGCGATCGAACTTCCCTACTCACGAACTGATACCTGTTGATGCCTTTTGGTTAGGCGGAATTTTTAAGGCAAAAATACACAAAAGTCATCAGAACGTTCGAAACATACACAAATAGAAGCACTATTGCATTGTTTAGGATGTTCTGAGGTTTTTTCTGCTTCCCTGTGCGTTCTGCCTCACAGCATCTCGTTTTGCAGGGATGTTTAGCGAGCTACTGGCCTCAGAAAACCTCAGCGTAGCAGAAGCTCCAGATCGTGACTAAAGCAAGCTTGTGGGATTTTGGAATCGCCAAATGTGACCTATTCATTACTTACTATAGGACTTTCTCAAACAGTAAAACTTAAGTTGCCGTGAGGCTGATAGGAGTATACCAAAAAACGTTTGGCTTTAACTGTTGGAATAATGCTTTTCGCCAAAAGTATGGTTAAACTGGTCAGACATCACTGTCACCTCAGCGGACAGGCTTGTTCGTATACTATACCTGCCATGTTAGGAGACTGCTTATCGTATTCTTCTTTTAATTCTTCAGGTAAATGCACTCAGTACTGCAGCTGTCCCGCAAGTAGACGGTCTTCGTCAGTTGAAAATACTCAGTCGCATGTTAGAGCGGTCGATTTGCTATAAAACTTCCTTATGCAATGAAACCTCTGTTAATGAGTTTATTCCGTTCCGGCACCGAGCTCGTCGTTTGAAACGCTCGTCTTCCGAAACGCAGCCAACCAAACTGCACCAGTTCACTGATTGACTGCAGGCGACTGACGACCCACTCCCTCTGAGAAAAACTCAATGGCGGACATAGACACAAACACACGCACTGATAGTTCGTTAACTAGACGAAGGGGGCGTTTCGATCACAGGAATCGTCATTTTATTCTTCTGAGCTTTTAGGCTTTTGTGGGAGTAAATCATCAGAGGTAAACCGTTAACGAAAAGTGAGCATGAGCCTAAGCGCTCAAAAGAATAAAATGACGCTTTCGGTGATCGAAACTGTTGTAACGGTAGCCAAAGTCGAGATGTCACCGCCCAATTACGCCTTGTGTGAGTCCCCCAAGGAAGAACACGACAAGCAGAGCGCAACAGCAGAAGTCCTTGAGCGTAAAAAGGTACAACAAATTAAGGGCAACGAACGAGTGTAAGCTAGGTCCATCGAGCCCATCAGCTTCTGGCTTGGCTTGGCTACCGGCACGATTGGGTGGGACTCAGCGGCTGATATTCAGCTTAAATTTCGAATCATCGATTGATGTGACTGTGAGTTGCGTTCGCCGCCTGTGGGCCGATCGATAGCCTGTTATGAGCGCAGCTGCTTGCTGCAGGCTATCTAACTGCTAGGCGTCTCCTAACAGAACGCCTACTTCTTCTATACAAATACCTGGGATGCGAACCTATGCCTCTATTCGTGAGTTCGTTAACTGAGCGGAAGCTTGTCAATCGAAACAAATTTTCTACGAGGAACTCCCTCGTTACTTGAAATGCTCGTAAATGCGGCTGCTCTCCACCCGAAGCTCTACTGTATCGTTTTTGCTTAATTCCCGATTTAAAATTATACATACATAATCTGTGATCAAGTTACATGTTTGCGTTTCGCATAGTGCACAACTCTTATCATCTACAAGGTGACACTGTACAGCACGCCTAAAAGTTTTCGACACTTAGGTCAGCGTATTTATAGCATTCACATTTATTATGTAGTTTACGTTATTTGGATTTTAAGTTCTAATCTAATGCTCCCTTTTCATTTTTTGACAGAAGGCATTTAAGGCTTATTCGTTGCCAGTTTATTTACTTTTACTGCGTTCGCAACTTTGCTAGCTATTTTATTTCTTGTCTGTTTGCCTGGGAACCCTTCCTAAGATCTGGGGGGAGGGCGAACCAGTTGCACTGAAAGCAACGGATAGCATTTGAAAATTGCAAAATTCCCATCAGAGCATTCAGAAAGGCAGTTGTTGGGCGGTTGGTAAATTTTCGATAAATTCTCATCGGACTAGTACATTCTCGCCCATGACATCGCCCGGACATCGTGTGAGCCACCATTTAGCCTTCCGGGTGATTTATGGGGTCCCACCCAACTCTCCAAAGTTCTTGTGGCAGCGTCTGCTAGTAACATCAGAAGTAACCGCCATCAGGTTGAGAAAGCCGGTCTTGTATGCACACAAAAAACTTCCTGCAAGCTTCAGGCTTGGCATGGCTAACGGTCGCTCAACCGCGTGCACACGTCTGCGCTCTCTTTGACCGGCTCAAAGCTGCATAACGAGCCTTCATTTATCGACCCCAATCTTACCCCCCCCTCTCATTTCCGAGATTCACTTGTATGAAATTACGAACATGTTTAACTGGTATCCCGTTCCCAATGAGAATTTACCGAAAGCTTAGGGGTCTTTTGATCTGGGTATTGTAGACTGTGCAAAGGGCCACCATTAACTTGTGCTTAATTATCTTTTCAGCTGTACCTCTGCAAGATATCCAAGTGTACTCATATTCCTACCCTTTGACTCACCTTATTTTTACCGGCTTTCCAAATCAGCGAGTGTAACCATATGTGTCACGGTTCATTAAGCGTAGGCTGAAAATGGCGGATAAAATTCACCTTAGGCGGGCATTGTTTCACGCATGTCTTCTACCTATTAGCAGAGGTACGATTAGAACTCGGCAAACCATACCAAGACCTTTTTGAAGACACTTTCAAACATTTCAGCAGATACTGAATAGGGAGGTCAAGGGCAAAAGCCTTCTTCCCTCCATAAAGTAACTTAATCATTACTTTAGTTCCGAGTCCTCCTAAAGGTGTTATACCAAGTTAACGTCAAGGGGACTCTGTAGGTAATTTATACGAGTTTGTAAGTTAATTGCATCTACCTCTAATGTGACTTTACTGCTCAGAACGAATAAGGTTGCCAGGAATTTCATTCTTGACGAAAAATAGGAAGCCATGTTTCAACGTACCGGAAGATAAGGAAACAGAGACGTCCATGGGGAGGACCTGACCTGGGTAGGCCCAAGCGTTGGATTCGGAATAGCCGCTCGACTCCAGCAGCTGTGCATGATGTTTGATCCCCCTGGGCGTTTGCTCCTGGGCTGTGTAGTTGGCGGTTTCTAGTCCAAACCAGGGTGTCGTCCAGGCTTGCGACTTCGTCTCAGCAATCAACCCTCCTTCAAGAACACGGCATCTGCTATTATAATGACAGAGGGCGGCGCCGGGGGCACTAGAAAGACCCGCAGCGGAGAACGGTAGCCTGTAGGGGGAATACCGAGGATAGCAGTCGCCAGGGGAAGCAGTGCTGTCTCCAGTTAGATCTAACGGCATCCACGTCCCTGTGGCGTGGCAGAAGAGGTCGTTCACGGCTACTCTGGGGTTTCTTTCATCTGGCGTGATCGTTAAAGTAGATTTCTGAAGATGTCCATCTGTGACCGCATAATCACTTGGGGCAGAAAACCCAGGCATCTGGTGAACACTTCCCATGTAGGAAAGCCAAGAGGAGTAGGAGTTTTGCCAACAGAGTTCCCGGTTTTCGAGCATAACCTGTGGAAGGTCCCTTGTGATCGGTGTTACAGCCATTGTGGTGTCACCGTGAACGTTTGGGACTGTCAGGTAACATCGTAAACTACCAAGCTGAGAGCTCATTATAAATTATCTCTGATTGGGCGTTTGTACGGATGTGACATCTTGGCCTTTTGGGGGCAGCATTAGTCTTTTGGGGCCTCTTAGAGGACGACTGATTGGTCGCGCAATGGCGGCGGGCGCCCACTATTTTCATTGGCCAGGTAACCTCATTTTTCTCTCAGCCGATTGGCTCCCGGTTGTCAGCGGGGCGATCGGCGATGGGGGTGAGCCCCATCGAGCCCGTCACCCTCCTCGCCTCCCCCTTCCCCCCACCTTCCAACTTAAATCTGCGCAGGCGCAGTAGTAAGAGCAGGAGCGGCAAATTGGAATTTAATTGTTCCTCTACTAGATCGGTGTAAGCACATTCATTCAGTAAGAGCAATATTTGCTTGGTATGAAGCTGATTCTGATTCATATGCGTTACCACAGGAATTCTAAAAGTTGATTTTCATAACCGGGCATTATTGAACAAGACCAGAAAAATATGGGTATTTAATGGTTTGCAAAGTCATTCTTGTTCTGATTTCAGTAGGTGTAGTGTCAAAGGGGCATTAGATAAACTGCAAACAGTCTGCTACGGTGGTAAAGCTTGTCATAGCAAGGAAGGAGATCTGGATCGAAAAAAATCGAGTCGACGAACACGAACGATTAGACGCTCGTTGATGAACGTTCACCTGACCGCTAGCGGGACTCATCTGTCCCGCTCTGCCTTGGGTTTCGCCAGAGGCCCTGACAGCCGTAGCAGTTGGTAGTATAGGCAGATAGTATTGCCGGCAAAATTAAAAGAGATAAGAATGGACATTTCTGACTTATTAGCCATCGTCAGCCAGTCATATCCAGACCCAGAGCCTCAAACTTGCGACCTTGTTTGATCATAGTCAAACGCCTTAGCAATTGCCTATATTATCATCTGCTACGGCTGGTAGGGTCTTTGGCGAGACCCAATGCAGAGCAGGGCAGGGGAGTCCCGTTTTTGGTCAGGTGAACGTTCATCAGAGAGTGTCGAGAGAAACTTACCTAAACCGGCTAGACAACGAGCTCGTGACTCAGTGGTTGGGGCGTTTGACTCCGATCGAAAAGGTCGCGACTTCGAGGCTGGCGTAGGACACCACTCGAGTCTAGGTATTACGGACTGGCGACGGCTAATAAGCCAGAAATGGCCATTCTAGGCTCATTTATTTTTGCCGGCAACAGAAACGATTAGTTTAAAGCGACAGAACAGCTACTGATGCCTCCATCTGATTTCTCAGTGCATTTGGGAGTGGGAAAGAATGCAGTTTCTCCCATGACAAACAACCTTAGTTTTCCTAAACATAGGCTGAACTGGTTACTCACCTGTCAGCTATATCCTGATGGGACCAGCACCATCCTCGAACACAATAACGTCTATGAGTTAATACGACTTCTGCTAGTTAACGTCCGACTACTACTTTCGAAATTTCATTGTTGCTAGCAGCTGAGTCCTAAAATTCTTTCTTCGCGCCTCTGACTCCTCAAGAAGCCAGAAGCCTGTCATAACAAGGTGATAAGACGAACCATTTCGTGCGTCGGCTACCAGGGTCACACTACGGAAGGGACCAACTTTTCCAATATGGGTTTCTGTACACTGACGTTGAAAAGTGGCATAAAAACCCCTCAGTGTGTCAGTTTCAAACGATTCGAGTCCGCCTTTTGAAAGCAATAACGATTCAAACGGTTACAGCTGTTACATCTCAGCTGCTGGTATTTTCCGTTACTTTACTGTCTACGAGGTGAGCCAACACTCCACGAAATCGGCCGTATTCAGCCTGGTTAAACTTGCTTAACTTAACTGCAATATTTGGAGGCGCATGGCTTTTGTTTCAATCAATTGATATTTCACAATAAGAGAAATTTACCAAACGTTCGAGTTCTAATCATGCCTAAGGCATGCAACTATGAGAGCTGAAAGTCATTTTCTAAACAACCCGAATAAATTTCACTACCTAATCGGGTGCATTTGCAGCCCATTGTTTATATTGTGAATTGTTTAGGAATGTGGGGTCCAGCGTGGGACTTGTGACGGACGCAAATGGCAGAGGGCGAGTAGCAATTGGTGGAGGTTAAAGTTTGTCAACATTTAATCTCACAGAGTGGATGCTAACGCATACAGCTGTACCAGCTTTTTGCATTTCGTGCGCATAGTTAAGCGATTCACTAATGTAGCCATGATGATAGTTAAACCAGACGGAATCTTAAACGTCAGGAAAATAAAACCCTTGTTCTAGTGGTCGCATCTTTTAAAGTTGGTCTAACATCTCAGACTCGTTTCTGCTACTGTTTTATGCTAATACCTCTGAGGATGAATCCGCGACGGATGTCGAAACGTTAGGCGAATAAAAGTATTGTAGTCGCCGGCTATTAAGCCCATGGTTAATAAGCCTAGCCGCCTACTAAGCCCAATTTGGTCTGGGCCCAAGTTGGCTTAATAACCGGCGACTACTGTACTAAGCCCACGTTTAATAAGCCCAGCCGCCTATTAAGCCCAATTTGGTCTGGCCCGAGGTGGGCTTAATAGCCGGCGACTACTGTATTATCCCAGCGATCGAGTTGTCTTCTTCTGAACCAGATAGTTCCATCTGTGGAGAATTGCCGCCTGAATTTACTCCTACAAGTTCTGCGTCTGGCGTGGCCCACGATCACTTAGCGGCATGCACTCGTTCGCGCTCTATTTGGCTCCCTCCCCCCTCCCCTAGACTGGCTCCACCAAACCCTGCCCCCCACAACTAGCCTTCTCTTATCGACCACCGCCCCCCCCCATTCCCACGACTCACTTGTACTAAAAGACGAACATGTTTTAACTTGCACTCCGTTCCCATATCAATATGCTGGCTCGACGAGAATTTATCGAAAGCCTACTCATGTTATTCCTACATGAATTCGTTATCAAAATATCGATCGACTGGTGATTAACACGTGCATGTTGTGTTTGCTGTTTCGAACTTGTTTATTCCGACCAGTGCGCAGTCTACAGTCGCAGTTGGAAAAACGGAGTTACCAGTGCCGACATTCGAAGGCATTATTATACAGTACTTAGTAAATATGTTTACTGGTATCAAGGATCTTTCGTAGGTAAGAAGTAAAGAGACATTTCCGTAGCTCTATACAGAAAAGACAGGGGTGCTTTTGAGTTTGTATAATTGGGAACAGTAGCTTATGTAGGCCCACGCATTAATCCCTACTCCCTGCATGTTTTCCTACAAAAACGGTGGATATCGGGTTTTATGGGCGAGGAATTAGGACACGCAGTGGAATGTACTTTAGTAAATGCTAAAAGCATTTTTATTCTGCTGCATTTTAAAAGTGTTGTTGATTTATACATGTAAATTTATCTAATCTGTATCATCGTTTAATTTATTGCGGAATAACCCGATTATCAAATTGCAGGTTTCTTGAAATTCCCGAAAAATATAAATTGTGGTTAGAAGGTCGTCTACTTCAACTTACCTGAGGTCCAACTTACCGTTCTGGAGTTAGATTAGTATAGTCCGCGGCAAAAAGCGCCGCGCATACCTTCAATTTGTATGCGGACAACTTACTCCCAGCGGCCACGGGAGGTAACTTCGAATGCATTTTTTCCACTTTAAACTTTCTTTTAAAAACTTCCTTTTCTGCCTATCCTATTTCCCCCCCCCCCCAAAAAAAAACTCTACAACCACCGTTTTTGCAGGACAAAATGCTGGGACTAGGGGTATGTGAGTGGGCCTACATAAGCTACTTTTGCCGTATGATTTCCGCAATCAAACACCAAAGCTCGCAAACCACGAGAGCAAACGTCTGGGACACTTATTTACTCCATATAGGCTACTGAAGCCAAACTGCAGCAACCTTTTCAACATATCTGCGTACAATTGTCATTGCGTTGGATCCAGGAAATTGGTTCATCTACCTATTAAAGAGGGTTGTTGATTCAGGTCACGGTAGGTCATGCTTGTCAGAACTTGAGCCACTGGAAGGGGGAATTAACTGTTTCTACTGCGTAGAATTTGCGCATGCCACCAGTTTGAATCGCTTGTTCTAAGTTAAGCCAGCTGGTTTTTCACCTTCATGATGATGTACAGGTCAATATCTTCAGGCGTCGTTTGAGTAAAATCGAATTTTTAGCTCGCCACACACACACACTGCATAGAGTAAATGTTAATCGCAACTCTCTTTCAACTTCCAAAAGGGTAAAAGTCACCGTCATGATCCCTGGATAGTCAACAGATTAGACACCTGCAGCCATACAGGCACACAGCGTCCGGTAAAAATAAATGTGGTTTAATAGGAGTGAATATGCGTGTTCAGGGAAGCGGTTCAGAAGAAGGAGATGCGACCACTGAAACAAGAGTTTTATTTTCCTGGCGTTTCGAATTCCGTCGGGAATTCTTAATCATGCATAATGGTCACAAGTGGTGACAACCACGTGAGTCGCGAGCTGCTCGAGTCATGGTTCTCAGGCCCCCAGCGCAACGATTTGGCGTTTCTCTTTGTGAAGAAGAAGAAGACTCGATCGCTGGGACAATATTGTCCCAGCGATCGAGTCTTCTTATTCGTCTCAATTGCTTCCTGGGACACGGATGTTCGCTTGTATTGGTTTCTCTATGTATACTGAGGCATTGCCTGAGCAAGAGAATCAGTCACATGGGAGGGGCTGGCCCCAGCAACAACAACTCTGACGACAGTGAGCATAATTGTTGCGCAATTACCAAACCCACATCCGACACAGACAAGGAAATCGCGGCCATTAACTAGTCGAACGCGAAGTGTCAAGACATCATCACACCACTTAAGACCGAACTGGTGGCTTCAGCAGTGGATAATTGCGAACTAGGAATACCGTACAATCTGTGCACATTTCACGCTTATCTGCGCATGACTCAGGCTATCTTACTATTACCTATGCTTAAGGATTTCTGATGGAATCCGAAACGTCAGGAAATTGAAACTCTTGTTCCAGGAGTCGCATCTTCTTCTAAAGTTGTGTTACCATCTTACCTACCCTTAGTCCTGTGGTTTATTTTACTTTTATAAGTTTTTAGTTTAGTTTAGTTGTTTGTTTATTATATAGTTTAATAGTTTAATTTAGTTTTGTTCTTAGTTAAGGTAGATACCGCCAAATTTAGGTAGGTAAACATAAATAACTACTATATAATAAATTAAGGTCAACCTAACAACACTTACCAAACTAAAAACTACACTAAAGTTAAAATTAATGTAATAACCTAAAAACTAAACTACACTTATACCAGCGGTCGTGTTAAACAGAATTCTAACGCTAGGGGTATCTAAGATGGTAGATCAAACGCATCGTTTCCTGGCCTCAACAATTTAGTTAATCCCTCAACCCTGACATACTTACCATTGAGAGTTTGTTTTGCGATACACATACAATCTCTCTCGTAGCGCACAAATTCTCCTACACTGCTCCAGAATTGGATTAAGAGTCAGGAATAAAGATAAGACTGGGGGATTATTTCGCTTATCATTCTCCTGAATACGGAAGTGGTCGGTAGTAAAACAACGGCCTTTCGTGTGGACGAAGCCAAAGCTGTTCCCTAGATTCATCTCAACGTACCATCCATAAAATCTCCCTTATCTGCACATTAAAAACACTGCGGGAAGTTGCAAAGATCACTTGGATGAATATTTGCTTTGGATTCAAATTCTTTAAAAGTACGTTTTATATTAATAATCATCAGTTAGGTCCGAATTACAGTAATATAATTGAGTTTCGGTAGAGTAATCAAACTAAAACCAGCCAATGAACAGTAACAATGGGTTGAAGGAGCTCAGCCATGCAAGAGCAAAGGGTACTTATGGTTTACTGCTGTTAGGAGAACGTGGAGGGGAGAAAAACCGAGAAATCTGTCCGTGAGTTAAGCTAAGGCTTTATCCCACACTTTGGCGGGACAAAACAAGATGGCGTTTCCCTATCCGTCTGGAAAAAAGTTAAGACGTACGACCGGTAAGAATTAAGTCAATCACCTACCTTAGACACCCTAGCCTATAATCCTGTGGTTTCTTGTAGTTTTATTAGTTCTTAGCTCAGTAGAATACCGCCAACGTAACATTAATATACTGAACTAAAATAAACCAAGTTAAGCTAAACTCAACTAAAAGTAAGCAAATAAACTAAAAAGTAAACTAATACTACCGGTCCCGTCAGACAGAATTATGGAGCTAAGGGTATCTAAGCCATCTTCAATTGTTTTTGCTGAAAGTATTGACGCATTTAAAAGAAGACTTGATAAAACTTTGCTTGACGGTCATATATTTGATAGACGCCAACGATTGAAACGCATGCATGATTTGCCAGAATATATCTGTAAATAGGGGGTTTCAAAGGCTCTGGCTATCTCTTCATTAAAATAGGTGACCAAAATTTACCGTTCGACCAGTATAAGTTTTCCCATCCCCGCAGGAGCAAAAGAAGGTGCATATGTGAACATCGAAGAAGTTGAAACGGGGTGGTTTATCCTTGCCTTCATGACGGAGAAACGGAATGCTTCAGAAGCGAAGGAACCATTCCTCACAAGGTCATTTCGATGGGACTTGATCAGACAATTTCTTTCTTCTGAACTGCCTGTCACTCCGTGCTCGTACGCAACCGCGCCAAGATAATACAAATGAGCGGTAAAGACAGACTACCGTTTCAGGACACATCTATTCTTTCACCTGTTCCTGTAGAGTGGGATCTATTGGCCGAACAACGTGACGTCTGGAGAAGAGAATACGCGAGCACATACCAGCCTGGTTTAGCAAAGAGGAGAATAGACCGACCTCAAGCTCAATCCTCGCCCACCTAATTGATACAAACCACCAAGTGGACGCGAGTGAAGCCTTTCGGGTCATATACCGCACGCCAACGCACTTCTCCAAAGGCCTGCGCTAACGGGTGTTAGCCACAGCAGAAGCAGTGGCAATCAGGTTAGCAAACCCCAGTCTATGCTGTCAGAAGGCACTGGTACAAGCAATCTGTCTCTCTTGGCTGAATGCACGCGGAAATTCCAACCCCTTGAAGCCACGTCGTCCAAAAACACACAAAATGAAGCCACAGAGAACAGTCAAGCACAAGCTACGTGGCTGGTATGCACACCTCTACCTGCTGGTTGTGAGAACACCCCACCTTGTCCTCTCTGCGCATCGCAACCAACGTCCTACCCGCACGGGTGCCCGCATTCAGGAGACGAGGGGAAACCCAGATGCGTAATTACAATCACCCACCTACTAACCCCCTTCCTCCCCCGTCCCACCCTGAAGATTATATAAACGCTGCAATTAACTGACCATTTTTATTCCTTCTGTCCTGTACTGGCCTGATGATGAACGACCGAAAACAATCGTTTGTCAACACGACTTTCGAATACAAATTCGCTCAAGCGCCTTGCATCTTAGTCGTAAAGATAAGTATATGCTGCCCTACTGAGCCTTATTCAGTGTTCATCTACGCATGCGCCTGCTTTTGTGGAGCAAGTTATACTGCTCCGACGACTAGATGCCCACCCAAAGGGATGTGAGAACCTCATCCTGTCTGGAAATAAGAAGTTTGGCCTACCCGGCTAATAGAAACCATCGGGTGGACGTCGACCAAGCATTTTGAGCTATCCGGTGAGGTACTCAGGCTCTGATCCAAGTTCCTGCCTTAATGCTCCCTCTTGCCACGTCGCTTTCCAGAGCAGAAGCATAAATATAGCACATTGGCAGATTTCCCTACCCTTCTCCCCGTCTCCATGTCCCCAACACAATCAAACTACTGAGGAAAGTGGAGCCTCGGATGATGAGCAGTCCCATTTACGAGCATTGCAGGCAACGAGCGAGCCAAAAGCAGAAAATATATTTCGATTGACGCGCTTGCACTCAGTTACAGAGTGGTCAGTGCGTGTGTGTGCCGGGCCCACAGTTGATTCTTCCTCCCAAGGCGTGGGTCCTCGGTCGCCTGCAGCCAATCAGTGAACTAACGCAGTTTGATTGGCTACGTTTTGCAAGGCGAGCGTTTCACATGACGAACTCAGCACCGGAATGATTAAACTCTTGAACCGAAGTTATACTCTACCCCTTGTTCTGACATGTCTAAATGGCCTTCATCATCTCCCCAGTCACTACTGTTCATTAAGTATTTGCAGTTTTGCTACTATGCCCCAACTTAATTATTTTACTGCATACGCCCGGTGGTTACTAATGGAAGACGTACTTTCACCCAGAGAGTCTGATTCCCACGTCTTCTTTCCAAATTCTGAATTCTTTCTGACAAACGTATAGGCTTCACGTCAACGTAAGATATCTCTCCATCTGCCTCCCATAATGGCGTTCTAAACAGTTCCGTATACATATTCATTCGCACAACCTGATGCGAAAATTACGGAAGTCAAAGACCTTACTAAATCGCTAAAGAAGCCGAAATGTGATTCTTCATTCTCGGTGATCGTTTTAGCTTTAACGGGGTTCACCACGTTCATGCATGTATATAACAGGTCAGCCGTCGCTCTCGACGATGTCCAACACGAGTTTCAGCAAGCTGAAACAAGCAGTGACTGCGGTTGGATTATAGTGAAAGTGGACTTACCGGATCCACCCCACTCTTTGACCACCCCCACACCTGAACCCAGTGTTAAGACAACATTCGAGAAGACCGGAGGTTGGGGTGGTAGGCGCAGGCGGTGTGCGCGAAACACGTTCCAAAGGCATGGGCGCGCCATAAAGGCCACATTAAGAAGAAGTCATTGAACCTGACTCTCAGCCCGCAGCAAGCCACTCCACTCAACAAGATACCCACTGGGCTGACTGCAGTGTCCATGTTCAATTGGCAACCCTTCAAACCATGGCTTTTGGCGCACCTTGGTAACTTCAAGCGCATCAGATTGTTTTTACTGAGGAAAGAAATGCGCTGAGAGTCGACCGCACTCTCTCCCCCATCGCCAGCAACAGGCCACTGCCTAGTTAATTGGTCGCCTGAGGTTGCATCTATACAAACGTACATGGATATACAGTGAAAAAACGTGATTGCAAAGTGGTTTGAGGTATTCCTTTTGTCTTCCTGCTACCTTTTACTTCAACGTCGAAACTCCGTTCATGCACGTGACTTAACCCTGACAAGCTGAGAGAGAGAGGGGCTACCGTTGGAGGATCCGGCGTTTCCGCTTAACGTATCGGTTTTCGAATGCGGACACCACAGCAGGTCAGAAAGATCAGCTTAGAAAGAAATCACATGCTTCGTCAATCACGAGGCGAGTTAATTTGCAATTTTATCGCCTCAAGTGTTTTGGACTTTGCCAACACGCACCATAAATAGGCCAAATGTTTCAAGGCTCCGGCAGCCCCCAAGCTCTGTGTTCGGAAAGTTACGCTGGGCCCTAACGCGTTTTAAAAAAACAGTACCACAATAAATGACAGTCGATGCTGGTTGACAAAAAGTGAACACAGCCTTTATGCATTCTCAGCCATTTTGAACTGCTTGTCTTGTTTACTGCCTGCGGTCAAGTTAATTTATTAATTTGTACTGCAAATATTTTTTTCTGTAAATACTCCCATGGTTAACTTGAAAAGTTAGTTTACTAGGCAAACATGTTTTCGGCAATTTTTCGTCAGGCTCTTAACTTTTCAAAACAATGAACGTTTGAACGTCTACCAAAATCAATAATTGCCATAGGTGGGCGCCTATTGGTTACTGCGGACTTGGTCAGTCTGCGCAAGCGGTCAGCATGTTGGGTGAGCAAATGCCATTCGTGTCTGGGGGTGATGTGTTATCGTCACCTGGCGTCGGCGTTGGCCACGGAAGGGACGGGGCTTGCGTTAGAATTTTCTGACCTCACAGTACGGGATTCATTAGGCGTATGACAACGGCTTCCGCTGTTGCCAGCACCCGTTGACGTTGGCCTTTGGAGAAGTTGGTTTCCGGTAGACAACCTGAAAGGCTTTACTAGTATCGACTCGGTGATCCGTATCGACAAAGCATGTGTGTGATAATAGAGCTCGAGATCGATTTAGTTTCACCTTTACTTAACCATGATGATATGTGTTCACGTACTCTCTTTTCCAGGCGCCTCGTTGTTTGGCCAATGTATCCTGCTCTACAAGAGCAAGTGAAGGACTAGATGCACGTGAATTTGAAAAGCCAGAGTACATCGCATTCTAATCCAAATGAAAGCTATGCAGTATTTTTACTTTTCATACTTTTAAGGAATGTGGTTGCGAAACAAATAAAACCTACTGCACTTACTGTGGAAAATAAAATACTATTCCTCAAAGTTCCCTTTCAGGGGGATGCCGCAAGTGGACTCGTGAAAAGATGCATTGACCAAGCTGTGTCAAGAACCTTTCCAGCAGCGTGTGTTCGGGTATTATTCTCAACCAACCTGGCCTTGCACGGAGAAGGTATGAACAGTTTGCTAGCTCGTACCCGTTCCACGTGCATCTACTTAGTTACTTGCTCGTCTAAAGCGGGTTAGCACTAGTCGGCGTCTATCCAAAAGAATAAAGGAACATCTTCCGGTATGACTGAGAAAAGGTGAAGTCAGGAGCATAGACAGCGCTATTCTGACGCCCATTGTTGGTTCCGGACATTGTGTGGTCCCCAGCGAAGTCCTCTGGGTGATTCATAAGATCCCACCAAACTATCCAAAGTCTTTGGCTTAGCGTCTGCTGGCAATAACCTAAGTAACCGCGATCCGGTTGAGTAAGCCGGTCTTGTGCACACAAACTAACCTCATAGAAATGCCGCGCTTGGTATGGCCAACCGTCATTTGAATGCATGCATTTTTCTGCACTCTCTCTCTTCCTCTATGCCCGGTCCGGCTTCAACAAACCTTCCACTGCCACATAACCAGCTGCCTCTTATCGACCCCAGCGCCCTCTCTCCCAACCCCCTATTCTCATGACTCATTTTTATGTAATGACGAATGTAATTGGCCGCCTGCTTATCTTTGGCCCCGTTCCCATACAAATGTACTGGCTCGATGAGGATTTCTTCAAAGTTCGCGTATGTCGGCTAACTGCTTTTCTGAATTCTCTCAGGAGAATTTTTGCAACTTGCATACTTCTTTGATGGATAACTGTGGTAGTTTTTGTTTGACTAATCGGTTTGCTTCGGCTTCAGAAAAAAAACCACTAAACTATGAGAGTTCTGAAACCCCGATGACTGTTTCTATATAAAGCGCTAATTTCAGGCCTCTTTATCCAGCCCGAGATGCGTGTTACGTGATTTACGTTCGAAGATACGGATCAAATTACCTGGACTCTGAGCAGCAGTAAGGATCGGCAAGCGTTCGGGTGTTGGTTTATCTGAATTCATCTTGGTAAGGTAAACATGTAGCAGAATGAGACACGATAGTGAACAGGTATCGATTTACATAGATCTCTCCGGAGTTATTCTGTCCTCATTCAGCCAATCATAGCACTGACCACTATTCGACAGCGGAAACACAAGCATGGGCAGATAGCATTACCGGCAACGGCGAGGGAGAATGAAATGCCTATTTCTGACTTATTAGCTGTGATCAACCAATCATACCCAAACCCAATTGGTGTCTCACTCGAGGCTCGAGCCCGGACCTTTTAGTCAGAAGTCTTACGCTCTAACCATTGAGCCACGGACACTTTGTCTTGTCGGTTTAGATTGGAAGATATTGACCCTCGTTGATTAGCATGCACCGATCGCTAACGACCAAGCATACGTAGTAAATGCTTAGCGGTTGTGTCTTCTAGATAAGCCGTGGACATTTTATGGAAGTGGAGTTCATCAGTATTTTGTCCCTTACTATTCCAAACCGCTGCATGGGGTTGGGATACCCTAAAACTGTTGTGAAATGCGTGTACTAGACAGGTGAACCAGCTTACTTCGTTTCTTACAAAAACCGACTGCGAGAAGGCGCAATTTCTCAGATCGCGAACGCAATACAAAAGATTTGATGCAACCTCAGGCCACAGTGCGGCCTAGTTTGTAAAAGACTTGAAAGTCAGCGAGCCTCGTAGCTCAATGGTAGAGCGTTGGTTGTGTGGGTTCGAATCCTACCGAGGCCGCGAGTTGTTTCATAATTTTGTCAGCTGAATTAAGAAAATTTGCTAACCCCCCCTAGCAAGCGTGTTATTGCGTATCTTCACTGCCAGTCAATGGTCGAAGTCCAATTTAGGTAATCTTTTCTTTTAAAAGCATACAAATCTACCATTTGGCCAGACATGTTTATATAGCTCCCACCCCTCTCCTACCTGACAGGACACTGGAATAGGGAAGCCCCCACAACACGACACAAATGACCCTGCCTTAAATTCCAGGAAGGCCAAATAGTCCTGTCCCAAACCTAGCATAAGCCTTAACCAAAACCTTAACGATGCAGCAATCACCTTTCCAGCGGCCAACACCCATGTACTGTTCTGGACTACTCCCATTCTACATCTCCTGGTGGGACCCTTCGGATAATGACAAAAACCGCGATGGGCTCCTCCTGACATGCTTAAAACACTTTCAGCACAGGCTATCTGATTCGAATATACTCTCCTTCCCCCACTCCTACCTCCACGGGCGATGGTTTTTCTCCTTAAATCTCTCAACTGACATTCAAACCACTAGACTTCCTGAAAAAGGCCTAAGGAGTTGTTTCACTGTCGGCCCTCCTTTAGGCAGTTCCAATTACTGGCAACGCCACTGTTTTAAATGTTCATATGAACCAATGCATTTCATAACTGTTCTTTACCAATAGGGAGTTCAAAGGTATTTGCATATATTTCCCTCAATTAAACCTAACCTGACCTGCACAGAGAGATCAAGGACAAACTGCCAGCCCAGTCCACATCTATGTGCATATATTCATCCACCTGCTCTTGTGAGACAGAATATATTGGTCGCACGAGCCGGCATTTGTCTAAAAGAGTACGAGAACACGTTCCAGCATGGTTAGTGAGCGGCCAAATAAAGGGTACAAAAAGTCCCATCCTAGTGCACCTGGTAGATTCAGACCATCGCATGGATGCCTAAGAGGTTTTTCGAGTGATCTACGAAATACCCTCACGCTGTTCAAAATTCCCGGGACAGCCTCTGTTGGCTAACGCAGAAGTGGCCGCCATCAGGCTACGCCGACCGGTTCTGTGCGCCAAAAATAACTTCGTGAAGGCACCACAGTTACCATGGCCAAAGGTCGCTAAGTCAACAGCCCGCGGCTTATCACAATTCTCAGCTGCCAGTTTCACTTAACCCTGATCAGATGTTATAACCCCGACCCCACCCATTTCCCCACAGCCCGGACAATTGCACTATTTTTCTACCAGCCCGTAGAAAATTATCGAAAAAAACGTTTGTTTGCTAACTTATCT
The DNA here is from genome assembly GCA_036362985.1 of Ligula intestinalis. Lineage (NCBI taxonomy): Eukaryota > Metazoa > Platyhelminthes > Cestoda > Diphyllobothriidea > Diphyllobothriidae > Ligula > Ligula intestinalis. The sequence continues at coordinate 9,406,807 of JAYGXS010000002.1, read as the reverse complement.
TCCGAAATGTTCCATGGAAATTTTTTGCAAATTTAAAACTTGTAACCCTAATCTTAACCCTAACCCCAATTTTCCAGAAATTTTGCCCAAATCCACCTGCATAAGAAGAGGTTTTTTCCATGCTCCATGTGTGGGAGCCGTACAAGCATTGTTTCCCACTGTCTCATGATACACTGTGGCTAGCCCATATGAGGCTCACCTACAGTAAATAACCTATTTCGCGAAAATTTATGGTCGGATATATCGGCATAGATGAGGTGCTGTTCTCTTCATTTATTTTGGTCCCAAAAAGCCTTTTACTGAAGACTAGCTTATTTAAATCCTCTATTTCATGGTAGGAGAACAGGCCAGATTCAGGCAAAGTCGAATGCCGTTGGATGTACACGTAATTTTTCTACGTCATTTATTATCACATGTTGTCTATACGCATTGTGCTATAAAAAGCAGTTTTACATAAACACGGAAAGTTTCAATTAAACCTCTTCTCGAACCGAAAAGTCTGTTATTAAGCTATAATACTCAGGCGAAGGCAGGTATGTGCACCACATAGGTTTCAAGAAACAAGAGTTAGTTCTGCTTTAAAATTCATACCGGAAAAGTGTTTTGATTAAGCGTTAGACGCTGCCTTAAACGTTTAAACACATCTGCACCCTCTCGGCGACGATATTTCGACGCTATTCACCGTTCATTGTCATCCAGTAAAGCCAGGTAAACAAAGCTCTAACCGTGCAAACGCCAAAACCTTATTTGTCAGTGTGCTCTCCTGTCACATGGTGTACTGAAGTCTACGGCCAGGTTTAAGCTGGCGGGGTACTGGTCAACGCGCGGTCGCTGATCCTTTTTGACAGGCACCGAAAGGGGGTCAGGTGTCCCTCCTCCCCCTCCCACTCGCTCCGTCCTCGAAATCTTGTCGTCTGTCCCGTTCGCCCTCCTGGGAGTCACGCCTAACCTTCTCTCTGCTGCCGCCGTCGCCGCGGAGCGTCCAGCCCGAAAACGTCAAAACAAGTTGAAGTGTCCTATATCAGACACAGACCACCGTCTATCTCGCCTACGCTAACACTTTTTTTTCCGGTGCGTGTGTATGTGTGTGAGCTACTTGACGGAGTTTTAACTAGGGCGTACGCTGGCCTTCAGCTAGGCTGTCTGTAAACCCTCAGAATACTTAGAAGAAGAGAGCGGAGTGGAACGGGGCGGGGTGCAGAATGGGAAGTAAACACTTTCATGCAAAGGCATCCTTTGAGAAATGAGTAAGTTTATTGAGTAAATTTTCGACACTGGATCCACAGTTCGTCGTCAGTCTTGAGAGAAATTTGCAAACAGACAGTTAGCATTTCAGATGAAGGCGGGTTACCCGGGAAAGGAGGGTTACCCGTTAGCCAAGCTGCAGGCTACCTGGCGCGTCCACGGGTGGCGGATAGTGGCGCGGCCTTCAGTGAAGGTTAGCTGCAAAATAAGCAGGCTCCCGGATCTGGCGAATAAGCAGTCGCGGATGCAGCAGCGACAGTGTTACCAGGGCGCGGTGGGCTGAGGTCTGGCGCACCGACCGCCTTATAAAATGCCGCAAGGCCCAATGACGACACTGTGACATGGCGAGCGTGAACCGCCATTAAATAGGTTTGCTTGCCACCAACACCACTGCCTTTTGGTTAGGTTCTTGAGCCAAAGTGCTAGAGGAGACAACCTCGAACAAATAATCCGAGCGGCCTTAGGGGACCTGCCTGTATTCAAAATTCCCAAGAAATCTTATGATGTCTCTTTACCTTACTACGACCACTGCTACGGCGTCCGCGGGAACCGACGCGCTCCGCAACCCTTGTCCGGTGGTGCGGGCGAATAATGTGCAAGCTGGACTGCTAAACATAAAACGGACTCTTGGTATTGGATGCTGGAATATGCGAACATTTCTGGAACCTGGTACTCAAAGTATGACAGCGCACAGTCTCCATGAATATCACGTGGATGTTTTTTGCTTGTCAGAGGTCCGACTCCACGACTCAGGTGCCCGAGAAATCAAAATCCCTGCGGTCGATTCTCATTTCACCATGTATCACAGCGGTCCGAGTGACTCATCTGGTAGACACGGTGTGGCTATTGCCCTTTCGGAAAAAGCTAACCGTGCACTACTAGCATGGGAACCAGTCAACGACCGAATGGTCTATGCTCAACTAAAAGGCCATTTTAAGAACATCTCGGTCGTATCTGTGTATGCATTTACGTCGGCCGCTGAACAGCAAGAGAAAGAAAATTTCTACTCGCAGCTGCAGGAGCTAGCCGAATGACTCCCTCGCCGAGATCTGCTAATTGTTGCCAGGGACTGGAGTGGCCGGACTGGGCCCGGTGACCCGACAAAAAGCCACCTTCTTGGTCGTTTTGGGCTTGGCTCTCGAACGGACAATGGTGATGCTGCAGTTTGCCGAACAGAACCGACTATTTGTTACCAATACATGCTTTCAGCATCGTCACAAACATCTACTGACTTGGTATTCGAACGATGGCCGTACCGCCAGTCAGATCGATTACATTCTAGTTGGTTCACGGTTTCGCAGCTGGGTCCACGATAGCAGGTTGATGCGAGGTGCCGAAACTGGTAACGTTCACGGGTCTGACCATGTTCTCGTTCGCACGCGCTTGAAGGTTCACCTCTCATCTATACCCAAAATGCCACGTGCGATACGCCTTGACGTCGCAAAGCTCCGGCAAAACAACACTACCGAGTCTCTAAGCACAGAAATCCGGTCCCGTCTTACGACCCAGGCTGACAACGAGGGCAGTAGCAAGTGGCCATCACTGAAGACATCCATCTATGGGGCAGCTGAGAAAATTCTCGGATTCACTCAGCGGCGCCGCAGTGTCTGGATCAGCGGAAGAACCCTGCAGCTGTCGGCCGAAACTACTCGAGCCAGGTCCCGCCACGATGCCTCCTTCCGCCAACTTCGAAAGCTGACAGCAAAGTCGGCTAGAGATGACCGGCAGAAGTACTGGTCCGAAACGGTGACTTTTATGGAGCAGGCCTCAAATGTTGGTGACACTCGAAAACTGCACCAAATCATCCGCCAGGTTACTGGTAAGCCCCCGACACTCTGTGATTCTGTTTGCGATGTGAATAGAGGATTTATTGCCGACAACTCGGCCAAGGTCGATCGATGGCGTGAACACTTCGAGCACCTAATCAACTTTGACGAACAACCCATCACACCCTCCCTCTCTTCCACAGCGGATTTTGAATCCTCTCCTGCCTACGCAGTGTCGTGTGACATCCCTTCCGAAAACGAAGTTACCGATGCAATGCAGAGGCTACGCAACAACAAGGCGTGCGGAGAGGACGGTATTCCTGCAGAAATCTACAAGTCCTGTGTCGACACCCTGGCTCCTCGGCTTCATGAGGTGATTGTACAGGCGTGGCGAGAAGAGACCGTTCCTGATGACTGGGGCTCAGGTATCCTTGTACCTGTCCACAAGAAGGGAGATAAGACAAGATGCGAGAACTACCATGGCATAAGTCTTATCGATTTTACTTCAAATATCTTCGCTGTTGTTCTTCTCAGGCGCTTCCAGTCTGTACGTGACTCCCGGACACGACCCAACCAAGCCGGATTCCGAGCTGGGCGTGGATGTGTGGATCAAATATTCACACTGAGGCGCACTCTAGAATTCCGCCATAGCTACCAGCAACCGACGGCCGTTTGCTTCGTTGACTTTGCCGCCGCATTCGATTCCATCCATCGTGAGTCCCTGTGGCGAATAATGGAACTGGATGGAATGCCGACCAAACTCATTGCGATGATTAAGGCCTACTATCGGTCTACCAACGCACGAGTCCTGGTCCACAACAATCTCTCTCAGTCGTTCGATATCCGGTTTGGTGTCCGACAGGGCTGCGTCCTTTCGCCCATTC
>JAYGXS010000002.1:9341806-9397912 GCA_036362985.1 Ligula intestinalis | reverse complement strand
ATAACTGTATCAGCACTTTGAAATGCTAGCTGTCTGTTTGCAAATTGCTCTCAAGTGTGACGACGAACTGGGGATCCAGTGTCAAAAATTTACTCATTAAACTTACTCATTTCCCAAAGGATGCCTTTCCATGAAATTTCATTTATTGGGTTGCCTGCCTTTCAGTTTATACGAGATAAACACTATTCCCTTAAATCGGAACGATGGATGCTCCGCTGAAATCAGACTATCCAGACCCCTCTTATAAGTGTCGTTTGATAGGCTGGCGCACAATGATTGTGTCGATATACCAACGAAGACCGTTTAGCCGCCAGCCAAGTAGAGACCTGTAGACGCTCAGCACTCACCTCACATCTAAAGAAGCTACCTTGCTAAAATTTCCGTCTATTTATGTCTGGGACCGTCTAAGTTCTGCAAACATTCTCATGGTTAAGTTGAAAAGTTTGTTCGGGATACATACGTTTTCAGCAAATCATCATCAGGCCAGTAAAATTGCAGGAATAAGGACAATAGTATCATTGGACAGGATTTATAAGGGTCCTTTGATTAGAGCACATCGTTTTTACGCCACCCGCATGGCGAGATCGGCGTGTAGAGGTCCTTGTCTCGGTTGAGGGGGGAGAATTAGGGTAGGTTGTGAGCGTTGGACATGGGTCAAGTACGTGGAGTGATAATTGCTGTCACTTGCACGGAGTGAGCGACTGTTTCTAGGGCGTTGGGGTGATAGACGATTGCCACCTGGCGTCGGGGCCGGCCACGGAAGTGAAAGGGCCTGTGTTAGCGTCTTCTGACAGCCGAGCAGTGGATGCACTATCTGCATAGCCACTGCCTCGGTTGTTGCTAGCATTCGTTGGCGTGTTCTTCACGAACTTTCCCCTTCTGCGATTGGGAGGTAAAAATCGACTCCTATCGATGGCCACATCCATGTTCATCTACTCCTTCAATTGCTCCTGTGGAGCAGGATATATTGGCCGAAGAACGAGGCGCCTGGAAGGTACGTGAACACAAACCGGTCTGGTTAGGTAAAAAGGTGAAATTAGATCGTCCTCTAGTTCTATTCTCGCACACCTTGTCGATACGAAGCACCAAGCCGATACAAATGAAGCCTTTCTGGTTTTCTACTGGACATCAGCCAACTTCTCTAAGGACCTACGCTAACAGGTTCTGAAAACAGCCAATCCAGTGGTCATCCCACTAGTGAATCCATTACTGTTTTCAGAAGCCACAACTACGGGCACTCTCTTCTATTTATTTCTGGGAAACGAACGCTTGGAACTCTGACCAAATTGGCATGATGGTTAACTAGGTTGGCTTTAATGCAAAACAAAGCAAAATACTGCTTTAGGGTTTAATAATAAGTTGCCTAGTCTACTTCAACGTAGTGTTCAATTGTCCCCAATTCCGAACAGGTGGAACAGGTTGCACTTCGTTTATTATTCCTACCTACAAGTGTCAGCAGAATGACAGCTGTTGTGAAAAAGTCCACCACACTAAAATCGTCCAATGAAGAATGTCAGTGCAAATGTCAGTGAAAACCCTCTCGGTCGGAACAGCTTAGGGAATGTTTTTAAATTGAAAGTATCCCCTTGAACCAAAATTCCCACCAAGACACAGTTCGGTGGGTAAATAAGTTATTGCCAATGCAAACGAAAATGCAAGCGCATCTTAAGAAGAAATAGAGAAAAAGCGGATGTGATCGCTCGGACAAGAATTGCATTTATCTGGATTTTCGAGATCCGTTGCATATTAGAGGCAATTTCTGTTATTATTTCTGATGACGGATCCGTGCCACATTTCGAAATGTCAGGCGAAATTTCGTGGGAATTTGCCGGACGTTTCTGATACTTATGTCCCGTTTGAGGAACCGTATAAGCCATCTATATCGTTTCCTTTTATAAGTTGATCGGTTAAGCATCCCTTCCAAACTACGAGATATTCGGAACTTCGAAGGGCAGAACGGCAGTGAGGTGAACTTTTAGCCAAGCAGGATAATCGTACGAGTAGACTGGAAGCCTTCGGTCATAATAGGGGAGTGTGATAATTTTGTTCTGGGAACTTGCAGTGAAGATTATTGAAGAACTTGACTTGTTTGACCACTGTTAGCACTATTCCGCCTGCGATTAACACATTTGGATTTTTGCAGTTTTTGAAGCTAAACATATGGCCAGGATTCCTCTTTTGCTGATTGTAATTTTATGTAGTGATGAACGTTATAGTGTAGTTGAAACTGGAGTGGTTTTGCTCCATTTGCAACACTAAAATGTGACTTCTTGTATAACTGCGCTTCTTGATAGCACTAGAGCATAGCTCGAATCGTTTTTAGCGTAAATATCGACGGTAATACGAAGGAGGAGGAGCTCGGATGTCAGCAGTTAGTGTGTTGAGCTGCGATTGAAGTACAATGGTTGACGCGATCCCATGAATAAATTGAGCCATGCAGGAGGGCGTTAGTAGCTGACAGTCTCACCAACACATGAGGATAAGCGGAACAATGAAGTTAATCGCAAGACGGGGGAGGGAGCTCTGTGACCCGTCTCGTAGGTGTGGGCAGCCACTTGTACTAATGCGTCACCCCGTCTTGCAGTCAGGTTATGCGTCAGTGTATGCGCAAACCAGACATGTGTTCAGTTTGTCCTGTGTAAGTTCAAGGGCATTTTAGGCAGGAAATGCCGTACCATACACCTGACTGCTCACTATGATTTAAAAGGTCCTTGATTTTCATGACTTGGCTGCGTTTTGTAGCCTTGGGCCGGTGTGCAATGCCAACGTCTAGTCCCGCTGCAATTGGCTCGGCCGCCTTCAAAACATCCTTGATGTACGGCGGCGCATACTATATCGTACAGGTTGGTTCTGGTTGCTACTTTGGGGGCCCAACAGGCAGGCATTGGCTTATGAAGCCCTTCGGATAGCCGTTCCGAAAAATTGGTCATGGAGATGTCGGGCTTCGCTTGCTTTTTCTTCTGAGTTACTGCTGTAAGTCTGGATACTTTTTAACAGTGTTCCCACGCAAGTATGTATTTGAGCCACCGTATGGCTACTGGGGAAACCGAGACATTGTGTGGTGCTCGTCACCTCTCCGTAAACAGTTGTTTCAGTTGTTTGTTTTCACTTTTTGTTGTTGTTTAGAAGTTCGCATTGCAAGTACATCAAGGAAGGGCAGTTGCTGCCCCTTTTTCCTCGTGAATAGTATATCGGGGAGGATCGAGTTAAAATGATCACGAAAAATCCACAAATTGTTCCTTTCAACGATCACAAACGTGCCGTCGACGTTCTGCACACCAGCCCAAAGCTGCAGTGAACAGCCGAGTCATGAAAAGCAAGGAACGATTAAGTCCTAGTGAGCAGCCGAGTGTATTGTATCGAATACCATGCTTAAACTGTTCTTGAAATTACACAGGACAGACTGGACACATGTTTGGTTCGCGCATACAACAACTGGCTGTAAGATGGGGTGACGCATTATCACAAGTGACCACCCATACCCACGAGACGGGTCACGGGTTTAACTTGACAGCCGCGAAGATAATCGCCCACGCTGGCAGCATGTCAGGCTCGAAGAAAAGCGGAGAAAGGAATTTAATCACGGGACAGAAGAGGAATTAGCCCTGCACATAGTTTCGAAATGTATTTCGTGAAATAAAACTTGGAATAAAATGGATAACGTATCGATAGGTTTTGCTCTACGACCCTTTCTTTCTAACTGTACTGATGACAGCATAATTATGTCCACCAGGAGGCCTACAAAGGTGAGCATGATGCAGCTAACGATATGCAGAACTAATAAACAATTTCAATGTATTTAATTAACCCATTTGTGAAAAAATTCGCGGTATTCGGCGGGATTCGAACCCGTATAGGAGGGAAGGACTTCTACGCAAGCCAACGCTCTACCCACTTGAGCTACGAATGCCACGCTTCACACCGTGAGTGTTAGCTTGGATCGATATTAACCGCCCAACTTTGCCACCCATATGGAATCCACCAATACGGAACAGCAAGTTGACTGCCCAATCAGGATTTCCTAAGCAATCATCTAGAATCCACTAGAACGACTACTAGGTTCAGTTTAATTTTATTTGTTGAGGATAATAGGCAATGCCTTTGAAAACCCTTTTGATCACGTGTAAAAGCACCTATAACAATTTACCACTACTAACATAGTATTGGCAAACAGTTGGGTCAACTAAATTAACCAAATCTGCCTAACCTCCTTAATACTTTCAATATATGTAGGTGGAGAACGCGTTTCCTCCAAAGGCACTACGTTTATGAAAGGTCCACTTATAAACTCATTTTCAGGCCTTTTATTTTGATCAGTATGTTTAGGTCTCCATAGATTCCACAATATACTGGGGAACTGGAAGAAACTCACATTCCAAAACCATGCCCTGACATGTAACATAAACCGGCGCCATTTATCTGAGGGCTGCGTGCGTTCGCCCTGTACAATATGGAAAAGGCCTGACAGTTGTGTAAACGATTACTGCTAGGGTGCTTGGCATGAGTTACAGTTTTAATGAAATAGTTTTTCTCAACCAACCTGTAGTTGTCTTTATTGTGACAGAAGGTCTTATGGTTTTGATCGTGTTTTTTTAAACTAGTGCACTAGTTCTGTTTATAGATAACTGCTTTTAAATTTGTTCGCAAGAGTACGAGTACAACTTGCAGTATGGTTATGCAAAGGCCAAATAAAGCTTACTAATGGCTCTATTCTAGCACACAAGTTAGCCCCAAACCATCACTTGGATGCCAGCGAGACTTTTCGAGTGCTCTACAGGGTGCCATCAAGCCATGCAAAACTCATTAGACAGCGTCTGTTAGCTACAGCAGAAGCGATTGCCATCAGGCTACACAAACCGGTCCTTGCGCTCAAAATAACCTCGTAACAGCGCCGCAGTTACCGTGAGTGAAAGTCGCAGCTTATCAGATTTATCGGCTGCCAGTCACCCTGGCGCTTATCGGATTACTGACTTCAAGTTTGCCTCTCCCCCCCCACTCTCCACCAACTGTGACAAACAAGCTATTTTTTCTACCAACCCGCACAGTTTATTTAGTTAAGTACGATATAAATGTACCGGTCTGAAGAGAATTTATCGAAAACAAACTTACGTTCGCCAATTTATCTTTTGAGATTTTCAATGGGACTTTTCGTAACTCTAAAATAAATGCTTTTGTTGAATGCATGCTCCTAATGAATGTTCCTAAATATGCTTAACACCCTTTCAGGGTTTCTCCGGGGAAGACAGTTTCGACAGGGTGATTTAACCCCGTCAGCTTTTTCACAATATATGTATGTCGCGCGAATATCTAGAGCCCAATCAACTACTGATCGCAGTCAACTTCAAAGACAGGCTGCGATCATTCATGCTCGCACCAGATCTCTGGCGCCTGTTCTCGCCTCTTGTTGCGCTCCACGATGCGGGGTTGTGTAGCCAAATGGGCGCAGCACGTGTTGAGACGTTTGCTCGTCTGTATCGGAAGTGCATGGCATGCGGACGTCACGTGCCTTCGGGCTGCGACCTACGAACGACGGTAACAATATGATCCTCGAGACCGCGACCGTCTAGCCGGGGGCGGAGGAGGATGGAGTGGGGTGGGGTGGGGTGGGGTGTGAAGCACGGCGACGCACGTCACCGCAGACAGCGGGGGGACATAGTCAACCCTGCCTCCGCAAACCGCCCACCTGTCTCGATCCTGGTCGGAGGGGGGAGGGGGGGGTGACGGAGTCGCAGACGTTCAGTCCCATAAAACGCATATTCAAACGCACTTGGTTCACCACCACCCCCCTCCCCTTCACCTTACCGCAGATCCCGACTCGTAAAGACCGGTGAAGTGCCGTTTACCACTAAACAGGTTGTGTCTTTGAATCAATAACGTTTCAGTTCAGAGTTTCGCCGACGGTAGAAATTGGGGTATTGTTCTACATACTGACGGCAAGCCCGTATGTATCTGCATTTTATTTCGGCTAAGAAAAAACGGTGTGTGTGTCGTAGCTAAGAAAAAACGGTGTGTGTGTGTCGTAGCTAAGAAAAAACGGTCATTACCTCTGGTTCAAGGTGGTTTTTGTGTCAAAAAGAAGATTTTGCGAGACCTACCCTATTTTTCACACTAGAGGGCGCACTAGATTATGAGGGGCGTGGTCGATGAATGGTTTATTTTTGAATTGTTTTCTTATATAAAGCCCGCCGAACTATAAGGCGCATCAAGGGAAACAAAACAGGCAGATGTATCAGTCAGCCAAACTTTATTAAGCGCATTCATAGAAACTGTCAACATTGTTCAAACGTTAGTGATCGTATTCACAGTAACCTCTTCCATGTTGGTGATGTGCTCTGGTCGGATCTTCTTTTCAGCGATCTTGTTTTGGTAATATGCGCTGAAAGGGGCCAGCTTTTTTCGTAATCTTTTGGCAGTTGCTACGAGACGGTAGTTTGTGTGCGGATAGAGGGATTACATCTTCTCATATGACGAAAGCACCAAAAAGAACCGTTTTGAAAGTCATTAATATCCCGTGTTAACACTATTGCCTTCATTCGATTAGAGACTGCATAATTTTGTCCTCTAACTGCGGCCATCTTGCTTTGTTCCCTGGGAAACTCTGTTTGGTCTTCTTTGTTTGGCACAGGTCACTTCGCCTCCTCCACTTCCGTAATATTGATTTATTAATGTCGTTTTCCCATTTTCTACCGCGTGATTGCTAGCCTCGAGTTTCCAGTCCGCGTCGTAAGCGTATTTCTTGACAGGTGACATTTTAGAATCCATACGCACACTGCAATACAATGGTGAAGTGTAGTATACATATATTACTCCGTGACACCCCCGACTACGGATTTACGCAGCGCCATGTACCACACAAAATCGCTTCGAGATTAGTAACCAGAACTAATCGATCGGTCGTTTTTTTAAATCAAAGATTTCTATGTGCGTTTCATAGTCCGGAAAATGCAGCAGCCTTGCTATTGTGTCCGATGTTCGATGGAAAACACGTTCAGATAATCTGTCAAAGTGTAAATCTCCCATTGTGCTCAATAAAACTGAAACAAGAGAGTTTATCGGAATTTATACCTGTGGTTGTTGAAATAGTTACCTAACGATTACTACTCCTGTTGTTTGTCTGATTACTTAACCTGGACCTGATAGAAAAGACTTCCATACTTACTGGTTTGGAGCTCTGAGTTCCTGCTGTTAACTCGACGAATACTTTTTATTAGAGGGCATGCCAGCGACTTGACAAGCTGTTTTTCTTGCTGGTTGTACGGGCCTAATTTTGACCACTTTTTAAATCCACTCTTTAGTTTTTCTCATAAATTAATCGATCGAACAGTATCCTACCATCAATTCTGAGCCCTATAAGGTTAGTACTAAAAACATTTAAACAAGAAACATTCGCAAATTCCTGCGCCATTTTATCCAATTTTGTGAAAATATTCTCCAACTGACACTAAGCCGTCATCTTCCAGATCACCATACCCATGGGGCAGCACGGTACAGGGAACGAAAACTTAACATTGCATTCACAGTATCTTGTCAAATTACGCAAAAAGGCTTTCCTCTTTGGTTGCGCACATATGCCAGGGAAAGCGTTATCTTTCCTCTATCAGTCTTCCTCCATAGTTGGTCAGCAGTTTGGAAAATAGCAATCAACATGCCTTAAATTCTTTTTTTTTTAATGATCAACTTCCCTTTTCCCCGAGCATTTCCTTGGTTTCAGTAAAGATTTTGGTTTTTAAGACAATCTGTTCTGATGGAGGCTGTAACTCGAAAGCAATTTGATGATATGTATAAACGGGCAAATACACACAAGTTGTAATTAGATAAGAAGAAGATTCGATCGCTGGGACAACACTTTTATTCGCCTGACGTCTCGACCTCCGTCGCGGATTCTTCATCAGAGAACTGAGCACAAAATAGTAGCAGAAGCGGGTGATACATGCACAGGAAGTTGCAGTATTGATAGGACGCAGTCACTACTGCACACATGCAACAAATAATGGCAATTAACGATAATTGCTCTCTTGTGCGTGGATTACCTGATGACCGACCTGCGGGCCGTGTCCTGTTGAACTTTCATCACACGTGGTAGAATTGGACGTGATGATGGCTTGGTAATCCAGTTCCCCGGCGTTTGCGTAAGACGCCGCAGTGGTCCGTGCGTATATCACCCGTTTCTGTCAAAATTTTCTGCCCAGTTCTCTGATGATGAACCCGCGACGGATGTCGAAATGTCAGGCGAATAGAAGTGTCTTTTCCCCAATGTCTCCCTGGGACTGGTATGTTCATTTGTATTAGCAATAACCAAATGAGTTCGTGGGTTTATTCTTTAAAGGAATAGGTGCCTGTGTCAAAGTCTTCCGGCTGCTTACAGTAATTTGCAGCGCTTAGATAACAGTGGCGTAATGTGTCTGTTTCGCAGCCTCTTTTAAACGCATGTATACAAAAAATGGGTATTCTTTATAAAAAGAACCTCCCAGAATATTTTCACTTATTATTAGACAAAAGCTCGAAATATTCATTTTGGGTTTTCATGCAAAAAAGAAACATCTTAAACCGTATGTCTCAGTCTAAATATACCTAAATCTCCCATTTTACTTTAGCATTATAAAGGAAACACCAGCCGGTTTTATCTGAGGATATATATACCAGGAGGGTGTACCTGACTCCCACAACGCGTTGGGCAAACAGGGGGTGCAAATCGCAGCATTCGGAATGTGCTACCATAAAAAATACCACACACACGCGGGGATATGGCGAGACGCCTACGCACAGAGATGCGTGCCGTGACAGCTAAGTGCGTCCGATCCCGTCGCCACCGCCGGGCTCTTTGACTCGATCTTGATATTCGGCCCAGCCAGAGTGAAGAAGGAGAGAGGGAGAGAGAGAGAGAGCGATAAGTGCTGCCCTAATCTACTATCACGAGGCACTTATTCGCACGCAGTCTACCATTCCTGTGGCAATCTTACAGTGGGCGAACACACACACAGTGGATATCGTCGGAAACAACGACCGCACCAAGAAGGAGAAGAAGCTGGAATAAGGAGTTTATTTGCCTGACGTTTCGAAATCCGTCGTGGATCCATCATCAGAGAGGAAGACGGAAACGGGTCGCAGTATTTATAGGATACAGCCCTTATGTTACTGCATACAGTACACGCCAGAATGCGTGCAACATGCCGACATATGTGAAAGATTGATACTCTTTCGCTAATCGGCATTGTCTCAGGTCGTGAGGTTGACTATCGTGTAGTCTATTCTGAAGTCATTTCACCCATAATAGGATGCGAGCTTCTTAATGCGTTTCGTTCTGACCGCTAACAAAACGCATGTGCTGTAAAAAATTACTTAAATAGTATGCGTATTTATCATTACTTTTAATTGCTTTTATAAATTCAAATCTATATTTTATGGAAAACGTATACGAAGAAAATATTTCTTGTACTCGTTTGACAGCGAATTGCGCTTTCTTTAAAGGGTATCTTTTGGTTTTGGAAAATTTTTTCCAAATAACCGAATAATCTTGAAACCTATTGACGGCCACTCTCTAATTAGGAATTACAAACTGCGCATTATGTACATCCTGTTTAAGAAAAATTACTTTTTCACCTACAGTTTGAGGAAGAAGTCACATAGTTCTCATAAAATGTTGCAATATGTGTGGAACGTGCTTTTACAGTATAGGCAGTATTAATAAATAGGCAGATACTATGTATTATGAAGAAACACTTTATAATCGTAAAAAGTTCATAATTAGAAATTTTTCAACCAATACGTACGCTTTCTTTAAGTATAAAATTTAAACAAGTCATAATTTGCTACCAAACCAGTGCAAGAAACAATTTTTTCGTGTACGTTTTCCATAAAATATGCTTGAATCTGGTCAGAAGAAAGGGGAGCGTTCACCGGAAGAGGTTTATTACAAGTCTGACGTTTCGGGTAGTGGTCTCGTCTACCCATTTTCAGAGAATGGCTACTCTGGCTCACAATTCTCGTCTTTATGCCGTCCTTTCTTGCGTGTGCCCGTACGACCAATCACGTTTGAGCCACTCTGTGTGTCTCTGGCCGCGTCCACGGAATCGAATTTTCAGCACTATTACTGCATACTTGAATTTATAAAAGCAGTCAAAAGCAATGATAAATACACATTCTATTTAATTAGTCCCTTTTTTACAGCATATATGTTTTGTTCATGGTCAGAACGAAGCTCGTTTAAAAGCTCGCATCCTATCACGACTGAAATAACTTCCGATAACACGGTAATCAGTATTACGACCTGAGTCAATGCCGATTAGCGAAATAGTATCAATCTTTCCCATATGTCGGCCTGCTGCACGAATTCTGGCGGGTACTGTACTTACGGTAGTTTACGGCTCCCCCTATGGAGGATAGTTGCCCACTTTTGTGTTAATTACTTGATGGCCGGCTTGCCGGACGTGACCTGCTGAACTTTCATCACGCGTGGGAGGTTTGGGCGTGATGATTGCTCGGCCCGTTGGCTCCCCGGCGCAGAAGTTAGACTTAGACTACGCGTTGACCTATGCGTTCCCCGAATGGTGGATTCCATTGGCCAAACTAAGCCTCAGTACTGAACATGGATTAGGTAGGTCGTTGCATTTGAGTTATGGTTCGCCGGCCTCCAGTGAATAAACAAGTGAAGTGACCTGCTTACTTTAGCCTCTGTTGTACCTAGCTCAGTTGGCATCGGGGCCATCATCTTGTGCTTTTTTGCATGCAATCCTGGTTCACCTTGCGTGGGTGTAGCATGCGTAGACGAGCTAGTGATCGTTGTCACCCCCAGCGTTCGAGCTCGCCCCTGGTCTGCTCGACAGTGTCTCCATAGCAAGCCCAGTTGGGCGGAAGAGAGAGAGAGATTGGAGTAGATACTGCGCAAGTCTCCTGTCATTACAACCTACTTCACATACATTTAACCGTCTCTGTCCCTGCTCTTTCGCGGAGTCCACGGTTGGCAAAGACGGACATGGTCGTCCAACAACTGTGCACCAAAGAAGTACTGCGCTAAGGCAAACGTGCTTCTGGTCAGGGCATCTTCTGTTTTCTCATCTGCAGCCCAAGTAGAAGGGGATTCATGGAAATGTGCATCCAACAAAAATGCCACGCATGAGGATATGGCAAAACGCCTAGGCAAAGAGACCAATGCAGTGAAAGGTAACTGCGCTCGATCCCACGGTCGGTCCCAAACCCAAGGTAGAGTGAAGAAGGAGAAAGACAGAGAGAGAGAGAGAGAGAGATAAGTGTTGCGCTTATCTACTACCAAGATGCACTTATTCGTATACAGTCTATCATTCCTGCGGCAATCTCACAGTGGATGTACACACAGAGTGGCTATCGTCGGAACCAACGGCCGAACTGAGAAGAAGTAAACATGCGATCGCTGGGACAAGAATTTTATTCGCCCGCTGTTTCGACCTCTGTCGTGGATTCATCATCAGAAGCACCAGTAGCATAAACGGTTTAACACATGCATGGAAAGTTGCAGTATTTATAGCAGACAGTCATTACTGCACACTTTTGACAGCGACCATTAGCGATAATTGCCCTCATGCGCGTTACTTGCCGGATGACCGGTATGCGGGCCGTGACTTGCTGCACTTGTATCACGCGTGGCCGAATTGGACGTGATGATTGCGCAGCCATCTGGTTCCCCGATGTTGGCGTTAGACGATGCGGTGGCCTCTGCCTTCCGCAAGTAGTGACTTGCTTTGTCCAAATTGAGCCTCAACACCGAACATGAATCGGGTAGGTCATTACAGTTGTTTATGACAGAACCATGACTCAAATAATTCGCTACTAATACAAATGCCACCTCTTGCGAGAATTTCGACCTCATCAAATTTGAATGTGTGGCCAAGTCGTATCGAATAAGCCGCAACTTGGGGATTGGAACCATTTCACCTCACTGCTGCTGCGTGTTCGGAAATTCGTGTCTTGAGAAGTCTGCCAGTTTTTCCGACGTAGTTGCTTTGACCGAAACTGTACTGGACTGCACACGACTCCGCATGTTTCTTGCCGCGACAGTGGGTCTTTTGGTTTCACTATTGCACGCCTTATGGTTGCCTCCTGCTTGTGCGCGACTCCAGCTGCAGGTGGGGGAAAAAAGGCGGCCAACGGCCTCTGAGATCTTTTTGACGCACGGGATCGCTCGTAAAAATTTGGGGTCGGCGTGATTTTGTTGTCGATCTTGCTTGCGCATGCACCGGTTAACGAAGTTGCACGACTAGCCATTTTCTCTGAACACCCGCCAAAGATATTTTATTTTGGGAAATTTGTCGTCGAGTTCACTGCATTGCATCTCAACACCTCGATAGAGCCATCTTACGCAACTGCGTTTGTGTCTGATTGAGTGGTTGCAGTTGAAATTCGGTACTTACATTTGTTTGTCGCTCTTCTATTTAGGAACTTTCTGAGCATCTATTACGCGTTTCCGCCACTGTTTTCTGCTGGTCTCTGAGGAAGAATCCGTGACGGATGTCAAAGCGTCAGGTGAATAAAAGTCTTGTCCCAGTGATCACATCTAGTTCGTCTCAGTTACTTTCTGGGACTCGCATGTTCACTTGCATTGACAGTTGCAGTCTTGTTTAATGGGTCCTCAGGTGCAGTGACCTGCCCAATTCATATTCGGCGCTGAGCCTCAATTTGGCCAAGGCAAGTTGCCAATTGCGAAACGCACAGTCATTAACAACTGCAATAACCTACCCAATGTCAAAGCAAGTCGTCACTTGGGGGGTACACAGGCCAACGCTGCCGCGGCAAGAAACATCTGGATTCGTGTGCAGTCCGGTGTAATTTCGGTCAAAGCAACTATGCCGGAGAACCTGGAGGACTTCTTAAGACGCGAATTATCGAACACGCGGCAGAAGTGCAGCGAAATGATTCCAATCCTCAAGTTGCAGCTCATTCGACGGGACCTGGCCACACATTCAAATTCGACGAGGCCGAACTTCTCGCAAAAGATGGCAGTTATGTAAGTATCGAATTACTCGAGTCATGGTTCCCGGGCCCCCAGTCACAAACAACTGCAATGACCTACCCAATGCCAAAGCAAGTCGCCACTTAGGAGATGCAGAGGCCAACACGTAATCTAACGCCAACACCAGGGAGCCAAATGGCCAAGCAATCATCACGCCGAATTTCACCAGGTGTGATGAAAGTTCAGCAGGTCATGGCCTGTACAGATGTCATGAAGCAATTAACGCTCAAGCGGTCAAGTATCCTTGATTGAGGAGTATTTAACTGTAAGAAGTTTGCAGTATCATAGTGGTTGTATCCTATAAGTATTGAAACTCCGTCTGCATTAATAACCCGTTCCTGCTATCGTCTCCGATCATGAGTCCGCGACGAATTTCGATACGTCAGGTGAGTGCAATTCTAGTCCCAGCGAGCAAACCTACTTTGCATGTTCACCTGCATTGGCCTGCGTTGTCGAATTGAACTGAAATAGCCACCAGAACATCACCCTGTCTGAAACCGCAACTAAAGTTTTGGAGTAAATCTACCGAACTTATTATGCTAGGGCCCCGATTAAAGTAACTCTGTTGGAGCCATTTTTTATTCGGTTTTTTTACCACCTCCAACGTTTTTAGCTGTTCTCTTGCCTGTACTTCAAGGAATTTGGCCAGGTCAAGGCATTCTACTGGTAGGCATTCCTTATGACTGGTTGGGCCACGTGATTGCACGCTGCCTTCGTCCAACAGATGGTAGAAAAATTGCCACCCCCGCATCCTACGTTCACTATACAACAGAATTCGCACTTTAGCATGCCTTGACAAATCACCCGCCCTTCGTCACAGTAGGTCGTGATTCATCTGCGCAGAGTGCGATTGCAGATACATCCGGCTTTTCCCGTTCAGCTGGACAACTAACAAACTGACGCACCGCCTGGATAATTACCGCAGAACGGAGCGAACTGTGATGGTAATTGCACTTAAACAGATGGCTTGGTCCTACTGAGCGGTATGAACTGAATGTTGTCCAACAGTACTAAGTGACTCAAATCAAACTCCGCCCTGTGTCTTACGCCTACCGAATAATTAAAACTAAACTAGTAGCATTATCGTTAACAAAATCCGTCAGTTTCTGTCAATACTACTTCCCTGTAGCGTTTTATTCTCCTCAGAAATTAAGCCCCAATCTGAAGTAAATCAGTATATTCTAAGGCCTATAGGTGCTGAGCGAAATTTGATATGGATGTTTGTGCTCAAGTCTATCAGCCTCTGCGGCTAAGCGCGTAATATTCACAAGCTGCTAGCAGATAGGCAGTCAGTAATATAGCCTACATCATTTTTGACCATACTAGCTAAAAGTCTAGACACACGTGTTTCTTCGATATTCTGCCGCTGCATAAAACAACTGTGAGGGGTTTGAATCATCAGGAGGTCCGTCAACATTTTTTGCGTGCTTTCTGTTAGTTAAAATGGCAAAATTAGAACACAGTGGAACCTCGGAAGACGAACAGCTCTATCTACGAGCATTTCAGGTAATGTGCGAGCCATTCACAGAAAAGTTGTTTGGAGGACCTATTGGTGAGCCGAAGTCCTCACTGCAGTCTCACGCACTGGCAGAATACCGGTGAAATACCTGTCAGAGTTTTAAGTAAATATCTCTGCTGATGGCACTATAACATAGGTTTTTACTGCATGGAGTTTCTAAAATCAGGTAATGTCATAATGCATCCGGCTAAAACCTCGGTCAGATTTGCTCACGACCTTCGTTTCTGGGAAGAGTCATCAGGTTCAACAGGGGTCACGGCTAGCGGATTTTCGGAATTCTGTAAAAAAAGGCTTTTACATGAGTGAAATCAACTCCCAGAAGTGTTAATCAATTAGGCTTATCTTCTGCTCTGTAGATCGTACTTAATATAGTGTCAACACAGGCGAACTTGCGAGTCACAGGAAGTGATTGAGAAGAAGCCGATGGGGCCGCTGGAACAAGAATTGTTATTCGCCTGACGTTTCAAAACCCATCGCCGATTCCGAACCGTCAGGCGAACAAAATTCTTGTCCCAGTGAACACACATCTACGTCTTCGCATTCAAAATGGGGAGGGTTTTGGAGTTTGCCTTTAAGGTACTCGTTGTTAAAAGACAGTAATTATGCACGTCTCTGTTCGCCAAGGTCAATTTAAATCTGATGTTCGAAGCCTCTGAACATTATTTTAAAGATTCAGGTTTTGCTTTGAAAATATATTGTCGAAAAATTGTTGAAAGCAGCTTATTATGCATTGTGTTCTACTTTTGTTTTCATAAAAACAATCAATTAACATTCAGTTCAAATACTATTCTCTATAGATGTCTCCGCTAACAACTGCTCAGTAGGTGAACAAACAGCGGACTGCCATCAACATCTATTGGTAGATCGACATTTCGGCTGGTCATTGCTTTGAAGAGGAACAGGAAGAAAGATCATACCCCATGATCATGCCTTGATAAATCATCCACCCTTCGTCACAGTAGTTCGTGATTCATCTATGCAGAGTGTGAGGGCAATGTGTTGATTCAGATACATCCGATTTTATCCACTCAGCTGTACAACTGACAAATTAACGCACTGCCTGGATAATTACACCAGAACAGAATGAACTGCAATGGTATTCGCGCATAAACAGATGGCTTGGTTCCACTGGGCGTTGTGAAATGGATGCAGTCCAACAGTACTAAGTGACTCAGATCAAACACCAACCAGTGGCTTACGCCTACCTAGTATTTTTCAAAAATAGTAGTATTATTGTTGATAAAACCAGTTTGCAGCATTTTAATTTCCTCAAAAATTAATCCTTAAGCTGAAGTAAATTAGTATATTCTAGGGCCTATGGGCGCTGGCAGCAATTTAATATGAATCTTTGTGCCCAAGTCTATCAGCCTCTGTGGATAAGCGCGTAATAGTCACAAGCAAACAGACAGTCAGTTATGTAGCCTACACAGTTTTTGGCAATGCTAGCAGCACAGCTCATTCACTATAGTCCAGTTCAGTATATTTAGGGTAGTAGGCAATGCTTGTGAAGGCCCTATTGAAAACAGTTCGCATAAAATATCCAACATAAAATATAATACTTTAAAATGGTGAGTAACATATGCACATGCAAATGCCTCTGTGTGTGTGATCAAAGCATTCGTGTCTACTAACTTCATCATATCAACTTAGTCACTCTGTGACGGTCATGAGGATATGCGTTGCGAGCTCTTTGGCAAAGTGGCACTTAATTGTTCCTTGGCTACATCGGTGAAACACCTGCATTCATTCAAGCGCGGGCTTCAAATTGCGGTTTGAATTTCTCGTCCTCCGTGGGAAATACTATTTTCTGGATTTCGGGATTTCAGACCAGCTATCACTCTGGCGGACATTTGTTATTAGCCATTGGATTCGTTTTCACAACATCCCCAGCCTCAGAAGCCACGACAGGCACTAGGCAAAACGAGCAACATCTCCGTGACCACCTTCCGTCAACAATTCTCAGGGATTCCAGCTATGTACAAATGGCTGAGTCGTACCAATACCCTTTCCATACAGTTCATTGCTTTATACATATTGCATAGAGCTTTTATATCGTTTAACTTTACTTTGATCTATGATTGGAAGCAAAACTAAACGTACAGCGCAACATGTAAAAAGTCTGCCACGAGTGGGATTTGAACCCAAAACCCGTGGTGCGCGGACATTGGTCGTTACCATTAGACCACGAGGGCGCACAGTTTCCACTGATTTAATTCAGGATATAAGCCCAAATCGCAATTTCGAGGGTAGAAACCGCATGGTTGGCGGAACGAAATCGCGCCCTGCTAAAAGGCCTAGAAGTCCTCGGAGCTCAATAGACACCAAGTACGAAGACCGAGATGGCATATCAGTCATGGAACTTTCCAAAGCATTTTCCGTCATGCAGAAGGATATGGTATGCCTTAAAACGGAATTAGCGGAACTGAAGTCACTTTTGCATATTCTAACGCATGGCTCGATGTCGGAGACAACTGAAAGCCGAGAACACGCCAAGACGAAGAAAACAGAGGAGGTTTTCATACTCCATAAGCAAACTACAGCAGAACCAGTAGTGGAACTCGACCTAGTCGAAGAGTCGGAAATCCACGAAAATGTAGA
Organism: Ligula intestinalis; assembly: GCA_036362985.1. NCBI lineage: Eukaryota > Metazoa > Platyhelminthes > Cestoda > Diphyllobothriidea > Diphyllobothriidae > Ligula > Ligula intestinalis. Next base: position 9,380,813 of record JAYGXS010000002.1, on the reverse strand, counting down.
AGACTCGGGAGTCGAACCCTGTACGTTGGGCAGACAGGCAGACGGTGTCGCCACTAGACTAGCAGACCACGATGAAGGGACTGAACATTTTGCTTACTCAAGGGGTGTCGTGCTTAACACAGTACCAAAAACCAAGCAGGCGGTGTTTAAGATGCCAGTAAGAACAAGTCTGGTTGCGTCTCCCAAAAAGCTCAAGACGCCACCGACTACCACACAAAAGGTGGCCTTGGCACAAAAGAGGAGCTGTCGGGTCCTCCCAATTATCAAATGCCGGAGCTTAGGGATCTCACAGCTCAAGTCGAGGATACCCACACGTCGGTAGGGTCCACTTATAAACCTCATAGCCCGTTATTTAATTGCAGCCAGTGCATCGTCATACAAGGCATGTCTGAATCTTCTTCGGAGACCCCAAAGAATCGAATTGACCATGATATGGATTTATTCCGCGGATACATTAAACTTTTCCTACATGAAAATGAAGAAATGGTTGCCCCTGTCCTAAAAGCATTTAGGATGGGCCTGAAGAAGGGTCCATATACGGACTCGGGTCAACCGAGACCAATAAAATTTATACTCAAGCACGAAGAACAAGCGAAGCTACTGTTGAACAGGAAATCGCAGCTACGGAACAAGTACCCAACGGTTTTTTTTCAGCGGGAGTACTCGCCGGCCGAGAGGGAGAAGTGGAGGGCACTGAAAATCGAACTCCACAGGAGATCCAATGCGGGCGAGAGGAACCTGCGAATAATGAACAGGGAAATCATCACCGCTCAGAAGTCATTCCTCTGGAGACAGCCAATAAGGCTGAGTTTTACAGACAAAAAGCAGACCAAAACTCACGCAATAAAGTAGCTAATTCGCAGAGACCTTCCGGCTCCCTCGACCCACAAATCGCTCAGAACTCTATGCAGGCGAAGCTGCGCTTTCTTTATACGAACGCATAGAGTTTGCTTCAGAAGATTGACAAGATCAAAGTTTGTATAGCTGACCTACAGCCGGATGTCATATTCGTTACAGAGACCTGGCTAAAGGCCGAAGTAATGGATGCCGAAATTGTACCCGGAGAGTACCAAGTTTTTCGTCGGGACTGGATACATAGGAGGGGAGGAGGAATAACAAGGTTTGTCAAGAAGGGCTTAATTGTTTCAGACTGAAAAAATGGTTCCTCTCATGATTGTGAAGCGCTATGGCTTAAACTGAAAACGCGTGGTGCACCCACTTTACATTTCATGACTGTCTATAGACCGCCAAATCAATCTCCAGAGGGTGGCGAGACCTTGTTTGGACTAATGCATGAACTGGCTCAAAACGAAAATGCGCTGGTCACTGGAGATTTTAACGCCCCACTGATTAACTGGGATGAGCTATCAGTTAAGGGTTCTCATGAGTCGTTTAGCTCCAGATTCTTAAAGCTGACTGAGGACCTCTCTCGTGCAGAATGATGGATTCCCAACGAGAATAGAAGAAGCACAAACAGCGAACTGTTTGGACCTCGTATTATCGAAAGACCCGATTGATACAAACGAAATTAGGCCAATTGCGCCTCTTGGAAAGAGTGATCATGCCATAATCCTGTGGGAATATGCTTCAAACACCAATCAACCGAGAAATACAGAGGTTTGGTTAGACTACTGGCGTGGAAATTACACCGCAATGAGAAATGAACTAGCAGCAATAAATTGGTATGACCTTCTAACAGGTAGTCCGGATGCCGACTGGAACACTGTCAGGGATCTTATAAGCGAAGTTATGCATCGAAACTGTCCGCTGAAAAGTACAAAAGGCGAGCAGGCCCCCCTGGTTAACGCAAGATCTGAAGAGCCAAATAAACCGCAAGAACAAATTCTGGCGAAGGTACGCATCAACACGCCAGCCTTCACACTACGAAGAATTCCGCCAAGAGCGGAATGAGGTTAGATCAAACATTCGAAAAGCGCGAGAAGACTACGAAGCGAAAATTATCGAGCGGGCCGTAACGAAGCCAAAGGTGCTCTACAGTTACATCAACAGCAGGCTAAAAAACAAAGACACAATTGCAGTACTAAAAGGTGAAAATAATGAGGAAATAATAGACAATCTCGAAAAAGCAGAACGCCTTAGCAAGTTTTTTGCATCTGTTTTCACTGAGGAACTGCATTTTAATCCGACAGACTTCCATGCAGAGAGAAATGGCAGAATCATGGGGGACCTCTGTTTCACAGGAGAAGTAAGTAATGAACTTCTTGCGCTTAATGAAGCTAAGTCTCCGGGTCCAGACAAAAATACCAGCAAAGGTACTGCAAGAGGTGGCTTCGGAACTTTCCAGACCGCTTACGCACATTTCCAGTTGTCCTTTGATCGAGGCCTCCTGCCATCCGATTGGAAAAATGCGAACATTTACCCTATTCACAAGGGTGAATCCAGGACCAGCGCGAACAACTATCGACCAGTGAGCCTAACTTGCATCTGTTGTAAAGTTTTGGAAAGGATCATCAAAAAGGCCACTATGAAGTTCCTCGAAGAAAAAGACTTCTTTGATGGTGCCCAACACGAGTTTCGAGGAAACCACTCCTGCCCGACCAATATGCTTTATTCTATGGAGCAGTGGTCCAAGTCATTAGATGAAAATACCCCCGTAGATGTTGTTTACATAGACTTTAAAAAAGCCTTCGATAGTGTCGCTCACTAACGGCTACTCTACAAGGTTGGTGAATCCGGGATCAGGGGCAATTTACTAAATTGAGTTGGAGATTTTCTCATAGGCCCATCGCAGTCCGTGTGCGTCGGAAGCGCAAAATCCTCTTCAGTGCCAGTTGCGAGTGGAGTGCCTCAGGGCTCTGTTCTTGGGCCACTATTTTTCCTAATCTACGTCAACGACTGTAGGCATGGCCTGGTCAGTAATGGAGTCTTGTTTGCAGATGATATTAAGATATGGCAACCCATCAGAAACGCTTATGATGAAAAAACTCTGCAAGAAAAACTTGACCGCCTAGGTGAATGGTCCAAAAAATGGGTATTGCGGTTTAACTTTAAGAAGTGTCTCAGATTGTGGCTCAAGACGAAGAAAGTGAGCGTGACGGATGACTCACACAACTACGTACTCGATGGAAGGTGCCTGTCGAACGCCAATGAACAAAAAGATCTGGATATGGCTATTGTGCCATCCCTGAAGCCGTCTTTACAGTGTGCTAGGGCTGCCAAGACGGCTAACAGTGTTCTGTTTGCCATTAAGCGAACTTTTGTCGCCATAGATAAAAAATATTCGGCAAAATCTATGGAAAATTTATTCGCTCACATCTGGAGTATGGCATTCAGGTGTGGCGACCATGGATGCACAAAGATAACCAGATGCTGGAAAGAATTCAGCGAAGGGCACTGATAATTGTGAAGAGTCTAAAGCCTTCATCTTACGAATGTAGACTAGAAGCACTTAACGCTTTCCCCTTGAGTATAGACAAATCCGCGGCGACCTCATACAAACGTACCGCCTCGTGAGGAATCGGAAGTGCGCCCTGAATATTGATGACTTCTTCGCCTTCGCCACTTCAACCAACCTTTGTGGGAATTCCCTCAAACTGCGGGGAACCGTATCCCATCTAGAGGTCCGCAAGCAGTCGGTCTCACAACGAGTCATCGGTGCCTGGAACGGACTGCCCGAGGAGGTCGTAATGGCAAACTCCACCGATGCGTTTAAACGGAAACTGGATGAACATCTACTTAACAGTTACCGTTCATATGTACAAGGAAGTAGGAATAATTTCGACCCCGGAAATACCTATGGATAAAACTTTACATTTGTATATGCTTCTCGCTATTTTACAGTAACACATTTTCTGTAGGATATATTATGTACACAAGAGACTATTCTGACTGCTCAAACGCACACGTTAAAATATGTACATGTATATATGTTACTCACTGTTTATAGTGACATATTTATGTTGGATATTTAATGCATACTGTTTTCAATAGGGTCTTCAAAGGCATTGCCTACTACCCTAAATATACTGAACTATACTGAACTATATTCCCGATCACAACCGACAAAGCAGGAGACCCGTGTACTAGAGGCAGTGTCTCGAACACAATGACCGAAGGCCCCGGGTTCAAATCTCGGGGGTGCCAACCCTCGAGATTGGGTATGACTGGCTGATGCCGGCTAATCAGCCAGAAATGGCCATATCGGTCTCCCTTTGCTTTGTCGAATCCACTTCATCATCCTTACAATGGAGAAGAAGAAAAAGACTCGATCGCTGGGACAATATGTTTATTCGCCTGAAGTTTTGATATCCGTCGCGGATTCGTCATCAGAGACATGAGTAGCACGTGTTTCGTCGATATTCTGCTCCTGTTTGACAGAGCTATGAGGGGTGCGGGTTCATCAATGGGTTCTTCAGCGCTCTTTGTCTGCTTTCTGTTAGCTGCAGTTTCAGTCGCTGCCAGAAAGCACGCGGGGAGCGCTAGGGGACCCATTGGTGAACGGAACCCCTCCCAGCAGTGTTAAGCAGTGGCAGTGTAATGACTAGCTCTACAAGAAGCGCACTTTTAAACGCTTGTCTTGACTAGGTCCAGTCGAACGAACATTTGTGAACGCTTGCTGCATACGGCCTCTGGAAGAGCCAATCACAGGCCGCCGCACACAGGATCTCATATGAAAACCGCCGAGCAGACATCACTTCAGATGCCCTCCGCTGCCTTGCGGTTGTGCGGTTCCCTGACAGCCAATTCCTCTTGCCTATTGTCCACTGCCTTCTGGACGGAATAAACTCTTCCCATCCGTCTGGCCTCTCATGGCTCCTTTTTGCAGTTGCTAGGGTTTAACGTTCTTAACCCACTGCGATAGCAGAAAATCGGCAAAACACTGGTCTGGACTTTTAGTACATACCCGTGCTGCTAGTATAAAAAGTAATCAGGTGGGTTTTTACTACTTTACTTTTCTAAAACAAGCAAGCTTATAATACAGACAGCTCGGTCGGATGTGCTCATCACCTTTGCTTCTGAGAAAAGTCGTAAGGCCAAACGGGACTCAAAGCTGACAAAACTTCAGGCGTCCGTAAAAATGGTCCTTTATTAGAGAAATCCCCACCCAGAATTGTCAATCAATTGGGCTTGTGTTCTGCTCTGCAGATCGTCTTTAACACAGTGTCGACACAAGCGAACATGTGAGTCACAGGAAGTGATTGAGAAGAAGTAGATGTGGTCGCTGGAACAAGAATTGTTATTCGCCTGACGTTTTAAAACCCGCGCCGATTTCGAACCGTCAGACGAATAAAATTCTTGTCCCAGCGATCACATTTATTCCTTCTCATTTAAAACGGTATGTCAACTGAGAGGGCTTTGGAGAAAAAGTGGTCCACATGATTCCCTCAATTGCCAAATCAGATGACTTGCTAATGCCCTGCGCTAACTTACTGACAAAATAATTAAGGAGGACTGTTGACCATGGATGCGGTGGGAAATAATCTTGAATGGTTTTCTCACCTCATGGCGAACGATCTACCTAGCTCGTCAGATGATTGAAAATACGCCGAATGACTTGTAGATTGAGTATACTAAGGTAATTGATTTTAAGGTATCGATTGTTGAAAGATGGCAGTTATGCACGTCTTTTTTCGCCAATTTCAGTGTATATCCGATATTAAAGAGCCTCTGAACATTCCCTTGAATATCCAAATTTTTGCTTTGAAAATATACTGAGTCAAAAACTTCATAAAAGTAGATGATTATGCACTGTGTTCTACAGTAGATTCGCTATCTCATGAAATCGAATGATTTATAAAAGTAAGTCCCTCTTACTCAAACGCAGCCCAAGCTACCACCCCCAAATTCTTACAGCAATAAAGTTATAGTTGTTCGTCATAAAAGGGCATATTGTGATTTATGAAGGAATATAAAGTTTTAAAGAAGTACCAGCTTTTTTAGCAAAGCGCAAAATTCCGAAAACGTGGAAATCGGGTGCATTAGGTTAACTTAAGTTTTACATGTAAAGGAAGCCTGATCATGCAAACCACCGAGTAAATAAAGCATCCCAAGTAAAATTACGTTGGAAAATAATTTTTTTGTAAAGTTTTTAAATAAATATGCTTCCATATTATGTGCAATGTAATGTATGGCTGTTACCAAACAGCCCAAATTTCGAGTACGTATTCTAACACGTTTTCATGAGAATTGCTAGTTGTTTCTTTCGTTTATGCATTTCTTGAGTTACGTTGGACTAACTCAACCACGTTTTCGCTTGATATGCCCCATTGGGAGATCACAGGAACACTATATTTCTTAAGGTCACTTGCGGACATGCCGGTCAAGGACTAATAAATTTTAATGGAATTGTTAGGTACAATTTTAAACATACTATTTTATGTGCACCAAGAGTAAATGCCTTCCGCCACATTTTTTGTAATTATTTTGATATTTCCATTACGTTGAGGTTCAGATCTTCCTTGAAATGCTAATTAAGACTTTACGATTTTCGCTGGCTTCAGTCGATTGACAATAACTGATGAATTTATTCTGCTTGCTTACCAAAACCTTCAAACTAAGGTATATATTCAAAGCATTTACCTAATTAACGAGCTTTTAAACATTTTACCTTTAGCAGCTGTTTGTGTGTGTCATCGTTTCAGAACCACCCAAATATGTCAACTCATTGCCGAGAAAAATGAATGTGTACATCAACATTCGCGAAGGAATATGCCTAAGATTGATTTAAAATGTTCTATAACAAGTTACATCTTGAAAACTAGCTTAAGTTATATATTTTGGCCTCAGATATCCGCGTACTTAATTTTTTGAAGATCAAGTCAAGATCAGAGTGGGAAATTTTGGCCAGTTTATTGATTGCCCTAAATATTATGGACACATCTCTTGTTATAAATGAAATAGCTAACTTTTTTATTTAAATTGGAGCAGTTTTCAGTATATTTGGCTACTTTTAGGCTCAGTTCTACAATAACACAGTGGCAATAATATCAACGGCGATTTTTAAGAAAAATTCTTCGTATTCTTCCGTGACAACTCACTCGAATGCGTGCTATGGTAACTGTCTTCAAATTTATATTGACTGTACAATCGATTTCGTTTCTGTATACTTATAAAATCCTTATACGTATTCCTTGCCTGCAGCCCTTCAAATGTGCGATCTATAATTTTTATAGAGATATAGCACACAACAGCCTTAAAATTTTATTACTCAAATTTATGGCATAAAACTTGGCGTATTTGCAAAATCGAATTTTCTAAATTAATTTTGTTTTTCTTTCTCCGAAAATAATTTGCTATCGTATAATTACACTATCCTCAATTTCATGGATGTGAAACAAATTTTTTTCGTTTTGAGAACAGATATAATTAAAAAGTTCCTGCTCTTCATGAATGTTCTTTTATAGTGCAACATGCAAGCACAAGAAGTGCTTTTCTGCAACGTTTAATAGCGTAGGAAATTCCTCCGATATCAACCAACGTTGGATTTCGCACATTTTTGCCTATATTTTCTCTCAGTTTACTGAGCTGAACGGAATTTAATTTTAGTAAACAGCATGTCGCACCTCAAGTCAACCCAATGAACTAAATAACCAACCTCAAAAGTTTGTTTTCTCACTCGATCTCCAACCTTTCATCAGATATGTAATCTACCGTACTCTTGTTTTCATAAAAACCATCGATTAACATTTACTTCAAAAACTATTCTCTATAGATGTCTCCGCGAACAACTGCTGAGTAGGTGGATAAACAGTGGAATGCCATGAACATTAATCGGTTAATTGGCTGTTCATTGGTTTGGATAAAAACAGAATAAATATCGTACCCCAGGACCATGCCTTTGTTAAAAAATACAGGGGTTTATTTTCAGAGGCAGGAAGGTTCCAACGCCGGACTACAAAACATATCAATGGCTGCTTTTCTCTCATTTTCTCTGACGATGGCCTCATGCGTGAAGCTGAAAGCTCAGGCTAATAAAATTGCTGTCCCAGTGGTCATGCTCTTATCTACTTTATAAATCAAGGATTGGGTACGCATATTTGTTTCCACTGGCGTCTGTTTGTTGGACCCCTAATTCGCCCAAAGTTACTCGCTAACCCTAATGTTGTAACCGCTTTTTTTTCCCCTTCGGCTAGCTCGTAACTGAAATGATTTGAAACGAACGTGACTTTTTCAACGCTGCCTTAATTAAAGCCTTGAATTTGTGGTAAAAAATGACAGGTTTGTGCGGTGACAGCCAAGCCTGCCTTCGCTTCATTTATTCTACGCCTCCTCCCCCTCCTCCTCCCCCTCCTCCTCCTCCTTCGTCAGGTTTCAATGATGACAGTCCTCCCATGGGAATTCTTGCCTCGATGATTTAGCCCCATGTGAAAGGCGAAATACCGCAGCATTCCACAGTTTTTCTGCACAAATATTGAAAATTGACACGGACTGTTATATAAGAAAGGACCTGCTGATATTTGATAATGAAAGTGGAATTGCACGACGAACCAAAACTACTATGCGCATCAAGATGATGAAAATTAAAGACCGGCTTAATCTCAATGAGAAATTTACTGTATCGCATCCCATACCTAAGCTGCCCTCGTAATTACACACAGCAAACCGAACGTATGCTCGCATTCAGCGTACATAAACATAAGTCGGCTGCACGAGGCGGCGACAAATTATCGCAAGTTGCTGCTGACGCCTATGAAGCGGGCCATGAGTCTAAGTTCACAGCCGTCAAGATACTCGCCCACGCCGGGCACAAGATGAGCCGAGAACGGATTGAGGCCTGTTCCACGGATGTTAACTAAATCAATCGATGTATCGGTTTTCGCCGGCGTACAGAGCCCTGCCAAGTCACGCGCCCCTACGTCCAGACGTGCGTCACTGACAGTTGATTGGTGTATGCTCCCTATTTGGTTGTTAATCGTACCGCTGCCGATGAACTCCTGTAAGAATCAGACATTTCAGGGCAATAAAACGATTCTTCATAAGAAAAGGATGCCACTGTTGGAACAAGAGTTTTATTTGACTGACGTTTCGGATTCAGTCGGGCAGATCTTGAGATCCAAAGACCCACTGCCACGACAGGAAACGGCTGGAATCTTTTACCGGATCTGGTGTAGTTGTGGACAAAGCAACTACGTCGGAGAAACTGGGAGATTACTCCGGACGCGAATGGCCGAGTTTGCGGCGGTGGTGAGGATAAAGGACGCCAACTCCCAGGTTGCAGCTCACTCAACGGGACCCGCCCATATTTTCAAGTTTAACGAGACTGAACTCCTCGCAGGAGGTGAAAACCGGGTGAGCCCTGAGCTGCTGGCGTCATGGCTCTTAGGCCCCCAGTCCATCAACAGAACGAGTTTGCAGAATTTTTTTGAACAAGAGAATCAGTCACCAATTAAGACCTAAGCGGTGGCTGCAAGAGCGAATAATAACATTACGCACGCTGAGGACGGTTAAAAACTATAAATACCGTGCAATTTTTGTATGTTTTATCTCTATCTGCGCATGACTCAGACTATCCTACCACTACCTATGATTAAGATTTCCTGACGGAATACGAAACGTCAGCAAAAAGAAACTCTTGTTCCAGTTGTCGTATCTCCTTCTTCTGATAGTGCCTTTGTAAAAAGAGCATGGGGTACGCATATCTGTCTCCACTGGCGTCTGTTTGTTGAACCCCCTAATTTGCCCAAAGTTACTCGCTTCTTCTTATGTGGTAACCGCCTTTTTTCAACTTCGGCTGGCTCCTAGCTTAAATAATTTGAAATGTACGTGGCTTTTCCAATGTTGCCTTAATTAAAGCCTTGATTTTGCAGTAAAAAATGACAGGCTTGTGAGTCGACAGCAGCCAAGCCTGCGTTCGCTTCATTTCCTCTCCTGCTTCGCCTACTTCTCCAGGTTTCAGTGATGACAGCCTTCAAAGTAAAGTTCTTTCTTTGATGATTTTGCCCCATATCAAAAGGCAAAATTCTGTGGTATTCCGCAATTTTTCTGCAAGGATACTGAAAATTAACTTTTAAATATTCATTTGAGCTGAATTTGGTGTGGTATGATTTGTTTTACTAAAGTCCGCTCTAATTTCCGCTCTAAACTCTGTCGCCTGATCCTTATAAGATTCAGGCCTTTCAGTGATACAGTAGTCACCGGCTATTAAGCCCACCTCAGGCTCACACCAAATTGGGCTTAATAAGCGGCGGGCGCAATAACCGGAGATCCCTAGTTATTGATTAGCAAACGCAGGATAGGCACTATACATTACATATGCACTGTTTTATGTAGAGAGCTTGGTTATGAACAAGAAAAGAATGCTGTTTGTCTGTATTTTACGTAATAACAAAAGCAAAAAAATTATTTGCGACACGTTTAAAAAAAGCAGTCTAGTGTCAGTTGTTTTGGAGGAAACTGCACTCACTTGTGCTCTTTGATGTCCTTCTCCAGGCACCCAAAATCGTTGGATCTTGTGAAATCTGATGCCTGTAGACCACGTTGCGCACGCAGAGAGATGAGAATCTCACTCTTTCCTATTGGCAAACTGGGCTTTATTGCCGGAGACTGGGCTTATAAGCCGACAGATTTTGCTATGTAAAATTCCGTCTCAAGCTGAATTGGGCTTAATACGGGACCGGGTCTATTAACTGTGGGCTTAATAACCAGCGACTTCTGTAATGGGCTATAGCGTGAACGCTGAGGGCGGTACATGAGCTGTTACTGAAAAGGCCTGCTGATATTTGCTAGTGATAGTAGAATTGCATACCGATCCAAAATTACCACGCGGAGCAGGATGATAAGAATCAAAGAACGGTTTAAACCCAATGCGTATTCTTGTGCATCGCATCCTCTGTCTAAGCTGCCCCTGCAATTACACAAGTCAAACTGAATGCATGCTCGGATAGCGCATGCATGAACATGAGCTAGCTGTCGACGGGGGGATGAATTATTGCAATTTGCTGCTCACACCTATGAGAGTTCAACTTCGCAGCCATCAAGATACTCGCCCACGCCAGAGACAAGACGTACCGAGAATTGAGTGGGGCCTGGTCCATGGATGGGAGCTAAATCAATCGATTTTTCGATTTAGTGCCGGCGTACAAAGCCCTGCAGAATCATATGCACTTACGTCCAGACGTGCGACACTGGCAGTTGATTGGTGTGTACCCCTCAAATTGTCCCCTTTTCTGTTGCTGTTCTTATCTCTGATGGTGAACTCCTGTAAGAGTTTGAAACTTCAGGACAGTAAATCAATAGTTCCGGTGCTTGGCAAGCCATCTCCTTTACCCATGCAAACAGAGGGAACGCAAACTTTCTAATTTATTCTTAAAAGACTATTAACAGTATTTACACTAGCCGATTAAAAGGATATCGGACCTTTATTGCAAAGAAGGAAGCAGACGTATTAGCTACATCCTAACAGTTTTGCAAATGAATTTTGAAAACGTCCGTAAAAACAGGATTTTAAATATAACGGTGTCTCCCTATTTATGTGCACATTAACCTGCCATGACTTAAAGGATTATTAAGCAAGAGGATTTTGAGATCACCAAATTTCCTTTATTTGCAGCCTCACGCGTCTCAGGAACCTTTGGCTAAGCTTATATGTTGCTTTTGTGACTCTTGACTCACAGGATATTCCATTTCCAAGTTATGTTACCGTCATAGCTAACAGTTTAACACTGAGGGCTTTTGATTGTTTAGTATGCATCTGGGACTCATCTTGCGTTCTTTTCTTGATCTCCGATCTAAATATACTTCTAATACTTTAAATTAAATATCCCAATTCATACATTTTATGACCAGCTAAACCACTCGTCTTTAGATGAAGTAACAAATAACCATTTGACTCGAACACATAAGTACGCGCTCTTCGATAAGCACATTCGAAAATCTCTTCTGGGATTATTCTTCCTTATTTAAAGCTTATTTCGTGATCAGACGCAATCACTCAAAAATATTATTCGTTAATGCATTTGGCATACACTTCCCTATAACATGATTGAAATATCAAGTTGTATTCAGAACATGTTGTTATTTATGTGGGTTTTGTTTATACCTACTGAGGGTTATTAATATATAGGTAACTATGGCATCATTTGAGTGGATTCCGCATGATTCTTAAAACTATAGTATTAGAATTTTCTTGAAAAAAAGCAAGTCTTTCTTTAAGTATGCAATTTTATGAAGATGTGGTAAGCTTTAAAATAATAACGAGAAAGAGTATTTTTGAGCATCTTCTTTTTAAACTTAATTGAACTTGAGTTAATGAGGGTTTCTCAAATCATTGGAAGAGATGAAAACTTCACAAGTAATCATCTCTTACCAAACCTGGTTCGTTCAGGTGACCGAAGGAAATGCATTCAAAAGCCAACATCCTGGGGTAGTTGAACTACCTTCAGACTAAATTTCATATCACAACTTCAATTTAAAACGGTTTTCAGAATTTCGCTTTAAGGTTTTGTCACGAACTGTATTTTTGAATGAAATGGTCCGCATAGAAGTGGAAGGTCGTTCACCCATCAGTTTATGGGAAATTCCTATCTTGTTATGTTTTTGGGCTCAATTTAGGGCCCTCGCGGGCAATCGCATAGCGACCAGTAATATACACTGAGATAGAAGTATCTTGTATTTGTCGGTAGATCAACCTCGGGTTTGAACCGGAGATCTTTGTTCATTGACTCGATCGCCCCAATGAGCCACGGGCTCGTTGGTCAGTCGGTTGTGATCGGAAATATTATCTGTGATGAAGTGGCGGTCGCCGATAAAGTTACAGGACATGCTCGTCTTTTTGGCCTTTTAGGGCAATCTAGAGCTTTCACAGGTAATCGCGTAGCGACTAGTAACGTATCCAGACTGCACAGAGGCTGGCAAACTGACAATTCGATCGTTGCTCTCAACGATGTCTACTGCGAGCTTCAGCAGGCGGGATTATAGTAAAAGTAGACGTTCGGCGAATCAACACCACACTCTCACCGCTCCAACACCTGTAACCGATTCTAGATATAAGTCGAAAAGACCGGAAATGGGGAAGAGTGCAGGCGGTATGTGCGAAGCTCACTCCAACACGCGCCACAGCAACACTTCCTTACGTGTTAGGAAGAGAAGGCAGAACAGGATAGCAGATAGTACTTTACTGATCCTAGTTCTGCTTCTACATTGGCGTTGTCTTCTGTGTGTCCGTCAGTAACGTGTCGTCGGTCTCGTCTCGGCAGCTTGTCCTGTGTCCCCAGCAGCAGAATTTCGGGTCGTCGGTAGCGCGTCTCCAGCAACAGAGTGCGTCTTCTATTCGTGGTGTCGTTTTTTAGTACCGGCAGCCGTTGTTCCCTTTTGGCTCCTCCGCTAGTGGTCCATGCGAGGAGCCATCGTGCGTCAGCCATCGTGCCGCTCGGCGCGTGCGCTTTGCCCCTAGCCAGGCATGACCTCACGGATGGCAGACTCCGGCCGTGGTTTTCATTGCGTGCTTGCGTGTCGTCTCATGAAGGTAGCTCTCTTTGCCTGTTCTGCATGCACCGGTAGACTGTCCGATTTTTTTGTTCTATTGCCCTCAGGACAGCCCGAGTTATGACTCGGCCGTCCTAACATTTTCTATTGGTCATCATCTGTCAGAAGGACAGCCGATGCCTTAAACCCGTCGTCCTCCCCTCTTTGCCTCCTTCAGGCCTAATATTTTGTTCTTCTTTTTTATACTTGAAGGCGTTTGGCTTGCAAAAATTTCTTCCCCACCGTTCCTTGCTGCCTATGTGGGTGGAGAAAACCAATTTCCGGAAGCGTAATTGTTTTTGCTCTGTGTGACTGGCAGTATCGCGGTATCATATATTAAGATATTGCAGCATTTTCGTACGTGGTACCCTGACAGCATCACTAAGGGATACCTTCACAGTCGTTTATCTACATCTTCGGTTAACTGCCTCCCCCCATATGACGGCCGTCACCTGCGGCGAGTGGACCACTACCTCAAAGAAGTATGTTACTTGTTGAGAAGAAGTAGATATGATCGCTAGGACAAGAAATTTATCAGTCTGACGTTTCGAAATCCGTCGTGGATCCTTCGTTGGAGTCATTAGCAGAAGCGGGTAATTCATGCACAGGGGGTTGCAGTATTTATACGATACGACGACATTTTGACCGTCACTCTTTATGATGTCCATCACGAGCCTCAATAGACTGAAGCAACGCGGTGACTCCCGCGGGATTACAGTGAAATTAGACTTGCGGAGAATCTGCCCCACTCCCACACCTGTACCCGATGTCAAGACAAAAGTCGAGAAGGCCGGAAATGGGGTAGAGCGCAGGCGGTGTGCGCGAAACACACTCAACACGCGCCACAACAACACCGCCTCGCTAGGAAGGCTCCCAACTTGGAGCGCAATAAAGGCCACATAAAGAAGGAGCCGCTGCAGCCTGACTCTCTGCCCGCAGACAGCCACTCCACACAACAAGATGCACGCTGGGCCGACCGCGGTGTCCACCTTATCCCGTTAGTTGGCGACCCTCTGAGACACGGTTTTAGCGCACCGTGATAGCTTTAAGCGCGTCATTTTGTTTTTATTGAGGAAAGAAATGCGCTGAGGGTCGACCTCACTCTCTCTCCCCCACCGCCTAGCTGATCGGTTGCCTGAGATGGGATGGGCGCAGTGCTGAAAATGAAAATGAATCGGACACAGGCGCATACACGCTCTGAGAGTTTGTTAACTGAGCTGATGCCTCCACTCCTATTCGAGGGCTGCCCAATGAAACACGGAAAGATTCTCACAAGCAACTGCTATGCAACAGTATTTTTAATTAGTCCATTTTGCAAGTAGCTGAAAATTCCTACTCAACTCATTTGCTTTTTCTTCAATTTCTGCGAAAATAACTATCAATAATACTGCCGAAACTTACGTATTCATACAGATTGTCACTTATGTTATGCTCCAATGTGTATTCCAGGCATATCAAGACTGTAAACTCAGCGGTTTAAAATATGAATTGCTTGACCTGATCAGAGAGTGCAAACGCGATTATTCATACGGAAATTCAGACTTCATGCAACACTACGATGCATCGTAAAGTCTGATGGAAAGAAACGTATGGGTAACAGAGGTCGTATTTTAGTGTGAGAGACACACTGGTGAGTTGAACATTCTGTCAGGCACAAAGCAAGTAAATGATTTTCGATTAGTATCTACTTTTGAAACACGATAATTTATGTTCGTTTGCCATTTAGTTACTCTATCTAGACATCGGAGAACTGCCACACAAATGGCAGTTAACAACTTTTTAGGGGAACAAATCGACTCTATCAATAATGATAGTCATTTACTGCAGTTAATTTAATACTTTGTGTTTTGCTACTCATCTCGACAAAAAGTTGACAACTGTGGAGAATAAAACTCAGAAACGAAAATCGTGCCCATACCTTATCAGCTTAATATGGGAATTTATGTGCTGTTTTCGACTAACCTCCTCTCTTCTGTTTAGGGTAAAGATGAAGCGGAAATGGTCTCCCCCCGTCTTTCTATTTGTGCTGCCAAATGGCGCATGTCAACGGAGTCACACATGGATAGTATCTTTTTTATGCCATCTCGTCCCCTTTTCATTCTAGGGATCTAAAGTGTTTGGAGAAATAATAAGGCGAGCCCACTTCCGAAGAGTCCAGCATTTTCTCTCTCGAATCTGAGGTCATTATAGGCAAAAGAAATTGGAGAGGATGTAGACTGATTGTCATCTGCTTGTTCTTCAAATTAAAAGGCCCGAAGTGAAGCTTTGGGTCAATTCTTTCCGTAAGATGCTGGCGAAACGTGTGCCAAATTAACCTTCAGTTGCGATGGGAGTTTTCAATCCCGTTTGCCATAAAGGTAACATCAAGAAGCTATTGATCCTGGCTCTCAACCTACAGTCAGCCACTCCACACAACAAGACACCCGCTGGGCTGACTGCGGTGTCAAAGTTATCCCGCTAGGTGGCAACCCTCAAAGCCACGGCTTTTAGCACACCGCGACAGTTTCAACCGCATCAGATTGAGATTAGGATGAGAAGAAATGCGCTGAGGGTCGACCTCACTCTCTCTCCCCCACCGCCTAGCTGATCGGTTGCCTGAGGTGGGATGGCCGCAGGGCTGAAAAGGCAAATAAGCCAGAGGTGAACAGGTTATGCAAGGGATGAAGAAAAGAAGAAGAGCGATCGAGAGACAGAAAGAAATAAGGAAAAACGGGAGAAAGAAAACAAAAGAGAGAACCAGCGCCTGGAACACCACCAACACACACAACAGCGACGACGACCATCTCTACTGCTCTCGCGCGTTAACTCTCTGCATAGGCCTACTCGGTCAAATGTATGTTGCTGACTGGAGAATTAACCGCGATGCCGACACACCTAAGACATCCTAACCCTTCAAGAATCCCATTCCTCTAATCGGCGTGAGCATCAGCAGCAAAATCAACCGCACTACCACCACCATCTCAGCATTTCTTGTCTCCAGTGCCCAGCACGTATCAGTCTGCTCGATGGTCTGCGTATCCATCGCAAATCAACAGAAGAAATTTATGTTTCTTCAGTAGACAGGCGATGAACGGGAAGTGCATTTAAATGTTGGCATTCTAGCGTGTGTGAGATGTAGCTTGGGATTATGCCACAGCATGATCAGAGTAACAACTTTACTTGATTTATCGATCGAAGTTTATTTTGGGTACAGTAAAGCACGCAAAAACCACATCCTTCTGTTATACGGGACAGGGGATAATAAAGCTTAACTGGGTGGGGCGTGTCGGGAGATGGAAAAAATCAATTTTAAATTTGCGAATAGCAAAATGAAAAACTAAGTAGCAAGTAGAGCGTATAAAATGAGAAAAAATTGGAATAATTAATTAAATAATCTAATGTTTGGCAACAGAAAATGTGCCATATATAAAGTGTAGCTGCGCAAAGATCGGGAACTGTTCAAATGTGTGGAACAACGCAAATTACTACGAATTTCCGAGATCCAAGTAAAGTGAAGTAAAAAAGACAATAAAATCCGCATATCACAAACTAACTAAAACTAAAGGGAACGAATGGAAGAAAGGTAAACTAACATGCTTAATTAATTAAACTATAAATTATTAACCTATAATAATAAACTTAAACTAAACTAAAAACTGAACTAAAATATCTTTAGTTTAAGGGAACCAAATTTACTTCATGAAGGTACAGTAAGCTAGTAAAGATTTTAATTCCGAAAGTAACCGCATGTGGCTGATAAATCTAAAACTGAACTAATGATCAACTAAAATCTAACTTAACTTACTAAACAAAAGTGAACCAAAATAAAATATACAAACACAACTAAAAGAAATTTTATACTTAAATAAGGCTATAACAACGTAAAAATAAACTAAAAACAAAATTAAAACCAAGCGGAGGATAAAATAACTGATAACTATGAATAAACGATTTTTAGCGCGCTTTTGGTTTCTATATATTAGATTATTTCAACAAGGCTGGAAGCTTAACTAAACATTCGCTGATTTATTATTCCTACTTGAAAACGCATTTCAGAATTTGTACGCAAACGACTCGAATGGCCCTCAAAATTGGACTATCTGAGGTGATTCTTTGACTTACGTCAAGGAAACTTTCTCAGTTTTAGTGGTGAAACATACAAGCAGGTCAAAGGGACGCCGATGAGTTCCCCAATATTTAGCCTAATCACAGACCTTGAAAATTTCGCCTCCAAATAATATGACCTTGCGTTCTGTTGTCCATAAATGGATGCCGCGTTCGTTATAATGGAACGCAGCAGGGTAGCAGATTTCCGAGACTTGCTTAAAGGCATCTTTCCCGCCATCCAATTCACAAGGGGAGAAGAGAAAGTCGAACAATTGCCTTTCCTTAACGTCCCCGTCACAGACAGAGCCGATGGAGAGCTCAATCCCACGGTGTATAGAAAGGCAACATCACAGATATTCAGCTATTATAGCAACTGCCCAATGGTGCATAAACAAAACTATATTAGGGCACTGTTCCAGAAGGTAAAAACACAATGCAGTGAACCTGGGGGACAAGTGTGATAACTACGGTATCTTCAGACGCAACTGGCAAGCAATGGATACGCGAACAGTTTCTTCGGTGGCTGCCTCGTATGCGCCCATGGAAAACAAACAGAGGAGAGCCAGCAACAGTCCAGCACCTTCTATCGTATATAAAGAATATGTCAGAAGCAATGGACCGTATTCCCATCGTTCGACAGCTTTCACGTGTTTTCTTATCATGCAAATTAAGGACCGACTGAAGGTAGGTGGGCAGTATGGCGTCGTTTATCATGGGCCATGTTCCGACTGTCCTTGCTATTATACAGGGCAGACTTAGCTCACAATAAATTGAACACAAACGGGCAGTGCGGATAGACGACCCACTGTCCTAGATCGCTACCTACGGCCTGAAGGGAGGCCACGAATTTTACTTTACGAACACGCAGATAATGGTGCGAGACAGTAATAAAACTGCGTATGGACTACTGGGGGCTTGGATATCTGATTCCAACAGCAGACATGTTGACATGCACCCCTGCTATCATGCTCTTCGTCGGCGCGACCAAGTGGCACGGCCCGGGTTTTAGTCAAACACGCGCGTCGTGACGACGCCATAAGACGATATGAACTTCGACTTCACCTTACCACGACTGCATCATACCACCCCCTTTTCTCGTATCCGAACTAGAAAAGCCCGTCAATTCTCGCCGCACACTCATTGTCTATAAAAATTGCCCCTTGTACGAAACCAAGGTCTTAGACAAATAATAATGCTGCCCCATTACTCGCGGCTTAATCTCCTTTGATATCGGTGTTCCTCTGTGCGTCAGCAAATTAATTATGGAAGAGCGCAATAAAAGGTTGTAAAGGTCAAACAGTCTTTGTAGTTCCAAACAGGCGACCTGCAAACATTTGCCCACAGCGGCACTTGATAGCCGTAGCAAAGGTTAAAGTTGGTGTCTCGACGTCATCATCAGCCAAATTATCAAATGCTTTTTTTTCGAAACTCATCTTCAAGGTAATGTTAACTTGTCCGAAAATCAACTAACTGGTTTCTTGGCTCCAACTGGACATGAACATGTGTAGCAATTAATGCAAAGACATTCTGCTTTACCTTTTGTGAAGAGACGGCGGGCTAGCTGCTGACCTCTAACGGTAAGTTTACATGTTTCGAAATAACCCCTGTTTAAGTTAGACCTCTGCGTGTGTGTATTCGTTTACAGCTGTAAACGAATACAGTTCTGTCTTTAGCACAAACGAAAGCCTCAGTGGTTACTGAAATTTCTCTGCTGCAAGCCTCGCTCATGGACGCCAACCGACGACGGAGCATGAGTAGTGCCTTTCAGTCGTTGACTGACTGGTTACCCCTCTCAGAAGGGTGTTGGCCCAGGCTTCATGCAGGGCTGCTCTCACCCTTCTGAGATCCAATGGTCTGTATGCACATGCAATGCCAGTCTTCAGCCAACCACGGTCCCTGCGGCCTGGAAGGCGCTGGCACTTGCTCTCACTTCTGATTCCCAGTTGGTGATTGCGTTCGCGCTCCCACTAGTTGCCAGACCCCACCTCAGGTTTCCGGAAAGCTAGGCGGCTAGCATGCGGTGGGGGAGAGAGTGAGGTCGACTCTCGGCGCCTTTTCTCCTCACTATAATAAATCTGAATGCGTCTGAGCCTATCACGGTGCGCTAAAAGCCGTGGCTTGGAGGGTCTGCCAACTGACGGGAAAACTCGGACCCCCACGTAGCTGCTCCTTCTGTACGCGTGTGTCTATGTGTGCGTACGGGAGGAGAGGGAGGACTGAGAGTCAGGCTGCAATGGCTCCCTCTTAATTTGGCCTTTATGGCGCTCCGGCGCAGTCGGGAGCATACCTAGCGAGATGGCTGTGTCAAGTGTGCGCGTGCTGAGTTTTATCGCGCCAGCCATCTACACCCTCCCTCATCCCCGGTCTTATTGATTTTGTCATTACACCGGAAACGGAGGTGGGAGTGGCAAGCGAGTGGGTAGATTCTGTGCAAGTCTGCCTAAACTCCTGTTATCTCTCGCACAAGTTCTCTGCGTTGCTCCTGCTTGTTGTTGCTTTCGTGTTGCTTGCCCAGCTAACCTCTGTGTCAGTTGCGGCTTGCTTCAGCGTTTGCTGCGGCTTGTTGGAGCGCGTGGTGCTCATCGTCGAAATCAACGGGGGAACTGTCGTCTGTGTGTGTACCAATAGAGGCCTGTTCTAGCAAGTATTCACGAAGAAATTAACAGGGTGTTTCGAGTTTACAGTCGAATCCATAATCAGAGACAGATTCCAGGTGGAAAAGGAAGAAGACGTTTCGAGCATCGGATCAATTGATTTATTGTCCTGAACTTTTGAACTCTTACAGGAGTTAATCTTCAGAGATGAGATGCAGCAACCAAAAGGAGGGTAATTATAGTGGCCTAAGGCAAACCAACTGGACTACTGCAAACCACAGCATTCAGAAAGGCAACCGACGTGAACCAAGTGCTACATTACAACAGTAATCAACCCGTGTATCACAAACGCAGTTGCGTTCGTACTATTTCAAAAGAGTTGAAACACACTGCAGCACTCCTGCTGACTGAAGAGTTAAACAGTAAAACTTTTACGAGCTTTTCCTAGCCAATGGATACCCGACCTCATTTATCAAACGAAGCAAGCACTGAGTGAACAGACGACGGCAAATGCAACAACAATCCGAAGTCTGGAGGGCTATTCCCTTCATAAAAAGGTCTCCGAAGCAGTCTCATAACGGTTACAATCTGCTGGAGTAGGCATAGTCCATCGGCCTGAGGCAACACTACGCCACCGTGTGATGCAACCCTAAGAGAGACTGCCCCCTACCGAAACCTCTGCAGTCGTCTGCGACATAGGTTGCAATGACCGAAACTGTAATTACGTAGGAGAAACAGGCCGAAAATTGCAGACCCACCTATATGAACACAAACGGGCAGCTGGGGGACCACACTCAAACTCACAGCTCGCAGCACACATTGGAGAAACTGGCCACGACTTTGACATTCAAGAAGCAACCACCATAGGCCGAGGAAACTCAGAAGCCAAAAGGCTAAAGATTGAGGCATGGTACTCTGATGCCAACTCCGTCAACAGACATCTAGACCTCCCCGCGGCCTGCAATGTTTTACGCCATTATGTAAGCAAAGGTTGGAACAAGGCCAAGCCTAACGTCAGAATTGCAAACGAAAAGGACCCCACTACGAACCGGTCAGATGAGGAGGCAGGATGACCGGGACCCTCTACCCTGGGAACAAGGTATTACATTAATTACTGTGCATGACCCCGAACGAGCGCCGTCTTCACTGACAGTTAGTTAGGGTTAACCGCTATAATTGCCCCCCCCCAACCTCCATCCTTTTTGGTGGATGTTTCTTTCCCCTTGATGATCGCTTACAGTCAATTGGCCTTTGGCCACTATAAGTACCCTCCTTTTGGTTGCTTTTTATAATCTCTAAAGATGAACTCCTGTAAGAGTTCGAAAGCTCGAGACAATAAATCAATTGATATGGTGCTCGAAACGTCTTCTTCCTTATCCATGCAGATACCTGGAACGCGAACTTTTTCATTCATTCAGAGTCTAGGTGTTGCAGTTGCAGTGTTGGGTGCAATTTCTGGGACAGTACATTTTCAACTTCTGCAAATATTCCCATGTTTAAATCGAAAAGTCTATTTGGCAGGAACATGTTTTCGACAATTCATCATCGGGCCGGTACAATCGCATAGATAATGAAGTTAGCACATGGATGAAGGCGAAGACTTGACGAGCACCGGATCAAATTGTTTATTATCCTGAGCTTTCGAACTCTTACAGGAGTCCATCGTCAGATATAAGAAGTAGCAACAAAAAGGGACTAATTATAGTGGATGTACAGCAATCAATTGTCAGCAGTCGTCAGTTGATTGATGTAAACTCCCTATAATTAGCCCCTTTTTGTAGCTGCTTCTTGTGTCTGACGATGGACTCCTGTAAGAGTTCGAAAGCTCAGGATGACAACCAATTTGATCCGGTGCTCGACAACCCTTCTTTCGCATCCATGAAAATACCTAGAACGTGAACGTTTTTATTCATTCATGAAGTCATTACAGTTGAACACGGTTAATAAGTGTCTTGTGCTTGTAATTCAACGTTTTTACGCTGCCCGCATGGCGAGAGGTCATTACGCAGGGGTAAGGGAGCAATTAGGACAGGCTGTTAGTATTGGTCATGAATCGAGTATGTGGAGTGAAAATGACTGTCGCTTGCATGGAATGCACAACTTTCGTCATAACGTGCGGGGGGCTATATGCGATCGCCACTTGACTACAAAGTAGAGAAGTTGGCTTGTGTCCAATAGACAACCTGAAAGGCTTCGTTAGGATCGCCTCGGTGATTTCTATCGTGAAGAGATGGTAGAACAGCGCTCGAGCTCGATCTAGTTATACTTCTACTTAGCCAGGCTGGTATGTGTTAAAATACCTTATTTTCCTGGCGCTGCGATGTTCGACCAATCTAGCCTGCCTTACAGGAGCAAGTGAACGAGTAAATGAAAATCGATGTGGCCTTCGATGGGAGTTCGTCTTTATTTCCAAATCGTGTAAATGAAAATAGGCTGTATGATTAAGTGTGGGCTGTGCCTTCTAGGACACATGCAAAATTAACTGAAGGGGAAACACCAGTTTCCTAAAAGAGAGAATGTTGGTGAAAGAAATGAAAGTTATATTCTCGCTATTAAGCTACCAGAGCTTTCCACTTCTATTCGTCCTGAATGCCTGTCAGTCCCAGCGGGCAGCCCAATATATGTTTGTGCGGAATGGTCAGCTGATGGTTTGTGAGTCAGGCTGCAAGCGCTGCGGCAGCCCGAATTCGGTAGTGCTGCGCGTATTCACCCCCTTCTCATCTGCCAAACCGTTGTCTTGTCGCGCGTCTAGCGCTGACTCATCCTCTTACCTCTGCGCGCTCTTGTACTTTTGCGCCCCCGCTCTCACCACGCGTACGCCGAAGCTAATCGATTACTCGCGAACTCTGACGCCACTACCTCCACCCTTTCCTGATTGGCTGATGACTAGACAGCTTCGCTAACCCCGCGGACATAGACAGTTTTACACCTAAGCAGCTGGACTTGCCAACATTTATTACGTTTGTGCTCATTCCTTCAATTGTATCCCTTAACACTTTTAACACTCGCTAGGAGCTTCGGTAGTTAGTGCGGACGTTGAAATTCGACAGCGCTCCCTCTTAACGGGATCTCTGGTACTTTCGACATGCGAGATCTGTGTCTTAAACTCCCCTTTATGTGACATACTGTTGCTTGTGTTTGGTAAAGTAGGTCGGATATGAGCCATATGCAGACGAGTATATAGTGACCCCACTCCGCGCAGGCACTCATGTGCGAACGCTCATTGCTGCTGCTAATGGCGCATGCGCCAGTCTCTGCCTTCCCCGGTCTGGCCAATCACCTCCAAGACTGACTCACACAAAGACCGTTTTCTGTGGACGCTGCGACGACTGCCAGACTCAGTCAATTTCGACTCAGCCCTCTCATGAGTGTTCATGTCTCCTTCTGTACAGAATAAACTACTCCTTTTACCTGGCGTTTCATTTATTCTCTTCCAACAAGGAACTGGGCCTTAATATGGCAGGGGTAAGGGTTTTTCTCATGAATTAAACCCCTTACAATAAGGACATTGGATATTGCGCAGCACACAGCCGACCGGTTATGCCAGTGTCCGAGGCCCAGGAATGGGAGTAGAGAGTGATTTTGATGGTTCAGTGCATATTCCCCACTATAAAAATCCGACGCGTTTGATCCTGTAGCGGTACACGGCGCAGGGGCTTAGAATGTTGGAATATCTGGAGGGCTCTTCAACTGGAGCTGCCATTTTTTTCTCCCTCCCTTCACACCTTAGTTTTATTATGCATACTTTGGTTGGCCTACTTCGCCAATTATAAACCAATTGGTATCCCTGTTTGTTCATCTGAACTACAATAGGTTCATAAGCGCCGTCTTGAAAGCAATCCAATTTGGCCTACATTTGACGACTTATCTAAGGAAACTTATTCATGAGGGCAAAAAGTGCAGTTATTGGCGATTATGGAGTACTTTTTATTTCTCGGTATTGTGAGTGTTTGCACCTAAGATTTTGCCGTAAATACGAATATGTAATTAACGCTGGTCTTACAAAATCCGCCTCCGTAGTCTATGATTTTCAACTGATTTATTTCGACACTCGGAGTAAACTGAAGTTTCACTTAGCAACGAACATTTTCAAAGCCACATTAAAGCAGTTATCACGAGGGAAAAAAGTGTAGATGAAATAATTGTCAAACAACTAGGCCTTTCTAAACCAAACCCTACCTTTCGCGCCTGATTAAATACTAAACCTTTCTGTCCTACGTGGTCGATACCGCTATGCATATAACAATAACCCATTTCATAATGTATTTCTTTGCAACTTCAATTTTGGTGAAACGAAAGCTCCACAGGGAAGTTTTGAAAGGTCCCTCTGGAAAACATGATGAACGAGGGTGACCTTCATCGACGTATTTGTAACTGCTGCTGGAAGAGGATCTCTCCTCTTTAATTCCACAAAGTCACCTTTTACACTAAATCAAACTATCAGTGCAGTATGATACGGTGTTTTGATCTTGTATGGATACGATCTGCGAAGGGATTGCCACCAGCTTTAAATCTGGCCCCCAAGCTCATCGTCAGACAAATGGGAGAAGTACGAAAACAAATAACTTAAAACGATACCTAACACAAGATTCTATGGTTGGTCAAAGTGTAAGCCAATGAGCGTCACCTGAATTAACTTATCCCGTCGATAATGGCTTATCGGCCCTTCCATCGGCCTTTTTAAAATTGGCATCTTAATTTATATGCCTGTTAATGCATGCCTCATCTGAGTGCATTGCCGCAAGGGATTCGCAGCCTTTTCTAGCTGAGCAGACGACAAAGATTTGGGTTTTCTCCCATACACATTTTTGTCTTGTGTCCAGTGTGTGAATGGCAACCTGGAATAAGTAGTCTTCTTTTTCTACTTCTCAAATTTGTCTGACGACTATTTGGGAGACCAGACTCGAAAATTTACACAAAAACCTTATTCTTTACCAAAGAATTTTACTTGTTAATATTTCTATCGCTTGGGATGCCGATATTTTTGCATATATTCCTGCAATTTACTTTTTCTCATTTGACGGGATTTTTGACGTTTACGGCATTTTTTTAATTTGCGAAAAATATTTTTTTCGAATGGCGTTATATAACTTTTGATAGTTAATTTCTGGTGTCCTTTTGCTTTAGGTCATACAATATCGACTGAAAGCGTCGCTCGATACATTTGCGCCGGTTGTTGAGATGTCTCGTAAACATACGCAGACCTTGGGTGTAAAGTCACATATTGTACCAGGGTTTTGTCGGAGATGTTAGGATAAATTAAGGAATCGGTGTGTCGTACGACAGCGATGGCCTAGCTGCCGAAATTCCTCTCCCCAACCCCCCCCCCCTCTGCAACATTCTTCTCTAGTGTCCCACGTCAGAAAACTGTAAGGCCGGTCCTGCAGCTCCTCGCAGGATTCTACTCCCCAATGATTTTTAAGCAGGTATGACGTCAGATAAGAAGCAGATGTAATCATTGAGATAAGAATTTTATTCGCCAGACGTTTGGAAACCCGTCGCGGGTCCATTATCAGAGATACTAGCAGACTCAACAACCGGTTGCTGCTATTGTCTCTGCTGGTGGATTCGCGACCGATTTCGTAATGTCAGACGAATAAAATTCTTATTCCAGCGATCAAATTGCTTCCTCTCAGTTACTTTCTGGGTCTCGTATGTTGACTGACATTGGCAAGGCTTGATGGTGTCAGTCGTCATCCGAACAGATCACTTAATTGATGTAATTATGCTCGGCCATCTCCCCCTTTCCTATCACTTTAATCATTTTTTCTATAAAAGAAATCTATTTCGGTCAGTTATGAAAGGTTTGGCATTTAAGTAAACTTTTCCTAACATATTTGCCTGGATGACAACAACAACTAATGTCGGCCCTTCTCAGGCAAATGCGTTTCGCGGCTGCCCGTCCGTGTGGCTCCTCGGCTGTATGTGTAATCCGAGCTCGTGAACATCACGGTATGATAAAGGTCGTGACTTGAAAGGCTTAACTGATGCGATAACTCGGGCCACGCGGTCAGCCCAGAGAGTGTGTCGCAAGTGGTTTTGTCGACAAGAAGAAGAGTGCGGTAGATGCCGCAGCAGTCTTCTTTCAATCTAAAGTCGTTCACGTGCATGCCACTGTTTATGCGCCCACCTTGCTGTGAAGTAGTGACGGTCGGACTGTCCCCTATCGTCATGTCCAACCAAATTTAGCACTTGCTTACGATTTGCGAATCAACTATTATCGATTCGACTTTTATGGAAAGACCGATACCACAAGGTATACCAGGTTATGCTTAGTTCTGCAGCTTTTAACCTATAGTATTGGCAGGAGGACAGTACCGACAACGAAAAGCGAGACTAAGATTGCCATTTCCGGATTAGTAGCCGTTGTCAGTGGCGTAGGCTCGAGTGTGAGCTCTAAAGGTACCATGAACGGACAAGTGTGTTCTCCAACTGTTCTCCAACCTGCCACTGTAAATTCCCGATCAGGAACCGACAAGACAGTGAGCTCGTGGTGCAGTGGTTAGAGCATTGGACTTCTAACTGATAGGGTCGCGGGTTCAAAACTCGAGCGAGGTAGCGATTTCTGGGGGCAACACATGAGTTAGTTATGACTAGCTGACGATGGCTAATAAGCCAGAACTGGCCATTCCAGTCTCTCTGGTCTTTGTTGGTAATGTCCTTGCAGCAAAGGCTGGAATGTGAGCTCCAAAAGGAACATAGACAGACGAGTGTGTCCTCTAACTAATCGTTTTAAAAGGAAAAGGAGAGGCTCGTCGGAAGGGGGAGATTTACTCATAAATTTTCAAGCAGGTAGGTAGCACTTGCTCGTCATCTGTGTGCGCATATCTGCCGCATAGGCAGGTAGAATAATTTGAACTAATGAGATGCAGTCATTCGATGCAGTGCACTCTTACTGTTATTATAATCTAATTCAGACGCAGGTCACAGTTCCTGTGTCAACCTGTTGCAGTACACACTGTGGACCTCCTCGAAACCGACGGTCGAAGTATCCTCCAAAAATCTGTTTGCTCATTCTCAACCGGATGCTTATGTTATTTTGCATGTGCCTCCTTCAACCTCTTAGGCCGCTGCAGTGTGCATGCATGAGCATGTAGGCGACACTTTCGATACCTACTGTCTATATCAGACAAACAGCTTCACAGTACCTCCCCACACGTTGTCTGAAATACAGTCCTGTACGGACAGCATTTCAACGCCTATGGCAAAGCTTATGCTACGAAATAGACAATACGAGTCAATACTTTGAAACACAAACTAATGTTTTTAAATAGCCTGTTGATTATTTAAAAAAGTGGTAAGGATAATTTATAGGTATCAACGTAGGATCATGCCGTCCCAAAAAAGTTGTAATATGCAAAGCATAGTAGTGTAGAAAATGTGTCTTTGCATGCAAAGATAGCAAATAAAACTAAATATTGATTCGTTACAGCGAGGTAAAAACAAGTTAAGTGGAACCATCTACCCTAGAATATATATATGAGAGGAAGAGGCGATCACGCGAACCATAGTTTTACTTTCCTGACGATTCAAAAGCGTACAGGCTTCCGTCATGAGAGGTGGGGGTTGTACCGCACCTTACAGTATTTACAGTAGGTGACAGTCATGGTCAAGAGTATAGGCCACTACAAAGAAAGGGGAGCCGGGGCATGGGAGGGATGCTCAATCATCGACGCCTTGAGGCGGGTTAGTCTCAGTCAAGGGCTCTCCCGTCGGATTCTGCTGTTCGCGCCTGTGCCGCTGTCATTGATTTAAGTTGCCGTCCTAGTCCGGTGACCTTGTTTGTGTTCACACGTCCATCTGGTTTCGCACCTACAGAATGAGCGTATGAAGCGGTTAAGCTGATGATTGCTCCGTCCGACTGTGGTGCGGTTACTTGTGTGTCCACCATAGGCTCGCGAAGGCCCGGATTCACGTTTCGTCTGATTTGGTGTTCACTTTTTCCTTCATTGAGTTTCTTTCGGAGGGCTTGGTAGGCTGTAGGAAGTGAGACACAACGGTTAATGGAGGTTGTCCCCGTGTGCCAGGCCTCAATTGTTTCCCTCACCACACAGTCATTTCCTCGACCCAGAATTTCGACATTCTGGAAGGCGAATTTGTGTCTGAAATTTGCGCAGTGTTCCGCCACCAATGAATATTGGTCCATCCTATCTACAGCCCTGCTGTGTTCTGCCATCCGGGTCTGCAACTGCTTCCCAGTCTCTCGGACATAGTCGAGCGCGCAGGAATCACATTTGATCCGGTAAACGACGTTTGCGCTTTTACCTCGGGGCAGGGGTTGCTTCGGCCACATGACGAGATGTCGTATTGTTGCCTCTGGTCGGTGGGCGATGCCGATCTCCAGAGGTTTTAATAGACGGGAGACTGCTTCCGAAACGCCGTCAATGTATGGTAACGCACGCCATAATTTCGGTTGCTCGGCTGCCGGCTCTCCATTCGATCGGACCTGTCTGCCACGTTTGATGGAATTTCGAGGAAATCCGTCGGCCAGGAAGAGACGCTGGAGGTGTCGTTATTCAAACTTCCGGTCCTGGGGCTCGCTGCAGTGTGTTTTTGCCCATTTGTATAGTGATCGCACACAACTGCGTTTGTGGCATGCCGGGTGTTTGCTATGGTAGCTTAGGATTTGGCGCGTATTGATGGCCTTCCCATACACCGTCGTTTTAAGGCTCCCATTGGGTTTTCGATGGACAAGAACGTCTAGGAACGGAATTTGGTTGTCATTTTCAGCCTCCATCGTAAACTGGATATCAGGGAAGACAGAATTCAGGAGATCGTGAAATTCCCGGACCTTTTCTCGCTCAATGATGACAAAGGTATCGTCAACATATTGACTCCAAAACTTGGGCTGATAGTTTGCGAACACGATCGCCTCTAGTTTTTGGAGAACTGCTTCTACGATGAAATCCGACAGTGGCGGCCCTATCGGCTTTCCTTTGATCTGTTCGTACGTCGTCCCCTCGAATGTGAAGTACGTCTTCAAGCAGAATTTTAAGAGTTGGACCAGATGTATCCGTTTCACCGTCTCGCCCATCTCATCGTACTGGCTCTTCAGTAGCTCGCTGATCGTGTCGACGGCCAGCTCTTGTGGAATCGAGGTAAAGAGAGAGGTGAAGTCGAATGACACCATGACCTCGTCTTCGGTGGGTTGCACTCCCTTAAGACGCTCCAGGAATAAAATGGCTGAGCAGACCGTCGTGGCTGTGTTCGACGTCAGTGACTTTAGATGTCGAGATAAACATTAAGCCAGATTGAATGTTGGTGCTCCACGCAATGACACGATTGGCCGGAGGGGAATCCCAGCTTTGTGTACCTTTGGTAGACCGTCGAACCTCACTACGGGCGCATCTGTTGGCTTGATGGCCAGTCGTAACCACCTGGTGATTGCGTTGCTACTTTGCATTTTGGTGAGCAATTTGTCCAGTTGCGCCATCAGATTCTTCATCGGTGCATCGTCAAATGGAAGGTATGCTTGCCAGTCCTCCAGCAGGGCGTTGGCCTTCTGAATTTAGTCGCTTTTATCCAGCACCACAGTGGAACGTCCTTTGTCTGCTCGGAGAATCATGATAGTGGTGTCAGCTCTCAGTGTTTTGAGTGCACTCTCCTCTGCTCGGGTAATGATTGCGCGCGGTTTGCGCGCCATCACCAAGGTTGTTACCTGTTGCCGTATGAAGTGCTTCATCTCTTCAGATTCCCCGGTTTGCATGAGAATAGACTCGACCGTTGCGACGAGGTTGATTGGATTGGCATCCGTGGTGTTGAAGCAAGCTTCGTGGCTCAGCACTTTTACTTGTGTTGGTGTCAGCTGCTGGTAGGACATATTGTAGCGCTCTCCTCTTTCGATGAGTTGGATTGATTTCTCAGTTTCTCGCCCAGTTCGACATCCCTATTCGTCCGTAGATCTCTGGTCCGAAGAAGAAGATGCGATCACTGGAACACGGACTTTATTTTCCTGACGTTTCGGATTCCGTTGGGAATCCTTAGTCATAGGTAATCGTAAACAGGTCTGAGGCATGCGCAGATACTGTAGATATAGCGGAAGCATACTATTAATAAAGAAGCATTTCTTTAGATTTGACGTTTGATTCCTGTTTAAATATGTTGCTCAATGGATAGACTATCTATACATACGAAAGAAAAAGCCTTCATTTTAACACTGGTCTCGTAAAATCTCACTCCGGGGTTTACTTTGATGATACCCATAACCCAGTCTTTCCAAAAAATTACAGGAGTGAGACTTTATCAGTAACTGGAAACCAAAACAAGCATGGAGCGAATGATATCAAGAGCACGATGTTGGCACCTATCTGTGTAAATAGAATTCGCAGAAAAGTTAGAAGCTGATTGTTGAGCAGTTTTCTTCGTTTCTGGACACTTATCTAAATTCTACTTTATCTCCTTGAAGGAAAGCACGAAAAATAATTATTAATTTTACTTCTTTCGCAAAAAGATACATCCATTTTTAAATTTAGTCTGCATCTTCACTTGCATTAAAATCCGCTGCATTTTGTGCCTTTGACTTATGGCTGGGAGGTATGTAGGATGAAGGACAGAAATGATAGATGGGGGCATAATTGATGAGCCTGTCTGGGTTCTGCAAACTAGTTTGCATGCAATGGCGAAAAGTGCTTGATTGTCACGGAAATTCTGATGGGTTCGATCGCGAGACTGGTTTTAAGCGTGTATGAGAGTATTTTCTCCGGTTGTCAATTACCTGCATTTTGCATCAGTGGGACATTTGTACTGAGCAAAAGGAGCCTCTTTTGAAATCTCTAAGATTTATGAGCGCTAGTTTTAACGTTTTCGGGGGGGGGGAAGAAAGTAAAAGGAGAAAAACAACTGAATCCTACATGGTGAAATTGAACACTAAAAAGCAAATATCCAGCTGACAGACAGGGGGCATAAGTCAAGTAGATTTAGAATATCCAGAGACATAAAAACGCGCTTCCCAGTTGACATTATTGCCATTGCGATGTTCAGGCTCGTTTCCGTGAAGGAAAAAGGAAGTGAAACGCCGGGTGGAGGGAAGTGGAGAGGAAGTGGAGAATAGGTTGGAAGAAGTTGATTTTCAGACGTGCGTACGCCTGCACTCAAGCAAGGCAGCGTACATGAGCGTAGCAGTCACCACAGAGTGTCTACAGAGTGGTATTTGTGTGAGTCAGCCTTAAAGGTGACTGGCCAATTGTATGAGTTAGTCCTGCAATCTCGGACTATCTCTGGGACAACCAATCACAGGTGCTGATAACTGCCCCGAACCTCAACCGATGGCCTCTCGCGGCTGCTAGCAGATGCACACTTGTAGGACCAATCCAACCAGTCTGACCAATTACCCTCAAGGCTGCTCACACTAAGTCTGCGTAGTGGATGCTGTAATTAGTTCGACGCTCGTACACTTCAGATACCATCCCTCGCGGGAGCGGATGCACGCTCGTCCGATAGTCAACTTCCTTCTATCTTTTATTCACTACGTCTGAACAGAATAAAATATTCTTTCCTCCTGTTGTCTTCCCTCTCCTCTTCCGACAAGGACCCGGCCCGAAGGTCGCAGTGGCAAAGAACTTACTTATTTACTTAATTCACTGCGATAGCTCCGATTGTTCCGCGTTGTGACCGCCTCCCAGCATGAAGGTTCTTAAAATTAGCTAAGGCGGAGGTAAATTAATCTAGCGGTTGACAGGACAATCGACGAACCTGCCTTATCATCACCCCGGTCCACAATCTCAGTGGCGTTAAAACTGGAGATGTGTCCCATCGGTGCGGTATTGGTCAGAACCTCCAACCTTGAGGCCACACTTCACACGACCCACTGATGTTCATTCATTCGTATTTTCAGTCATCGGCTGGCCTCCCTAAGGTCGTGACACATTCCACATCTGCCTTGAAGTTGGTAAACAACGACTGATAGCTCCTGTTTAGGGCTAGCATCTTTCGGCGGATCACTTGCAGGTGGATTGTTCAGGCAGGCTTATAAAGAGTGTCGGAAGGGGTCTGGCTAAGGTCAACTTACATTCTTTTCTTCGGGTTTGGAGCCGTCGGTTGGTTTCCCAACGTAAACGCAAGCCTCACAACTTCACTGAAGTTGGTATACAATGGCCGAATTCTCTTCCTTTGAGATAGGGCATTTTGCCACATTATTTGCCGGCGGGTTGTCAAGCGACTCTTCCAGGTGGTGCGAGGGGCTTAGTAACAGCCTCGGAGACTTCCTTCGCGAACGATCTGCTTTGCCCTTCTTTGTTTCGCTTTCATTTTTTACATTTAGCTTCGTTCAGCTCCGAATGCCCTAGAGAGTTAGCAGAGGGGTTTCCTGTCGTTCTGCTTGGCAGTTGGCGTGGTGCAATGATTTTTCACCTTCTGGTATAGCGTGCGTGCATAACTTCATTTGTGGTGTGGTGTGGGTGGCTGCCATTGTACCCAAACATTTGCAGCGTGTTCTTCGGTTTTATGTAGACTGACGTTATCAGCCTGCTGTCCACTTGACGGCAGAAAAAACTTCCGTGGAACCCTAAGGCTTGGTGCCTCGCTGACTAATTCCGAGGTGATGGTTACCTCCACAAATTTCAAGACAATCGCTGCAGTCAGACATCCATTTTATTCATTGCATCGAGACAATCAAGAGCAGGAAAGCGCCAACCGCACGTGGCTAAAAAAGTTGGTCTTCGTTCTCGTACTCCCTGCATAAACTCGCCTAATTCCACGAGGTAAATTGGGCAAGGGCCTAAATAATGGATATGCGAACTTAAGTGTGCTTTGAAGAGGGCTAGTCAGCAACAATTAGCTGACGCTATAACTGGAGAACATTTTGGGACTTCGACCTCACAAGCTTGGTAATAATTAACCATGCTCTTTAACAATGTAGAAGCAAAGACCTACAGCTCTGGCGAGACCTTGTAATGGCCCAACTCCGAGAAAAACGCTCAAATTTTCCCCTCTCGCGATTTTTAGCACATGCACACGAGTGTGTGTCGGAACCTGTCCGGTCTGACTAAACACCTTCATGGCTGACTCACATAGGACCTCATGGGGACGACTGCCGCGCTCTCATACTTCAGGGGCGGCCTGCTCGCGGACAGTCACGCACTCGAGAAGAAGAAGAAGAGGGCTCGATCGCTGAAACAATACGTTTATTCACCTGACGTTTCGACATCCGTCGCGGATTCATCATTGTGCACTCGTCTGACTGTCAATTTCTTCCAACCTTATGTCCACTACCTCTGTTTAGAATATACTATTTCTTCCGCCTGGCCTCTCACTTCTCCTCCTCCCACACAGAAGCGGGCTTGCAGATCGCAGCAACAAGGGTCTTCCATTTTAACCTCAGCTACAATGATGATCTTACCGAAGCGCCACGCAAATCAAGCCAGGGACTCCACGTTAAAATAGCCCATGTTTGTTACTATTTGATCGTGAATAACTGCGAATACTCCCTATTTGCTGTTTTTATCTCTGTCTCTGGTAAGTTATACTTGATTTTGTCCAAAAGTTAAAACCAACTAACTTTTTTTCCCTTTCGGAAAGTTTTCCGCTCCTTTTTAAGTCCTTTAATACACAGACTTCTCTTGTGTACCGACTTTTTGGTGATCATAAATCATTGTATATTTTAAAAGGCCAGGCGAATCTGCACCGCCATATTAGACTTGTGGCACTTATGTTCTTACTGTCTTTCACTGAATCCTCTGAACGAAGTCCCATGATTTGTCGAGGAAACTTCACCGCTTAATCAGAAATTAAAGCATTCTTAGGAATCACTTATTTCTGGGGAATGACAGCTGAGATACATGTATGCTTTTTGACTTTACTCTGATTCCCTGACTGATAAATTGGGCCTTCTCTGCACGTTCAAACCACCACCTACCCGAATCTCTTTCATCGGGAGCCAGTTAAAATGTTGAGAAATCTTGTTATAAACTTGTGTGTGTGCCTGTGTCGACATTGTTTATATCCCTATGTTGCGCGTCAGCAGCGTGTCTTCTGTCGTCGGTCTCATCTCGGCAGCAGAGACCCGTGTCGCCAGCAGCAGAATCTCGTGCCCCAGCAGCAGAGTGTCATCTCCTGTCGGTGGTAGTGTATATAAGGGCAAATGGTCTTTGCTCCTCATTGAGCTCTATGTGAGTGGCCCGTGCCAACAGGCATCGTGTGGCGACCTCAGTGTGCGTGCGCATGTGCATGCGTCCCTTTGTGGCCCCTTGTCCTGCCTGACCTCAGATCCCGGGTGGCGGCTGCCTTGCATCCTACGTGTCCGCTCTTGAAGGTTGCGCGTCTTGGCCCGTTCCGCATGCA
Source organism: Ligula intestinalis (assembly GCA_036362985.1). Classification (NCBI taxonomy): domain Eukaryota; kingdom Metazoa; phylum Platyhelminthes; class Cestoda; order Diphyllobothriidea; family Diphyllobothriidae; genus Ligula; species Ligula intestinalis. The sequence continues at coordinate 9,346,434 of JAYGXS010000002.1, read as the reverse complement.
CTCGCCGGCCTGTGACTTCCTATGCTCTCTTACCCTCAGGAGGGTCCAAATGGTAACTCATGTGCTGGGCCGTCCTAACAAATCTAAAATGGCAATAAGTGGGTATAAGGGCAATCTATCCGGTCTGCCAATTTCTACTTTTATCAATTTACTAAACTTCCAGTCAACTAGTCAAAAGATAAGTGTTTGTTTTCACCGTGTATTAATATACTGGCAGTGTATTCAAACACACACTACTGAAGTTTTTACATTTAAGATAGGAGTCCTGATCGGACGAAAATCAGTGCTACGTTGTGCAGCCCCCTAAAAGGGTTGCGGAGTAGATGCGATAGACCAACACGGGAGCCAAATCAGGCGTTATTTGAGTTGCGCTCCCATGAAAATTCCAAAAATGGGGAAGTGGTGGCACGCCTAGGTGCAGGTTCACGCCACTATCTGCGCCTCATCCTGCTTCTGGTTTTCTTTACTCGCTCCTGGTATCAGGCACGTGTGGGTGAGAGAAGAGAGGGAGTGTGGTATATTCAGCGCAAGGCTACTAAAACTAATCTATGCACAAGTCACCGTCTCTGGGCCATCATGCTCTGGAGCATACAGCGGCCCTCTTCAGACTTCGAAGGTCAAACTCTCATTGTGCGGGCTTACCAATTTCCATTCGAAGTGTTATGTGACTGCCAGGTAACCCAGATTAGTATGTAGCGACCCTGTGGCGTCTTCCACTTCACATGCAACGCAAGAGGTCACGCGATTGCAAGTCTCGACCCGCCTCTGGAACAGCCAATTACTGGTGGCGCAAACTGCGCCAGCGACAAACCTCTTACCTTACCGTGGTTTCTATCATGTGCGCACATCTAGACCGACCCCAGTCCGTCTGGCTAATCATCTTCAAGGTAGACTCACATAAAGGCCACCTTGTAGACGTGATAATTGTCATGCTTAGACACTTCGGACTTTAGCTCTGTCGCGAGTGGTCGTGTACCCATCTGACTGGAGTCGTTTACCGGATCTGGTGTAGTTGAGGACAAAGCAACTACGTCAGCGAAACCGGGAGATTACTCCGGACGCGAATGGCCAAGCATGCGGCTGCGGTGAGGAAAAAGGACGCCAATTCCCAGGTTGCAGCTCACTCAACGGTACCCAGCCATATTTTCAAGTTTAACAAGGCCAAAATCCTCGCAAGGGGTGACAACCGCGTGAGCCGCGAGCTGCTCGAGTCACGGTTCCCAGGCCCCCAGTCCATCAAAAAGCGCAACGAGTTGGCGTTCGCATACGGCGTACTGAGAAATTTCCTGAGCGAGAGAATAAGTCACGTGGGAAGGATTGTGCGCAACTACAACTCTGACGACCACAGGCATAATTGTCTCGCAATTATCAAACCCGCATCTGAAGTGGACAAGAACGCTGTGGTAATTAATGAGCCATCACCGCACCAATTAAGACCTCAAGCAGTGGCTAACGAAACTGACAATTCTAGTAGGCATGCGGGTGACCGCTAAGAATTATAAATACCATGTAATCTGTGCATGTATTACCTTATCTGCGCATGTCTCAGACTGTTCTTCTATTACCTATAATTAAGGATTTCCTTGGAGAATCCGAAACGTCAGGACAATAAACCTCTTGTTCCAGTGATCGCTTGTTCTTTTTTTCGAGCTGCTTTCTGGAACTCGGATATTCTCCTCTATTAGCACTCATCCGACAGTCGACTTTCTCCTTCCTATTTTCCACCCCCTCTCTACAGAATGGTCTATTCCTTCCACCTGGCGTCTCTCTTCTTGTCTTTTCCTACGGAACTGGAACTGAAAATCGTTGATTCAAGAGCTTCGTCTGTCAACCTAAGATACTGCGATAAGTACTCCTACAGGGATGTTTGATCCTATTTTGTATGAACTTTAAAATTGGGTTTGCGGTTTTTTGACGAATAAAACCAGTAATTTTAGATAATGTTACGGCAAAACGCTATATTTGTGCTACAATGGACAAATTGAAAAGAAAAACTGCTCGGGTGTCGTTAGCTTCAGTTGTGATATATAAAAGCGTATCTTTGCGGAGGAAGAAATACGGAGAATTCCAAAGCGGTAGAAGCACCCAGGAACTATTTATTCTCACCACGTAGTGATTTTGGCGGGGGTTATTTGCAGATTGGCGAGCAAAATTTTAGTTGAATGGGTTATATTCACAGTGTTGCATGTTCGCAGTTAGAGTGATTAGCTTGACCGTTGAAGGCCCAAAGATGTGACCCATCTTGGGCATGACGATGCCCTTTCAAACTACTCGCCTCTCCGTGGTTCCACCAGTTCGTGCTCATTTACGTCTGATTGTCCTTCTGATCTGTCTACCACAGTTCCTCCGTCGATTTCGATGATGGGCACCGCGTGCTCCAACAAGCCGCAGCAAACGCAGAAGCAAGCCGCAACATACACAGATACAAGCTGGGCAAGTAACACGAAAGCGACAGCAAGTGGGAGTAACACAGATAATTGGCACGAGAGAAGACAGGAGTTTAGGCAGACTCGCGCAGAATCTACCCACTCGCTCACCTCTCCCACTTCCGTTTCCGGTGTAAAGACAAAGGATGAGGAAGGGTGTAGAAGGCTGGCGCAATAGTCATTCAACACGCGCTCACTTGGCTCAGCCAACTCGCTATACACTGTGTAGATGAAACACAGGCTCCAGTCGAATGTTAGGTTTTACACCGGATCGGATTATAATCGTATCGGGCTGGCGTGCACATCCAGCGTTTGGCAGTATATTAAATTGCTAGGACAACAGCGATATTTCCTCGGGGATAGGGCATTCACAGAATATTCACAGATCGCAAACGTAATTCTCTCGTCCTGATCTGCCTTGGGGCTCATTCCAGAGCTCCGCCAACAGCCACAAAGCAGAGCGGGACGAATGAGTTACGTTATCGATTGGTGAATGTTCATCAACGACTGCCAATATCTCCCGATCTTAATCGGCAAGACAACAACCTCGTGGCTCAATGGTTCGAGTGTTAGACTTCTGATCAAAATGTCGGGTGGTTCACCACTTGGCTTACGGTGGCTAATGAACCAGAAATGACCATGCCAATTTCCCTTGTCTTCTTTCGTCAAGGCTATTTTCCTCTTCTTTGCTTCAGAGGTTGGGGTATCATAAAACCTCTTACCCACAAAAGATCACCTGTACTTTATTGCAGGTTGGTCCTTATTCATATTTGGCCCCGAGCATGCAGTCAGTGGACGATTTCATGCATGCTGAGCGGTTCGTCTACCGAGCGACAGGACTTAATAGAACATCAAGCCTTCAATCTGTATACTCAAAATGGAAGCATGTTTGGGTTTGAAAGGATTTCAAGTTCACGAATTATTTTTAGCTCGATAGGCCGTTGCATCCACGCTTACAGTTTTTCTGTCTTCTAGCCAAATGAGCTCCATGAAGGGAAAAGCATACCTTCTTCGTTTTTATTTAGGAGATAGGCTATAGTGCTTTTATGATTCTTAACTAGGCCGTGTGCACAGCCAATACATGCATAGGTACAATGTGACTTGAATGGACATTGCGCAGCCTTTAAAAGCCTAATTATACACTTTTTAAACATAAAGAATAGCCTTCCTTTGAAGGAATAGAATTTGATTAACTATCAGCTCATTACAAGACAGTTTATTTTTAATTATTTTTACAAGAACATGCATTTGAATTTGTAACGTCATTGAAAATATATCGACAAAGGCGCAGAAATTAAGTAGTTTTTTTTATCAATTCAGTTTTCTTCCGGAGGAAAAAATGACTTCCGTCTAAAAGCCAGCAGCCTGATTTGTCTAGGATAACGTGAAATAAGGCTTTCTAATCAGTATTATTACTATTTCACTCAAAAAAGCCAAAGATCTGGGAAAAAATTTCAGCAAATTAATCATTTTCGAGGACAGATAAGTTGGTTACCGCTAGCCCCTAGTCCTGTGAGTTCTTTAAGATTTATTACTATTGGTCTAGTTTAACTTTGACTTTATTATTTAATTTTTAGTTTCGTAAGATACCCACAACGTTAGATAAATATAGTTAAATAATTACAATATACTATGCTTAATAAGCTACAGTAAGCAAACTAAGTAAAATAAAAAATTTGCGAAAATTCCCATTGAAAAATTCAGAAGATGAATTGGCAAACATACGTTTGTTTTCGATAATTCTCATCAGGCCTTTACATTTATGGGGTAATTAAGTAAATGGATTATGCGTGTTAGTAGAAAAAAGGAAGGACGGTTGTCAGAGGAGGGGGAATGGGGGGGGGTCGAAACGGGGTCAACATTTGATCAGCGTTAGGGGGAGCTGGTAGTCGGTTGAGGTGTTAAGCCGCTGGCTGTTGGATTAGCAGCTTTTGACCATGGTAACTGTGCTGCCGCAACGAAATTCTTTTGGGTGCAAAGGACGGGTCGGCGTAGCCTGATTGTGGCCGCTTCTGCCGTAGCCAAGAGACGCTGTCCAAGAAATTTTGAGCAGCTTGAAGGTACCTTGTAGATAATTTGGAAGGCCTCTTTGGCATCCACGCGATGGTCAGAGTCTACCAGATGTGCTATAATGGTACTGTTTACACCTTTTAGTTAACCCTTTCCTAACCATGCTGGGATGTGTTCTCGGACTCTTTTGGA